>CP136069.1:116377333-116977333 GCA_032622095.1 Siphonodentalium dalli
ACGTCCGGGCTATTCAAAAACCAAATTTCAAGTCGATAGCTCCACCCGTTTCCGAGATCTGGTCTGCGCATGCGCGAAACTGGTGTCGCACGGGCTCGGCGACCCGATAAGATTCGTATCCGGGGCAAGATACATTCACATACCAAATTTCAAGTCGATAGCTCCACCCGTTTCCGAGATCTCGTCTGCGCATGCGCGAAGCTGGTGTCGCACGGGCTCGGCGACCCGATAAAATTCGCATCCGGGGCAAGATACATTCACATAGCAAATTTCAAGTCGATAGCTCCACCCGTTTCCGAGATCTCGTCTGCGCATGCGCGAAGCGGGCGCCGCACGGGCTCGCCAATACGACAACGACGACCGCCTGGTCAAACTACACTCACGTACCAAGTTTCGTCCCGATCGGTCAAGAATCGTAGATTTGTATTAATGACAGACAGACAGACAGACAGACAGACAGACAGACAGACAGACAAACAAACAAACAAACAAACAGAGGTCTTCAAAATATATATGAGACTAGCAGGTTAACCCGCCACTGGCGGCGTTTGTCAGAAACATGACAATTTTTTATTTTTTAAATTAATTTTTTTAATTATTTTTTAATTTTTTTTTTAATTTAATTTTTTTTTTTCAACGAGTTAATATTAATTTTTTGTTTATAACATGAGTTAATTGTGCATTTTTAATTTACTGGATTTTTGAATTAATTTTTGGTTTTTCAATATTTTACCCGATTAGACCTTATTTTACCCGATTAAGGTGAAGATGACATAAGAATCAGACAGCACGCAGTACCCATCCCTAAAAGAGTCCGATGAAAATGTCCCCCGTTCCTAGGAACGATAGACATAACAATCAGACAACACGCATTTTTCTGCGTTTTTTAATCAAGATAAATGCATTTGGCCGTTGCGGTAAAGAGAAAATAGCATATGTCGTTGTTGTTGGCATTCACTACTATATAAACTAATGGTACCCGTCCCTAAAAGAGTCTTGTTGTTGGCATTATGTCGTTGTTGTTGGCATTCCTGGCTATATTAACTAATGGTACCCGTCCCTAAAAGAGTCATTGTTGTTGGCATTCACGGCTTGTGATTCCCGTCTTACAGATATAAAAAATGTAGAGTTACGCCTCTTGGATCGGTCGTGAATCGATAGCGATGACTATAACCGGATTAACCGGATAAATCTCCCAATATATGGAAGATATAAGGAGCGTTGGTGTGTTAACCCCACAGTGCCATTTTTTGTGACTGGGAAGGGAGAAGCGGTGCTCTGAGCTTGTCCAAAATGTGACGTGGATGATCCCCGCGTGTTTTTACCCTTATATACGAAATTTGAGCTCGATCCGTGCAGCCGTTTACGATTCTATGAAGTACCCACATACACACATATATATATACACACATATATATATATTTATATAAGTAGTTCTCAAAATATATAGGAGACTAGCAGGTTAGCCCGCCACTGGCGGCATTCGTCCTATGGCTTTGTTCGAAAAAGCAATTGCAACAGGTTCCGAGACACTTGTGCTGCATTTGTACCAAATTTCGTCAGAAGCATGACATTTTTTTAATTATTTTGTTTTTATTTATTTTTGTTTTTTATTTTTGAATATGAATTTAATGATTTTTAAATTTAATATATTTTTTTTCTGAATTGTTTTTTTATTTTTAAATTTTTTTAATTTTAAATTGTTTTAATAAAAAATTTTGTTTCTGGCGGAAAAATTTACCCGTAGAAATCCCCCTTCCTAGGAACGATAGACAACGCATTCTTTGTTTTTCATTTTTTAACCTGCCCGTACCCGTCCTAATGTCGTGAAATCTCTCTGCATAATATTTCATAATATTTCGAGCGATAACATTGCATTGAATTGAAAACAAACACTTTGCATTGAATTGAAAACAAACGCTTCCCGTCAAAAATACAATCTAATTATTTTGGCAGTCTGTTTTCACAATACACAAAGCAAGAATGAACAATGATCAAAGGCAGTGTGACTTTCAGAATGCGGACAATAGGAATGCACAATAATGTAGGCAGTCTGATTCGTATGGTCAGAATGCTATGCAATATAATGATTTTGGCAGTAATTATTTTGGCAGTCTGTTTTCACAATACACAAAGCAATAAATGCACACTAATGTAGGCATGGTCAGAATGCTAAAAATGTAGGCAGTCTGATTCGTATGGTCAGAATGCAATGCATCGGCGCTCGGTATCGAATGAATGCGACAAACTTATATACGAAATCTGCTAACAATGGTCAGATGAATGGAATGCGTGATAACATGAATGACAGTAAAGCACTGAGCGAATTAATGGCCTGCTATCGAATGTAACAATGCAGTCTGCTAACAGTGGTCAGATGAATGCAATGCTATCGAATGAATGATAACAATGCAGTCTGTGACCGTCGGTGCTCGGTAAACAAACTGCCGATGAGAATAAAGAGCGTTCGTCGTTAAGAACTCCGTATATGGTCAATATAAAGATCGTTGATGCCTTAACCCCTGAAGTGGCATTTGCGGTGATTTTGATGATTGGGAAGGGAGAAGATGTGCTCTGAGTTTCTCCAAAACGCGACCACGACGGTGTCCGTGGGATTTTACACTTATATACGAAATTTGAGCTCAATCTGTACACGCGTTTTGGATTCCATGAAGTACCCACATACATATATACACGCACACATATATATATACGGAAGTCTCAAATTATATAGTAGACTAGCAGGTTAGCCCGCCACTGGCGGCAATAGTCAGAAACATGACAATTTATAAGTTTTAAATAATTTTTTTAATTAATTTAATTTTTTGTTTTTCAATGAGTTAATATTTTTGTTTTTCAATGAGTTAATTGTGCCTTTTTAATTTTGTTTTTCAATTTTACCTGATTTTTTTTTTCAATGAACCCGTCCATGACACTTCCCGTATTTAGCAAGTTTGAGCTCAATCGATTCGAGTCTATATTTATTAAAAGGACACACACATATATATGACACTTCCCGTAGGTAGCAAGTTTGAGCTCAATCGGCATTCCCTGGAATATGACACTTCCCGTAGGTAGCAAGTTTGAGCTCAATCGGCATTCCCTGGAATTTCCAAGTCACCAACGCGGCGTAATTTTGGTACATATATAGAGACCAATTGTCCATCGGCTGTCATGTGTAGTAAAGATGTCTTATAAGCCGACATTGCCGTGGGGATGCCCGTTCCTACACGCGTTTTCGATTCTATGGAGACACTTGTGCTGCATTTGCAGCAAATTTCGGCAATAGTCAGAAACATGACAATTTTAATTTAATTTTTTGTTTTTCAATGAGTTAATTATTTTGTTTTTCAATGAGTTAATTGTGCCTTTTTAATTTTTTAATTTAATTTTTTGTTTTTAAATTTTACCCGATTTTTTTTGGTTTTTCAAGGAGTTAATTGTGCCTTTTTAATTTTGTTTTTCAATTTTACGGCGTAATTTTGGTACATATATAGAGACCAATTGTCCATCGCGGCTGTCATGTGTAGTAAAGATGTCTTATAAGCCGACATTGCCGTGGGGATGCCCGTTCCTACACGCGTTTTCGATTCTATGAAGTACCCACATATATACACACATACCGGTACATATATATATATATATATATATACATATATGGAAGTCTCAAATTATATAGTAGATTGGCAGATTCCAGTAGCTTTATAACGGTATATCTGGGGAGAAATCTGATGCTATATTCGTGATTATCTGGGATGATTTCGGTATATACCAAAATACTGTAAAAACAAAGCGCGCCATCCGTGCTCGCAGGGAATAAATTTCGAGCGATAACGTTTGCGTAAATACGAAATTGTGAGTGTTGGTTTGTAACCGGGATTTCTGAGAAGCATTATGCCTATAACTACCCCCCCCCTAAGCCCTGACCTAAGTGTCATACATACTATAACAATGATGTTGTAAGAGCTCCAATAAATCTCCCTGCATAGGCAAGCACTCAATGTTCCCGTATAACTATGCAGATGCTAATAACGTTGAATGGGAAACAGACGCTCTTTATAGAGATGCGTCAAAAACAAACGCTCATTAAATAATCACTTGATTAACCCCCGCCGTGCCTTTGCGGTGATTTTGAGAGTGGAGAACGCGTGCTCTGAGCTTCTCCAAAACGCCGCGACGACGATTCCCGTGGGTTTTTACATTTAGATGGGAAGTTTGAACTCAATCGAACGAACCGTTTTCGATTCTATGAAGTACATATATATATATATATATATATATATATATACGAAGTCTCAAAATATATAGTACTAGCAGGTTAGCCCGCCACCGGCGGCTTGTCCGAAACATGACATTTTTAAAATATTTTTATTTTTATTTTTAGCTCCACGCGTTTCAATAAGTAAAATTTGTACCCGGTAGCTCCACCCGTTTCCGAGATCTGGTCTGCGCATGCGCGAAGCTGGCGTCGCACGGACTCGGCGACCCGATAAAATTTGTACCCGGCACAAGATACATTCACATAGCAAATTTCAAGTCGATAGCTCCACCCGTTTCCGAGATCTCGTCTGCGCATGCGCTGCACGGGCGTCGCACGGGCTCGGCGACCCGATAAAATTTGTACCCGGCGCAAGATACATTCACATACCAAATTTCAAGTCGATAGCTCCACCCGTTTCCGATATCTCGTCTGCGCATGCGCTGCACGGGCGTCGCACGGTCTCGCCAATACGACAGCGACGACCACCTGGTCAAACTACACTCACGTACCAAGTTTCGTCCCGATCGGTCGAGGTGTTGGTATCTGATGCAAAAGACGAAATTGTGTTGGTCAATAGTCCCCGCCGTGAACCTCATCGTCGCAAAGAGCGGACAGTCAATTAACCCCGTTGTGAACCTCAATCACCAACGCGACGTAAACATGTGTTGCGTTCTAAAAATAGGAAAGCAATTTCTCTCTGCATAATTCTGCAGATGCTAATAACGTTGCTCCCCGTAGGTAGCAATATCGTTGTTGTTGATATTTACGGCTTGGGGGCTATTTTCTTATTTAGCAAGTTTGAGCTCAATCGGTTCGAGTCTATAAAGGACACACTCATATATATGACACTTCCCGAGGGTAGCAAGTTTGAGCTCAATCGGCATTCCCTGGAATTTCCCGTAGATTGGCAGATTCCAGTAGCTTTATAACGGTATATCTGGGGAGAAATATGATGCTATATTCGTGATTATCTGGGATGATTTCGGTATATAACTATATACTGTAAAAACAAAGCGCGCCATCCGTGCTCGCAGGGTTGGTCAAAAACAAATGTTTTTTAAATTTAATGTATGTTCCGTATATCTCTCTGAATGGCAAACAGACGCTCTTTATAGAGATGCGTCAAAAACAAATGCTCATTAAATAATCACTTGATTAACCCACGCCGTGCCTTTGCGGTGTTTTGAGATTGGAGAACGGGTGCTCTGAGCTTCTCTAAACTGCGACCACGGTCGTGTCGGTGGGATTTGACACTTACATACCGGTAGGAAGTTTGAGCTCAATCTTTACACGCGTTTTGGATTTTTTTTTGTTTTTCAATGAACCCGTCCATGACACTTCCCGTATTTAGCAAGTTTGAGCTCAATCGGTTCGAGTCTATAAAGGACACACACATATATATGACACTTCCCGTAGGTAGCAAGTTTGAGCTCAATCGGCATTCCCTGGAATTTCCCAGTCAATATTTAGCAAGTTTGAGCTCAATCGGTTCGAGTCTATAAAGGACATACTCATATATATGACACTTCCCGTAGGTAGCAAGTTTGAGCTCAATCGGCATTCCCTGGAATTTCCCAGTCACCAACGCGGCGTAATTTTGGTACATATATAGAGACCCGGTTGTCATGTGTAGTAAAGATGTCTTATAAGCCGACATTGCCGTGGGGATGCCCGTTCCTACACGCGTTTTCGATTCTATGAAGTACCCACATATATACACACATACATATATATATATACATATATATATACGGAGTTCTCAAAATATATAGTATAGATTGGCAGATTCCAGTAGCTTTATAACGGTACCGTAAACCGGGGTAACTTGAGACAGTTTTGAGGGTATTTAAAAGCTAACTTGAAATAAATGTTTTGGACCCTAGCCACATCACTTGACACTTCTCAAACAACCTCTCAGCTATTGCTCTCTAATAGTTCTAACCTGTTGTAGCATTGTATGTGGCAAAAATAGTGGCCTGAACGGGTGTCTCAAGTCACCCCGGCAATGGGGTGACTTGAGACAGATGCCTCCTAAACTCATATAACATCTTGTTCCACTGCCCCAATTTTACTCCAGTAGTAGGACAGACAGATAATGATGCAACAGAGAAAGATTACTTTAATAAGAATTATAATTTAGATTTTAGCAATCTATATTTGCTATACACCACTATCCAGGCGGTGTATATTAATAATCATGTGTCGATATTAGAATGCAATGCCATTGTATCATGTGATGCTGAAATAGGCACAGCAATAATTTAATGGATCGGCATGTTCGTATTACTTGTCATCTTAGAAAACAAATAGTATACCTTACCTATTATTTCAGGATTATTATAAACACTTCAAGAAATATATAAGAGAACAAACTGGATGGCGCTTAAGTGGCTTTTAATAACACTTTCTTTACTGAATACTCATTGCCGAGTAGTGGCCAAAGAAAATGCTCAGATAACAACTTCAACAAACAGACATAGACCATTTGTATAACTTATTGTCTGAACGCTTCCCCACCAATAAGCGAGATCACTGATTCGCTACCGTATTAGATCCATCCAGCCCGTTCCGTGCATTCAGTGCTACAGGTCAAAGTTCTGTCTGGAGTAGCATTCTTTTAAATATTCATGAATTCCATATTGCTACATCAAATAATATAGGCTTAGGGTTATAATATAGGGCTCATGTTGAACTAGTGAAAGGGTTATGGTTTGCTTTAGGGTTAACCGTTAGGGCACCATTTAGGGTCAAATCTCACCCCCTCGATCACAGGTTTAGGGTTAGGGTTCATCCTTTATGGACAAAGCGTATCCTCTCGACCACAGGTTTAGGGTTAGAGCTCACACTTTAAGGGCAAATCCAACCCCCGCAATCACAGGTTTAGGGAAAGGGGCTCATCCTTTATGGGCAAAGCGTATCCCCTCGATCACTGGTTTATGGTTAGGGCTCATGTTGATCTAGTGAAAGAGTTAGGGTTTGCTTTAGGGTTAGGGCACCCTTTAGGGTCAAATCCCATCCCCTCGATCACAGGTTTAGGGTTTGGATTCACCCCTTATGGGCAAATTCCATCCCTCGATTACAGGCTATGGCTCATCCTTTATGGGCAAAGCGTATCCCCTCGATCACAGGTTTAGGTTTGGGGCTCATCTTGAACTAGGTAAAGGCTTAGGGTTTCCTTTTGGGTTAGGGCACCCTTTAGGGTCAATGCCCACCACCTCAATCACATGGTTAGGGTTAGGGTTATCGGAGATACGAGTCTTGGAGCCATGGTCCATGGCTACATAACGAAGATACGAGTCTTTTATCCGTGGAGCCATGGCTCCATAAAGGAGATACGAGTCTTGGAGCCATGTCTCCATAACGAAGATACGAGTCTTGGAGCCATGGCTCCATAACGGAGATACAATTCTTGGAGCCATGGCTCCATAACGAAGATCTCGTTTGGAGCCATGACATACACTTAGGCTCCATGGCTCATAGACTCGTATCTTCATTATGGATCCATGGCTCCATGGCTAAAAGACTTGTATCCTCGTTATGGTGCTATGGAGCCATATCGGAGACAAAAGTCTTCGAGTCGTGGAGCCATGGCTCCATAACAAGTCTTGGAGCCATAACGAAGATACGAGGTTTGGAACCATGACATACTTTCGTGTGGCTCCATGGATCAGAGACTCGTATCTTCGTTATGGAGCCATGGCTCAAAGACTCGATTCTTCGTTATGGACCTATGGAGCCATATCGGAGCCACGAGTCTCAGAGCCATGGCTCCATAATGAAGATACGAGTCTTGGAGCCATACGAAAGTTTATGTAATGATGCCATAACGGTGATGTATGTATTCGTGTAGCTGTTGCTTCGTGGCTATATGGCACCATGGCTCCATGACACGTATCTCTGTTATGGATCCATGGCTCCATGGCTCAATGCAAGACTCGTATCTCTGTTATATCCTAATCCTGTGATCGAGGGGATACGCTTTGCCCATAAAAGATGAACCCTAACCCTAAACCTGTGATCGAGGGGGTGGGCTTTGACCCTAAAGGGTGCTCTAACCCTAATTTGACATGAGCCCTAACCCTAAACATGTGATCGTAGTACTTGCAGTCAGTCAGCTACATGTAGATTATCATTCAATTTTACTTGTGCAACTTATCATGTGCATTAACTCAGATATACTGTAGTAGTTAGCAACTAAATAGCACATGTAGCCATATATAGCATGTATAGGTCATATCCGGGGTGACTGTCTCAAGTTACCCCGAGTATGTCGAAAATCATGTTTTTCTTAGAAAGCATAAAATATGTAACTACATACATAAAATGACAATCTGTTGACACATCAGATATATATTTCTGGAGTCTTGGTCATATTCATCTCCATATAGTCCGCATGGTGTATGCGGTGCAGCGGAAGTTTGCAAGTGGTCAAATTTTTGCGAAAAAAAATCAATGAAATTCTCAGACCAGTTGCTCCATTTTTTTTCAATTGCATCTCATTATTTATAGATTATTATCAAATAAATATACCTGTCATCAGAATAAATAAGATTTATTTGAATGTAAGAACAATAGAGAATGATTATAGTGCCTGAAATATGGCACCATCCTGTTTTGTCTCAAGTCACCCCGGTGTCTCAAGTTACCCCGGTTTACGGTATATCTGGGGAGAAATCTGATGCTCTATTCGTGATTATCTGGGATGATTTCGGTATATACCAAAGGTATATACTGTAAAAACAAAGCGCGCCATCCGTGCTCACAGGGTTGGTCAGAAACAAATGTTTTTTAAATATAATTTATGTTCCGTATATCTCTCTGCAGATGCTAATAACGTTGAATGGCAAACAGACGCTCTTTATAGCGATGCGTCAAAAACAAACGCTCATTAAAGTGATGTGAAACGTAAATTGAACCTCACAATTGAGTTCCCTGCGTTATTCTGTGGAAAGACTGAATAAAATAACCCCCATACACGAAATGCCCTAACCAGATATCAGTTTGTACTAATTATACGGCCACGTAACTAACTATTTACTTTCCCTCAATAGGGACGAATAATTCCACTGTAAACGCGAAATAAATACACAAACGAGTTGTCGTGTGCAGTCGCGGAAACACCCGAACACTTCCGACTTGGTCGGGATTGAGTCGGCTTTCGTTCTCAGAAAATAGCTTCCGTGGAGGGAGGCCGTTTGCTGGAATAGCGTAACATCAGCTTAATAAACCTAAAAACAAGCGGTATAGTCAATTCGAATGGGAGGGATATAAAAGGAATTATTGCCTGAAATCACCAACGGAAGAACATTGACCTAGTTATGAAAGAATTATAATCAAAGTGGTCATGATCGAGCAATGAACAACGGTAACAGTTGAAAATGTTAGTATTTATAGAAATTTGTAATCGTTGCAGATCGTTGACCGATTTTATGATCGAACTACAGCAGGTACAGTCTCGTGCAGAAAGAGTTGTCTTACATGTGTATTTCAAACTGTTTAATTAACTGTGCAATGCTACATGTGTGCCATATTGCTATTCACTATTCTAGTACAGACCGTATTTGTTTGGGACAGCGATAGTGATATAGATATCCATATGGAATTATGTTTTCTTCAATTTTTGAGTTTATATAGGCCCAAATAAATATACCATAAGATGGACTCAATCATTGACAGTTAAAATTGGATGGAAGTAAAGAAGTGTTGTGTATTTGCACTAAGTAAGCGCAATTGCTTTATGCTTAAGCGCAAATATTTGTATGCAAATAAATAATAAATGTAAAAAAGACTCCCATGTGATTTGCTCTAAACTCAAATTAACTCAGGCCATAAAACATTACTCAAACATAGGTGAGGACTCCACCCAGATCCCATACTAAGATGGATGTTCAGACTGAGGAAACCAGTTGGAGATAGGTACATGTATTTGCTTAAGCATAATTCATTTCATTTACGCTTAAGTGTAAATGAAATCCACTTAAGCGTAAATGAGTTGCGCTTAACCGTAATTCATATACACCCCCATTGAACTCCACATACTCAAGCTGAAATGGATGCAACCACATTACTAATGCCAGTAAGTTAACATACATCAGATTATACAAATATACATATAAGGTTAGTCCAAGTCTTCTTGTACTAAAACCAGCTAAGATATTGGGATGGCGATGCTGGCGTTTAGTCCAAGCCCGCTTGCATACCAATCCTACCACACGACTTACGCCCACGATCTGTGGCGGGAATCTGTGGTGTATTTTACTCGATTTACCTAGCAAATCAATACATGATGCTATATACATCGGAAAGGCTTACATCTTATGGTCAGAATGGTGTATAATAATCTAACTTTAATGTTAAATTACACATAGAATATTCCGGTTGATTGCCATAAACATCGTTGTTTTTTCTGTTTGTTTACTTAACTGAAAGCCGAACTCAGGTTCCGAAGAACTTCGGCATTGTCCGGTGTTTGTTTTGGCCGAGACGAATTTCGATACAAACAAAATGGCGGCCCCCATGATATTCTAATGCTCATTGTGTTTACACTGTTTTAAACTGTGAGATGGTTATAATTCCCGTAATTTATGTAATGTATTACATTTATATCTTCAATATGTATTTAATCTATGTATTTATTTATTTATTGTCACGTATAATTACGATTACAATGGAGAATTCATCGTGCGTGGTTGATTGAAAATCTACGGAATATTTTCACCGGAAAATGCCGAACGCAGTTCGCAAGGTCAACTGAGTTCGCATACTTTTAAAAATATGTAAACACTGCGGCAAATGTTTCTTTTCACATTAAATTACCGTTTTAAATTCACAACTGATGTGGGTTTCAGATAAAATAGCATGTCTTCTGCGGAAAATATCCGTTTATTGTCGCAATTGTGATATTTTATTTCATATAATTGTGGTTTTATTTGAGCGGGTCACTAACGCTTAAGCCGTGTCATAAGCGAGCATATAGGGCGGTCTTGGACTAAACGCCAGCATCGCCATCCCAATATCTTAGCTGGTTTTAGTACAAGAAGACTTGGACTAATATAAGGTAAGACAGCCGATGAAATTATTGCTCTTAATATAATTCCAATGTATTATGATAACGCATAAGTCAATTATGCTTAAGCGTAAATGATTACATTAAGCGTAACTGATTTACGCTTAAATGCAATTAGTTAATATAAAATGTGAAAATGAATCATTTGCGCTTAAGCGCAAGTATATGTCTATCAATATATTTGCGCTTAAGCGCAAATACCTAACACTCCCTTTATACTTCCCTCTGATTGTGAATGATAGAGTCCATCTCATAGTATATTATCATGGACCCATAGTAGTAGCCCCATATAATACTGAAACATTGAAGAAAAAATATTTCCATATGCATATATCAGCATCTCTGTCCCTGGTGTCCCAAGAATTGGTGCCTCACTCCCAGAGCTCTAGTATATTTTATTAAAGGGACATCTCCTACACAGATATATACCATTTCCATGGCCATAAATATGGAATTCGGGGTTACTGGGGACTCGCTTCCCTCATATGGTGTACTTATTGACTTGAAATTGGGGAAAACCCCAATTTTCATATTATCAGCATCCCTGTCCCCAAGAATTTGTGTCTCCATCCCAGAGATCTAGTATATTTTATAAAAGAGATATATCCTGCACATATCTCTACCATTTCCATGGTCATAAAAGAGATATTGGGGTTGCTGGGGGGGGGGGGGGTGCTTCCCTCATATGGTGGGTCTGTGCCATTTAAAATTAATTCAGGGGGGTGATATCAATGCATATTAATTTTTATTTGCGCAAATGATTTACACTGAAGCGCAAATGATAGATGTTATTTTGCGAAATATTTGCGCTTGATCGTAAATGAATAATAAATGTGAAATGGGTATCCCATACATGAAATGCCGTATCTATATCAATCAATCAATCAATAACAGCCCGATCGGGCTAAAGTAGACCGATCAGGCTAAAATAGACCGATCGTTCTTTCACAGCCAGCTTGAATCTTGGATAAAGGGAGTAGGCCTACTCTAAATTGTTCTTTCAAGTGAAATAGGCCTCCCATACATGAAACGCCTTATCTATATACTATAGCGCGCATACCCTACAGGTCTGGGTGAACCACCGATCAATCAATAATAGCCCGATCGGGCTAAAATAGACCGATCGGTCTTTCACAGCCAGCCTGAACCTTGGATAAAGGGAGTAGGCCTACTATAAATTGTTATTTCAAGTGAAATAGGCCTCCCATACATAAAACGCCTTATCTATATCCTATAGTGCGCATATCCTACAGGTCTGGGTGAACCACCGATCAATCAATAATAGCCCGATCGGGCTAAAATATACCGATCGGGCTAAAATAATCCCATCGGTCTTTCACAGCCAGCATGAATCTTGGATAAAGGGAGTAGGCCTACTCTAAATTGTTCTTTCAAGTTACAACCATTTTTTTGTAAAAAAATTATTCTTATTCATTTTGAAACTAATGAAAGACAATTTTGAAACTAATGAAAGACAATGTATAATTTTTTGCTGGTATATTCATCATAAATTTGAACAAATCTTCAAGCAAACAAAATTTCAATATTCAAGAAATCTCTTACAACAGTGTCAGGAAGACCAATCGATCTAGCTCAGCACGATTGGTCTATTGTGATGTCAAATATTATTGAAATATAATTTACATTTACAGAAGTCAATAATTCGCATGCAGATAACTTCACCTTGTATTCGGCCAAATATGTTGACATTAGATTAGAAGGCAGAATTCCCAGATTTGTTTATTATTGGTGAACCTGGATAATTTCGGAGGTGTGCCAATCGTCTTTTGCACACTGTGAATACGTACTAAATATATATACAGAGTGTGAAAACTTTGTTAGTTGCCAAATAATTGTCGACATTTTACTTAGAAAACTTGAATGCAAAAACTATGATAGGCCCCCTATTATTTTTATTATTTTTTTTCTCTTTTTGTTGAATCTACTTTCGTTATCGACATGCCGGCCTTTGTTTTGGCTGTTCTCCCAGTCGTGCGTGCCAGCCGATCGTCGTTATTCGGGTGGTTCCAATTTCCTCCGAATATAATTCCATGAGACTCCGCGCGCTGATTCGCTCCGAAAATGTGTTAGTATCTGAGAAGATTTCTTACTCTGATCGCAGTTTTCAACAATTTAATACAGGGCGAGTACCGCACTAATAATATGCCACATTGGGGTTTTCTTTCTAGTTTTTTATGACCTTTCTTGTGGTATATCGGGCACAGTTCTGTCTGACATCAAATATATGCCCACCGGGAGTGAAGCTAATGACTTTAAACAATCACTTGATTAACCCACGCCGTGCCTTTACGGTGATTTGGGAGTGGATAAAGGGTGCTCTGAGCTTCTCCAAAATGCGACCACGGCGGTGTCGGTGGGATTTTACACTTACATACGAAATTTGAGCTACCGGCGGCGTTTGTCCGAAACATGACATATTAATTTTTTAATTTAATTTTTGGTTTATATTTTTGAATTAATTTTTGGTTTTTCAATATTTTACCCGATTTGACCTTGAATTTATCATGTTCAAGGTCAAGGTCAGGTCGGGGTCACAATTTAACCCGTCCATGACACATCCGGTAGGTAGCAAGTTTGAGCTCAATCGGTTCCAGTCTATAAAGGACACCCACATATATATCATTTGTGGGTACCCGTTTCAAGGTGAAGATCACCTAGCACGGAAAAACTGACCCGATCCGCGTTCCTACGAAGCCATATGTACGTAAGAATCACACAGCACGCTCATGTCTGTATAATGACGCACATGCCCAGACCCAGACGTAAGAATCACATTTACGCACATACGCTCTTTATCAACTACACTGCGGATAGGAACGCTCTTTAACTATCAACGCGATTAATCCCGAAGAGCAATTTTGAGCTCAATCGGTTCCAGTCTATAAAGGACACCACACATATATATCATTTGTGGGTACCCGTTTCAAGGTGAAGATCACCTAGGGCGGAAAAACTGACCCGATCCGCGTTCCTACGAAGCCATAAGTACGTAAGAATCACACAGCACGCTCATGTCTCTATAATGACGCACATGCCCAGACCCAGACGTAAGAATCACATTTACGCACATACGCTCTTTATCAACGACACTGCGGATAGGAACGCTCTTTAACTATCAACGCGATTAACCCCCGCCGTGCCTTTGCGGTGATTTGGGAGTGGATAAAGGGTGCTCTGAGCTTCTCCAAACCGCGACCACGGCGGTGTCGGTGGTATTTTACACTTACATACGAAATTTGATCTCAATCTGTACACGCGTTTTGGATTCTATGAAGTACACACACACATATATATATATATATATATACGGAGTTCTCAAAATATATAGTAAGACTAGCAGGTTAGCCCGCCACTGGCGGCATTCGTCTCATGGCTTTGTTTCAGAAACATGACATTTTATAAATTTAACCAAATTTCATGTCGATAGCTCCACCCGTTTCCGAGATCTCGTCTGCGCACGCGCTGCACGGGCGTCGCACGGGCTCGGCGACCCGATAAAATTCGTACCCGGGGCAAGATACATTCACATACCAAATTTCAAGTCGATAGCTCCACCCGTTTCCGAGATCTCGTCTGCGCATGCGCGAAGCTGGCGTCGCACGGGCTCGGCGACCCGATAAAATTTGTATCCGGGGCAAGATACATTCACATAGCAAATTTCAAGTCGATAGCTCCACCAGTTTCCGAGATAACGCATTCTTTGTTTTTCAATGAGTTAATTCATGGTACCCGTCCTCCCCGTCCTAAACTTCAGAGCGGACAGTCAATTAATCCCGTCGTGAAATCCCTCTGCATAATATTTCGAGCTCTTAGATCAATTCTGCCTTTTTAGTCGAGATAATTGCATTTCGTCCGCATCCGTATTTCGGACGCATGGGGTCAGTCTTTTAGCCACGCCCATTGCATCCGTATTTCGGACGCATGGGGTCAGTCGTTTAGCCACGTCCATTGCAATAAAGAGCGTTGATTGTTAACACCTCCATATAAGGTCAATATAAAGATCGTTGATGTCTTAACCACCGCAGTGCCGTTTTTTGTGACTGAGATTGGAGAACGGGTGCTCTGAGCTTCTCCAAAACGCGACCACGGCGGTGTCGGTGGGATTTTACACTTACATAGGAAGTTTGAGCTCAATCTGTACACGCGTTTTCGATTCTATGAAGTACCCATGCACATACACATATACACACATACATACATATATATACGTAGTTCTCAAATTATATAGTAGATAATCCAGAAACTCTCTATTCTGAACATCAGACAGCTTTTCTAGTCAATATATGAACAAATACATTAATTTTTACCTCCGAAATCTGAACACGGAAATCAACACCAACCAAACTCACGTACTGTAGATTTGACATACCGGTACTTGATGCTGAGTTCATATTGGCTTTGGTGAAAACTGGGGATCCTTAAGAGTTTAAATCTCTGGTCAGCATTAAACTCTAAGAGGTCATTTTGATGGCTCATTCACTGTGACAGGTTGATTAAAACTGTATTGGTGACAATACACTGCCAACGTGTACTTTTAGCAAGCTTCGTTAGTGTTTTGTTTGGACAGTGGTCGTAAATATAAGAGTCCACCTCAGCACGATGATTGGTGTATAACATAGTGTTGGTGCTCTATTCTCCGCGAAGTCACCATTATTCATTCAATGTGTGAAATAAGCACAGTTATCTAATATGACACCTGCTGTTATAATCCAGTTCAAAATGTTCGCTGAACAAAAACATGCTAATTAAATCTGGCAGTATTTATATTCAACAGTACGAAACTACAATACATGCACTACATTAATATTGTCAGCTACATTTTCGAAACACCTTAAAATATATCGTTTCCAGTCTTAACTTTTTATCTATATACATGTATTATGTGTTATTAAAATACCATGTTTCAATTCTTATTATACTGTGTTTTATCTATGTTATTTATATTTTATTCGGTACTTTATTGAATAAAGTTAAATTCAATAATGAGTTGGTTGTTCTTTGACAACTCTTAGTAACGATCTCAATACATTCCGATCGTAGTGTGATTTTCTATAAACCGAACACCTCTCTAAACAGAACAGAAGGACCGGTCTGAATGGTGTTCGGTTTGGAGAGGTTTTCTATTATCACAAAGTGAAATATGGGAGAGGGGGGTACTCATAAGTGAGTCAGCACTTGTCCTCCAATCCCATTGTCTATAAAAATGTATGTGTCATTTCCTGTATGTGTTATTGAAATTAGACAAATAAATATGTTTAAACTAAGTGAAATATTAGTGAAAAAAGAACTGTTGACAGATGCATTACCGAAATCCAGTCACAGTTAAATCTAATTTAACTTCACTTTTTGCTTTTTTTTCTACAGTGAAAAATGTTGAAAACCAAATATAAACTAGACCTATAAATTTCAAAGAATATAATTTTTGTTATTGATCACATTGCAATTCCTGGTCCAAACATGTTATTTCATACGGTAGAATCTAAAAAAAAATCGAAAAACTATAATCGAGCATACTTTAAAGCATCAAAACTATCAAGACAAATACACATCTATTCAACTTATGTAGTAAACTTACCTTTCACAGATCTCAAAAACAAACATACAGATGCAGCCAAAAAGAACTGCTGTCAGATGTTTCCAATAAACAAATAAGTGGTTTCTTTCCACTTGGTCCTGAAATAGATATTTGAATTAGAAATTTAAGACTGTTCACGACAGTTCAAACATTTCTGAGAGTTAAATGTGAGCTAGAAGAGTTAGTTTAAATTATATTTTATGAAGGTCTCATATGGAAACGGTCCAGCTCGCCCCAGGGCCCACTCGCCCCAGTCGACCTGGGCCAGCTCGCCCCGAGCCAGCTCGCCACAGGCCAACTCGGTCCAAGGAATAATGTCTTATTTAAGTTGTTTTCTTTGGTGTCGTTTTGCTTGCTTTCTCTCTCCCTCTCCCCCTCTAAGACAAAGGGTTGTCGGGAGATAGATTGGATAGTTTGATAGTAGTGATTATTTATTTCGCTGATAACAAGAATAAAAACATAAGAACATTTATATATATATATAACATGAACTTGAATGAATATGAAAAATTACGATGACTAAATTTGACGAATGAATATGATGAATGAATATGACGAATTACGGCGAATGAATTATCCACAGTCAGTTGGCCGCCGCTCCTCTCGACGCATTTCTCTTCAAATATAACGACGCACATTTCTTGAGGAATGCGCCTGTGGTCAGTTCTGGTGTATCGTCTATGTAAGAATCCCACAGTTCTCAGTAGTTGGTGGACCCAACTATTCAAACAGAGCTAGACGCTCTGATAATAAAAGTCAGGTTTACGGACTAAGTTCTCGGATGCACTTTGCTTTGTGGGTGTATGCCGCCCGGCTGTAGGTTTCAAGGTCGAACGAAGTCTATTTTATTATATATAATGTATTGTTAATTATTTATATATATTGTCTATTTTATATATATTTGTGTTTATATAATTATAATGTATTGTTAATTATTTATATATATTGTCTATTTTATATATATTTATGTTTATATATATGATGGTTATGATGTCAGATAATAATTGCACTGCGTATATACGGTATGTGGTCGGCATATGAAAGTGATTATCTATCACACGTTCTGAAGCCATCTCACCCTCTGAAGTGAGAGGTGTTATTAGTCGACTGGTTACTGTGTAAACAACCTGCTTCTATTGTTTTGATAGGATAGGAATGGGGACCCTTATGGCTTCTTAGGGTTTCCCACACTCCAGAGATAGTGAAATGAACTCAGGACTCATTCAGAGAATGAGAGAAACTTTTATATCCAGAATGTGAAAACAGTTCATTATTGTTATTTATGAATTCGCCGGTTTGTCGTTCAAACCAACTAGTGTGATATACTAACAAACGTGCCTAAAGTAATCTAAATGTCAAAATTGATGGACATAACTCTGAAATATATCATAATCTGAACTTAAAGGATTTATTCGGTCAAGAAACTACAAAACGCAATCGGAAAGCCCTCCCTGTTGTGATTAAAATGATCCAAGTCCCATTCCGATCGCATAATAAATAACCCGTAAAATAAATAAATAATACCACCACCGGTATTCGGAGATTTCCTGACTAAACTACGAGTGACGTACTTGTGGGAAGCAAATGAAAAACACAGATTCGGAGCCGGAGTTTATTATGCTGACTACGATGACGTAATCGTAAGTCAGCCGATACTAAAATGAGGAGTCGTATGTGCGACAATAACTATGTGAATAAAGTAATTAATAGCGCCTAGAATGGTTGTTGTTTTTGTAGCCATTAATAACATGCCGGCACGTGTCTGCTTTGGTGAATAGATGGCAGTAATTAGTGCTTTGATTGTCTCGCGTATTCACTCAGTGATTTGTAATCACTCAGTGACTATTCATCAGTGTCAGTCGCGAACTTGTTTGCACTCTAAAATGCCACAAAGTGAATAGAAAGAACATTATCTCCCTGGTCATACATATATAAGAAGCGCCCAAATTAATATAAACACTGGGCTGAATAATGTTAACTCTATTTAGGCGCTTTTGTTTTGTGTTTGTTTGTTGCTTTACTTTCGATATAAATATCCCGAGTATCTGTCATCTCCACATATTCCAAGATGCCCCGTAGATGTAGTGTGTTCAGTTGTGGGCGGGCTAGCGATCCATTATTTAGTACCTCCAAAAACACAACACAGTGCGTAATTTAGAACGCTCTTTATTGTCTACCGCTTTTGGGAGACGGAAGCATGGACGCTCTTTATATTTAATTGTCACAATACCACATACAAAATCACCCATGACATCGAAATAGAGCACGTTCATAATTGAAAACGCTCTTTATTGTCTACACCGCGACGAAAACATGTACGCTCTTTATTAGAGGCAATCATTGGATTTTTTCTATGCTAACAATTCAAAAAAATCCTCTCTAGAAAGTTAATATGTGCCATCAAAACGTAAAATAAAACGAACAACAAACACAAAGTTGAAAAACAATGCCAGGCTAGCCTTCAAATAAAAAAAATGTCGTTATGCCAAACTGCAGCCTAACTAATAATTATTGTAGTTTCAACAGTCTGTTGTGTATTCGAGTGAATTATATTGTTTACTCACTTATCGATCTTGACTGGAAGGATTTTAGCAAGCTGTTCACAGTCGTGCACTTCTCCACACAAAATGTTTCGTGTGAAGATACAGACAGGAACATTATTATGACGAATATAAGCCATCATGATACATGTACTAGTACAATAACCACCACCTTTTTAATCACACCCCATTTGTATTTAATTGTACGCATATAGCGCACAACGGGATGACACTAGTGTGTAAACTAGCTTCCGAAATTGGTGCCATACAACGAAGAATGAAGTACCGGTATATGGCGTAACTTGTATTCTTTCAGAAACAGTTAAATTAGTTTCGCACGAAATTCCACTCGCTCATTGCATTTCTGCATAAATTAATTTCATTTCAAACAACTTTTATCACCTCAAAGTGCATTTTAGCCATCATTATTCGTTATATAATCCAACATTCTAGCAAATCCAGTTCATAATTCAGCACATTCAAACAGTTTTATTCCGTAATCGCTATTTATCGTAAAGGCTTAGGTAATTAACCAGCGTAATTTATCAACTCGTTACGCGATTGGCGGAATTATTTCAAGCTCCACCCACCGCTGTCATCGGTAAGCGTCAATGCAGATGATCGGTCATGTGACCGAGTTGTGGTCATGTGATCGCACTCACGTGACTGACTTCGGATATTTCCGCGATTTTTTTAATATCATAATAATAAAAATACTATCTGCTCGATTTTGAATTTTTCTTGGCGAAATGGGTCTGTTAGACATATATTATTAGTATTATGACGATAAAAAAAATAATTTTTGACAGACTAATTCCTTTAAGAAATTAATATATTAAATATATATTAACTTATTTACAACTTAAATACAAATGTAATACCCGGGCCAACTCGCCCCTGAAAGCTGAGCCAGCTCGACCCAAAAACTGCCTGGGGCGAGTGGGCCCTGGGGCGAGTGGGCCCTGGGGCGAGTGGGCCCAGATCCTCTCATATAGGTTAAAATTAGTAGTAT
The DNA here is from genome assembly GCA_032622095.1 of Siphonodentalium dalli. Lineage (NCBI taxonomy): Eukaryota > Metazoa > Mollusca > Scaphopoda > Gadilida > Siphonodentaliidae > Siphonodentalium > Siphonodentalium dalli. Next base: position 116,397,809 of record CP136069.1, read on the forward strand.
ACTCTGTTGGAAAACTTATTTGAAATAGAATTAATATTACCATGTTTCCAGATTGATTGTATAACAAAATGATAATCAAATGTGTTATATATTGATCTATATCTAAGTTATACATATACAAATTCTTTTCTTCTATAAAATTCACACAAGACAAATTATATTTCTGAGATTCTTTTCCATTATATAGTAAATGCTCCATGTGAGTTGCAAATATTGCCCATGTTAAGATATTTTATCAGCTGGTTATCAAAGTCGCACACACTTTTTTCAGTAGAATCTTGTGTAGAATCACCTATTTCTGATAGAGAAAATAAACAGGTTTCAGCTTTTCAAATATTGGTCTAATTCTACGCACCATGACGTGTTCTCCTGTGAATATCAGCCAGAAGCATAGCAGTGTTGCATAGAATATTCCCTGCCGAATCTCGGTAAGCATCAACATGAATGGAATCTCTACCCATAAAGTCAACCATTCCAATGGCACTAAAATACATCAAAGTTAAAGCATTCAATATCTTGTTAAGGCACTTATAAGTACGAAGAGAGGTGACTACCCCTACCAAAATTTAGCTACACTAATGTTTCTAGTTAAACTAGATATTAGCTAATAATTGTACTAAAAATACACTAAACTGTTAGCTATAATTTAGCTATACTAGATTATAGCTAAGAATTACACTGAAACCAAGCTAAAACTTTAGTTAATATCTAGTGTAGCTAGAACTTAGCTAATAATATATGCTAGAACTTAGCTAAAATATTTGTTAGTTTTTAGCTTGATAGAAGGTTTGGCCCCAAGGATGTTCCAATATGCTAGAAGTTAGTTAATTCAACATAGAAAATATCATTTTGTGCTAGCATTTGGCTAATTGACACAGACAAAATTTATGAAAAAAGTACCTAATCCAACTTTGAATACAAATTTCATCTTGGCTAGATCTGGGTCACATGACTGAGTCATGTGATACGCCATGTGACTGTGCAGACGTCACTGTTATCTATGGCAGACATTTTGAATCAACTGTGCACTGAGCTCAATCCATGTTTTATCACAACATTCTTCAGGTAAGTTATTGATTGTGTGGCTTTAATGTTTTCTATTTGACTCATAGAAATAGTTGTAGTGATATTTTTATTTATGATATTATTTTAACAATTATTTTTCCATTTCCAAGAATGACCTTCACTAAGCTTCAGAACCACTATCTAGAATATAACTATAGTACAGTATTCAGACCATACTAAATCTTAGCTAAAAATTAGCTAATGTATGTAACTAAAGAGTAGCTAATTCTTAGCTAGATGATAGCTAAATAAATTTATTTAGCCAATATTTAGTTATATTCTAGTTAAAAATTAGCTTATGATTTTTAGCTGGTATCTAGTACAGTATTAATCAGCTAGCATCCAGACCATACTAAATCTTAGCTAAAAATTAGCTAACTGATTTAACTAAAAAGTAGCTAATTGTTTGCTAAATGATAGCTAAATATCTAATTAGCATAATTGAAACGGCTAAACGTTAGCTAACGCCCAAAGGAAATTCATCTTAGCTAATATCTAGCTAATTTCAGCTAATATCTAGTTAAGCTAAATAGTAACTAGGATATCGATTAGACCTTAACTAAATGTTAGCTAATGTGTCTGGCTAATAATTGGCTAATAATTAACTAGAATATAACTGATTTTTGGTAGGGGTAAAAAGTCCTTCCTATTCAAGCCATACGGAAATAGCATTCTAAGTAAAATGTAAAGTATGTTTCCCTAATTTCGCACTTTGGTGTTTGCGTCATTATCTGCGTCCCCGGGCAGTATATCAATGATTTAGTATGTAAGGTTGGACATACTTGGTTGCAGTCCAATGCGACAAGTGTTGTCTGTCATGTTTGCAGCGGAGATAACGTTATAATGAGTTTGTGATGACATTAACTATCTCCATACAATCGCACATGATCTGGTTGAAGTGTTCTCTGGTTATGTCCGGGGTGGGGGCTTTCCCTGGTGGTGTATTGGCGGTTAGCCCTTTGGGGCTTACTCCATTTGGAAGCGCTTAATTCTAGGAAGCTGGACTGTATGTTCAGTATCATTTCCTTTGCTGTCTTGTTGCCAATGGCTTTATAAAGGTTGATCATATCTGAGGATATATCTGCCTTTGTGTATATATGGTGGGTTCCAGACCATTATCTGGTGTCTGGTCAGTGCACTTATAAGTACACAAGACTTGTGCCAATAAGGTGTGCATAAATGTTAATAAAACATGAACTGACCATGACTGTTCCTGTATATAAAGATATTGTAACCATTATTCAAATTTTATTGAGACTGAATAACTCACGGCCAAGTTATCAAGGCGGAAACACACAGAAAAATTCAGTCAAACAAAAGACTTCTAGACTGAGTCAAACTTCTAGACTGAGTCAAACTTCTAGACTGAGTCAAACTTCTAGAATGAGAATATAATATTATTATTGAACTTTCTTTTGATAGCCAGTCCCTAAGAGTTATCAGCCTATATGAAAACAGTATATATACCATAATTGCCGGTTCTACTGTGTGTATAACACCCATTTTATAAACTTTATCTTTACACCCTACTGTGGGTATACAGCTTCCTATTGTGGGTATAAATTTCTACTGTGGGTGTAAATGTTCAAACATAATTTCATGTGTTAAACGTATATACCCATAGTAGAACTACATCGTAGTTAGCAAAATAGTTCCTATGTCCCATTCATTTGAAATTTGTCATGATATCAATTAGATAAGAGGAAAAGTGCTTGAATTTCAATCAAATGTAGCTTGCTAGTGCTATATTAACTAGGAGACATATGAATGATAATTCCAAGTGACTGATCGCTCAGAAACAGGATGACGTCATGATGTTAATGTAAGCATCACTACGCGTGACGCACATTCCTGTCGTGTTTGTGTCTTGGCTACTATGGGTGTATTCTATATATATCCAACCTAGTAAAAGACCAACATAAGGCCAAAAAAAAAGGTTTTGGTTTTCTGGCCCCGCTGCATTGAATAAAAAGGGCCGCATTAGGCCTTTTTATTGCAATGCCGGATGTTATGACAAAAAAACTTGCGAAAAAATAAATTTGAATTTTTTATTTTATAAACATGTCCATAGTAGATATGTGTTGAATATTAGTGTGCATTGAGCTCTAACATGTAATGTGTTAAAAGTGACTTGCAGGCTTACAACATGAAGTAGATGACTACAATTAAGAAAATGATGATCCTCATGCTCTTCTTACAATTAGTCATTGTGAACTAACTTACACTAATTGTAACTCCATAGAATTGAAAGGCACAGGATTAAATTCAGGATCACATATTAGAATGGGGAGGTATCAGCTTTTACACAAAAATAACAGTAGTTAATGTCAGGGGCAATATATAATGTTAGATAATCCCAGTCATACACTGGTAGTACAATGTCATTTTTATATAAGATTAAATGAGTTTATATGCATAACAGTTCCCTCTACATTTCTGGTTATTACTAGACAGAGGAAGGAATCTTTGTCCATGCTTACTATGTGCAGAAAAAAATAAAAAATAAAAATAAAACCCTCCCTCCCTCATTGATTTGAAAACAAAATTGCCCAAGAACCAACTCTTTTTTTTGTTCGGCATAAACAAATACGGTAAGAAAAAGTTCTCTACTACAAAAATAAACCTCTGTTGTATTGATAATATATAATAGACAAACTATCCGTCCTGTTCAGGATTTTAGTGGTATGAGTATTTTGCGTATGTCAGAGCCTTGGGATCTGCAATTTCTTCCGGGAATCTTTATGTTCCGATCTGTTTCTGGGTTTGTTTTTAAAATATGTTTACAGGACCTATTGTGAACTCTTCTACCCTTGACATTTTACAAGGGTAGTAAATGTCCTGTTTCTCTGCATTCAATCTGTGTGGAGTATGTTCCATTCTGTTGAATTGTATGCTGATGAGTGGTGCGCTTGTATGGTGTGGGCAGATATATCTGCTCCTTTGTGTAAAAAAAAAGAGTCACTTCTCTCATCTTGTGCATTGTATATCGCTGTACCGGCATCAGCTGGTGTTAGTATCAATGGGCCTTACATATGAGGCCATAACTCGGTTTAAGACTGATTGAGTCACACCATATCACTATCGATGGCCTTATGTATATGGCCATAACTTGACTTCTGGGTGAGCTGATATTCTCTGTTGTATTGATAGAAATATATTGACAAATTGCATATCACAAGGATGAACTATATATAACTATGAAAAGACGATTTGTAAATAGCAACCTATATTATTTAAAAACATAATTGATTTCCAGTAGTCAGTTAACATTTAATACCCTTTAATCACAGATACTTACAATTTAAAAGGGACAATGAAATTCCAAGAGTGAACAGCGTTCTGGAAAATAATGAGAGGCCGATCACGATCAGCAGATGTTTAACCCATACCTTGGCGATACCGATTAACTATTTTAATAAATTCTTACACCAACCTTTTCATGAGTGCAAAAGTTTCAACAATTCACACCTTACTATTGATGTCACAAGTGGAATCAGACTTACTGGGCACCTTGCTCACATAAGCACAATAGGAACATGGATGTGGCATTCGATTTCGACCAGATATGTCTTATAGAGTGATAAAGCTAATTAAGCTAAATCCATAGTCAGAAAGATGCACCATAGCAGTTAAAGACAAAATAGTTAAGATATTAAGTAGATAAACATCATAGCAACTCCATTTATTTGCTTATCACATTGGAACGTGAGATATAACATATTATGTTTTTTTTATTATTGTTATTTTTTTATTATGTTTTTCGTTAGCTGCATATTAAAAATTCATGGGATCATTTAGATGGGAGAAAAGGGTTAATATTTCCCATTAAAAAAAATCAATACATGAACAATTATACAAGTGAGGGATGTATAGACCTGGATATAAAATTATTGATAATGATTGGATATAAAATATTTTAATGCTGAATTTTTAGATAGCTAGAGGTACTAGTATGAGATTGGTCAGATTGAAAATAGATTCATTATATTGGATAGCATACTGTATGACCATGGAATGGGTAGGGTTAATTTTCTTCTAAGCTGAACATTGGAAAGATATAATGTATGTAAACAGCGGAAATATAATTAAAGTTATGGTTAATATCTTCAAACCAATCAATACCAGAATCTATACAGGTGAAGAATGTATCATCATTAACATGGATGCAATTATATATAATGATCATGTGAAGAATATCTAGTTATCACATTGTGTCAACAGGATTGTTGGAGGATGTTAATAATTTTAAGCAAATAAACTAAATGACCCTCACTATGCAAGTTAGGGGTGTGTTATCATAAACTATGCCAAGAACAATAAACATAATCAATGGAAATATCTGAGTTATGAGTCGGATAGAATGGGGTTAATCTTATCCAAACTAATGAACTGATAAACACAAAAAAGTCTATAAAAAGCATGTCATTGGATTTAGCAAAAGGGATACAATAAGTCAGTCCCTAATGTCATGAACCTATTACAACAAGTCTATAGACAGCAGACACCAGAGACCTATGTGGGAGTTAATGACCTCTGGCCATCACTGTCATTTCATTTCTGCAGTAGGGTGAGGTGTGAGATCAGATTATAGGAATGTGAGACTTTATATAAACAAACACCGCACACAACCCAGATGCTGACGGGCTTCTCCAGAGTACAGTTCAATTATTCACTTGTTAATAAACAATTATCCCCAGTCTTATTTGTCTGTCTCCAACTAGTATTGGCTAAAGATTTTCATGTGAAATGACATAAAGAGGGAATGTTATCATTATATTTCGTATAGAGTTGTCCACCACTAATGGCTTTGGGCTTACAGGTATGTGTAAAACAAATGTAGTTTCAACTTTCCATATTGGATACTCACATGATAATTTATTGATAGCAATATATTAAATGCAACTATTACAATAAGATCTTCATACAGGACATCACACCTATTTAATGTACATGTATAAAACTATCAAATAGTGTTCATTGAATAACCCTGGTTCAAGAGTATAAGGGTTAATTAATCAAAACCAAAATTCATACAGATGAAGAGAGTGCTAAGGAAAACCTAGGTACCTTAAGAAATATGAGGTAAATCAGAAGAAACGTAATTGACTTATTGCTTTGGATGGCATGTTTGTGAAAGGGTTAATTATTTGCTAAACCGATCAACCAAATGATACCAAAAACTATACAGGTGAGCCATGTGTCATCATAAACCTGCATATAAAATATGAACACAATCGGACAAAAAATACATGAGTTATGGCATCGGATAGAACATGACCAGGTATGGATGGAAAGTGTTAATCATTTCTAAACCGATCAACCGATCGATACCAAAAACTATACAGGTGAGGGGTGTGTCGTTGTAAACATGCACATGAAATTTGAACATGATCCGATAAAATATACTCGCGTAATCGAATCGGATAGCAAGTGTCTACGGACGGCTCGACGGACAGACGGACGGACGAACGACGGATGGTTGATCCGGACGTCGGCATTATGTGTACCATACATGGTATGGGTACACATAAAAAGCAATTTGTATAAAGTCAAGAAAGAGGAATAACTCTATGAAAAACAATATTTTCTGTTATCCATATACACATATTCTCAAAATAAGTGTCCCTCTTGACCGCGTTGGAACTGCGTTGAGACCATGTTGAGAATTGACCATCAATGCGTTCTCATGTTAACGCAATGCGGTCGTAATGTTACTCCAATGCGATTGTGATTTTTCTCAACATGGTCGAGGTAACCGTCAACGCAACATAACGCGGTCGGCATGACCGCCAATGCAACAAATGCGGTCGAGGTAATCATCAACACAACAAACACGGTTGATAACCGTCAACGAAATGGAACGTTTCTAACATAATAATGTTTTTTGGCATGGTGGGAATTTAGAATTTTTCCAGAAAAAAAAAAAAATAAATAAATGTAAATCACATTCAAGATCGCACTGCACGAATTAATAGATATGCAATTGAGATATCTAACAAAAAACTTTGAGTTCATGTCGCAATGTACATGTAATCTTTGAATATTTAATATTCAACGTCACATCCGATTAAAGGTGGATTACCTGTATACCAAGGGTCCGATGACCAATGAGATCTTCGTGAGGATATGATAACACATACAAGTACATGTACATGCATGTGTGTAATTGACATATGCAGATCTACAGTGATATAAATAATTTAAAATATTAATTATCCATGTGTTGTTCAACACCTGAAAAACAAGCAGCTCTCTGATGTGGTAACCAATGATTTGTCACTTTTACTGACAGACTGCGGATCAAAAGCCTGCCGCGATTGATTGACAGCGGTGTCAATGAACTCAAATACAATATGGGGCATGTTAAACATTCCCATAACTAACGAAGAAATATTATATTGCATTGGTAAACTTCAAAATAATAAAGCGTCTTCGCAAGATGGAATAATCAATGAATATATTAAGGCATCAGTGCCCAAGTTATTACCAGTCTATACGCATCTCTTTAATATCATTTTCGACTCAGGATTAATACCTGACTCATGGCGCACGGGCTCAATTATACCGATTTATAAAAATAAAGGGAAGAAAGACGACCCCTCGAATTATAGGGGTATAACCATATCAAGTTGTCTTGGGAAATTATTCACATCAATATTGAACAGACGGTTAACTAATTTTTCTGATTCTTGCGGAGTTATACATGAAAATCAAAGTGGCTTTAGGAAAGGTTACTCAACCGTGGATAATGTGTTTGTGATACAGACGCTTATGGATCTTTGTAAATTTAAGAAAAAGAAATTGTTTTGTGCCTTCATTGATTTTGAAAAGGCCTTTGATACTGTCCGTAGAGATTATTTATGGTATAAATTAGCATTAAATAATATAGGTGGCAAGATGTACAATATCATTGTTGACATGTACAAGGATATTAAATCTAGGGTAGTATGTAATGGAGAAATATCAGACCCCTTCCCCTCTATGATTGGTTTGAAACAGGGTGACAATTTATCCCCTTTTCTTTTTTGTCTCTATGTTAACGACCTTACAGATTTTCTCGCCAGCACGGATATAGTGGGAGTGGAGTCGATATCGCGCGAATGCGAGGATAGACTAGACAGATATATGAAATTATTCATAATTTTATATGCAGACGACACGGTGTTATTCTCCGATTCCGCCGATGATCTGCAGCGTCAGTTGAGTTACTTTGAGGACTATTGTTCGACTTGGGCCCTTAGAGTCAACGTGGCAAAAACTAAAATAATTTGCTTTTCCAAGGGTAGGTTACCCAGACATTTACTGTTTAGGCTCAACGGTAAGGAAATCGAAGTGGTGAAAACATTTTCTTACCTGGGTATTTTGTTTAGCCGATCTGGCTCATTCACGATAACCAAGAAAGACTTATCAATGAAAGCTAAGAAAGCCATGTATGAAATTATAAAAATCGCGCGTACGCATAAGCTAACAATATCAACACTGTTAAAACTCTTTGACACCTTAGTCGCACCAATCCTATTTTACGGGTGTGAGGTTTGGGGTGTGGGTGACAATTCTATCATTGAGGGAATACATCTGAAATTTTGCAAAATGGTCTTGGGATTAAAAACATCAACACCTTCTTATATGGTATATGGGGAGCTTGGGAGGTATCCAATGCATATTGATATCAACTTAAAAATAATGAAATTCTGGACTAAGCTTGTCACAAATTCAGAAAATCAGTTGAGTGGAAAAATTTATAAACTTGCCTTATCCATGGCCGATGAAACATCATTTGCGTCCCCATGGTTTAAATCGATAAAACAAATTCTAAATGAAGCAGGCATGTCTTTTATTTGGAGCATTCAGAATCGCGGAATCGACGAGAAACGATTAATAAAGGATTTGAAAAATAAAATGAGGGATCAGTTCGTTCAGAACTGGCATTCATCGATGACATCATCTTGTAAAGGCAATACTTATAAATCTTTCAAACACGGTTTCTGTGAAGAATCATATATTTTTCACGGATCAGATACTAATATAGTTACTCTAGCTCGATTTAGAACAGCCAATCATGTTTTACCAATCGAAATTGGGCGCTGGAATAAAACACCGTTATCGGAGAGAACGTGCACTTTATGTGAAACAAATATTGTCGGTGACGAGTATCACTTTATACTTGAGTGTCCCTCTCTATCACAAGAACGGAAACTATACATAAAACATGCATATTGGAAGTATCCCAATCGTCGCAAACTGTCCATTCTTCTCTCAAATAGAAAGCCAAGTATTATACGCAACCTTTGTAGATTCATACACATTATACATAAAAGAGCGAGTTGCTCTCCTGGTTCATCTGACCCTTAAAGTTATCACAACCATCGTCATTGCGACCTTGTTTGTTTGTTTATGTATTTATATATGTAATACCATGTATATTCTTAATACCATTGTACTATGGTGAAAGAATTAAATGATACTAATACTTCAGTGAATCACGAAGCTTCCAAATGCAATGAATGTTTAACAGGAAAGAAATTTATTCAACTACAGTTTATTTAGAAAATAACCATAGTTTCATTTAATTTTGAGTAAGATCGTCCTCATTTGGTTGAGGTCCTTCTGTAATTTCAATTCGGTCAAGTAGCTTAGATACAGCGTGCTAAAAATTCATAGAAAAGGCGACCACGTGCTATATATTGTACTCCACGATTTTGGAGCTATATACATGTACGCGTCCGTAAATATACACCAATATTTTAATTATTTAACACATTTGTGTTGTTTTTTTCATGTACAAATGTCATTGTTATTATAAAACAATTACATTACAACAGTGATTGATTCGGGACCTATTTTCTGTAACATTACATAATCACGTAAGATCCCAGAAACTTACTTTTATTTTCACTTTCAGTTCCAAATTCACCGTGTTTACATGTTTTGTGTATAATTTGTATTTCTGCAGAAGTAACATGACAATAAAATTACATTTCCGTTACAAGAACAACGATCAGATACCAGTAGTTATGTTATAAAATCAGCACACTTTATGCTAGCAGTATACATTTATGAACATTCTGCTGACATACATGTACCTATCAACTTGGAGTTTTTAAGTCAACAAATCGGAAACACGTGTTATTTTGTTTGCATTATCTTGTCAAACATTTTATATTATCTATGATTAAACTAGTGCGTTTATATGTAACATATTATAACATAATGTTTCCGACTCCTATCCTGATATCGTTGTTATTCTGTATTGTACGCGTTACACAAAATATCCCATCGAGAGCCCCCGGCCCATTTATATGTTCAAGCGAAAAGCACATGTTCCTTGTCATGGAGGCAAAGGCAGCATGAAATATGCAGAAAGGAGGATTTAATACATACAATGTAGAAACCGATAATTGTCAATAGTTTTCATTAAAAAACATGTCAATTAAAACAATGCACATTGGGCTACTTTCTTCATGTATTAACAAACATTCTGGGGGTGGTGGGGTAGAATACGCAAACCGATGAACAGAGCTGCACATGTCTCAGATAATCAGATTAGTGTTTTCGCGGTTTGAAACAGATAAATAAATACCGCACATGCATATACAACTTTCTTGTCAGTTTTGCATATTTGGTCATGTAGGTACAATTTGAGTCCGCAACTCAAAATTTTTTCCTGCAAGTCTTTTTTACTGTTTTTGCAATGTATTTGGCTTAAAACACCTTAGAATGTCAATATTAACATAACTGAAAAACTTCATGATGATCAGACAAACAGTATAGCCTGTAGCCCATGCTAATGGATTGAATTTTGAAATCCAAGATGACTGCTGGCAGCCATGTTTTTTTGGCCGAATGACCCCAAAATTACTCGTTCCTGTTTACATGGCAATGTTAACATCCATGACAAATAGTATTCAAAGAAATTCATATACAAATTAGGGAAAATCTAGGAAAATTAGCGTTTTTATCTTTATTCATATAAAATGTAAAATCTAACAGACACAGGTAAAATATGACGATGCACAGTTCGTTGAGGTCACCTAATAGGCTGTTGCATGGTAGCTGATGCTTTGCTGTGAGCCTGTGAAGTAAGCATTTTTCATAGCAGCGACAATGGACTTCTCAGCTTTGACGACGGCTGTTTTGTGGACTTCTTTCATGTTTTTTGATTTGTTGATCATTTGTAGCAGGGTTTGTGTTTTGGGGGGCTAACTCCGGGATCTTCGAAAGGGCCAAATGGCCCTTTCCTTAACCCCTCATGATCATTTGTACGCCGATGTTGTAAGAATTTATGCCAGAAAATAAAATATATTCATTTATACCAGTGCATATACACACAATAATTTAAATAATTTTGATGAGCTAGAAGTAATTTGATGAGCTAGAAGTATTTGTATATATATCATTTATATAAAATGTATTAATCTTTATGTAAAAGAGTGATTTGGGGGGGGGGGTGGCTAACCCCGGGATTGTCCTTCTTAATGTCATTATTTTTTTGTTTTATATTATTATTTTTTTAAAATAATTAAATATTTATACTTGCGAAAATATCTAAGTGACATCTGGAAACTAATAACCTAATATTGTTACGCCATTATCAAACAAGAGGTGTGCACTCGAGTGCTAGCATACCCCCACTGTGGCAAATTCAACCCGCATTATCCGTAAACCCAACAAAAAAGATTTTTAACTTTAAAGTAAAATTTGGATTAATAATTTTGATATTGGTTCATATTTGTTCGAATGATTGCAGAAACCCAAAAAAGGGTAGAAAATGAAACGCAACCTTAACATCTAAGATGGCTTTTGTCGAGTGTGATAGCATCCAAAAAAAAGGAAGTTTCAAATATCTACGATCAAAACTGTAGGAGGAGTTGATTACACCATGAAGATACATGTACCCTCATACAGAAAAACAGATAATTATAATAATAAAAAAATTCAAAGTCAAAAGGCCCATAACTTTGGGAAAAATCATTGGATCAAACTCAAATTCGAACTTGACCTGTATTTTGATATGAACGACCCACAAAAAAAAACAGAATTTCCAATTAAACAATCCAAACTTGAGTTATCATCCGGAAACCAAAGAAATTTTATTTTTTTTATTTTCTAAGTCGAAAAGCCCATAACTCTGAGAAAAATCATCGGATCAAACTCAAATTCGAACTTGACCTGTATTTTGATATCATTGACTCACACAAAAACGGAATTTTCAATTGAATAGTCCAAACTTTAGTTATCATCTGGAAACCAAAAACAAAAGAAGAAAATTGAATTTTCTAAGTCGAAAAAAGTCCATTACTCTAGAAAAAATCATCGGATCAAACTCAAATTCAAACTCAACCTGTATCTTGATATGACTGATCTACAAAAAAAGGTATTTGCAATTAAAGGATCCAAACTTGAGATATCATCCGGAAACCGAAAAAGTGAGAAATTTTCTAAGTCGAAAATGAGGTGTAACTTTAAAAAAAAAAGTCGGACCGAACCGCAATTAGCATCATGCGGAGAGGCACTCCTAAGGAGATTGCATACAAAAAATTATTGAAATTGGTTCATAGTTGTTCGAGTTATGTGGTCGGACAGACAGACGGACGGACACACAGAGGGAGAAAGCATGACGGACAGACACAGTCAATCCAGTATACCCCCCATTTTCTTCGAAAGTGGGGGTATAATTACAATATGTCATAAAAGCATACATATTATTTTGGCTGTATCGGTATTGACGACAAATAGCCACAAAATATCTGTCGTGATTCACATTTGGCTGATTAACCTATTGTCTTACACTAGGTGGTCATAAACCTCGACCGTCATAAATACAATGTCATCATAAATATACATTGTGCCGGAGCCCCGTGAATAATCCAGACAGACAATGGGGGATTAGTGCATTAAATGTAAAATAATTACCTTTTGCTGTTTCGTGCAGAGTGACGTAATCTTTCTTCAAATTAAAACAGCCTGTTACGAACAAATTGCTTATACCGGCGTTTAATTATGACTGAAATAAGGTGTTACCGTCTTGTGAAATACTAAAGATGATTGCATATCACTTTGTGATCGCTTAATTGGTTGATAGAGTTGTCGATCGGATTTCCCTTTGTACAGTCGGTGATATATTCCCACTTTCGATGTTTTCGGACTAGATCTAGATCGTTCACATCACAGAATTGAAAACCCACTTGCCAAAAATTTTGCCAAATGAGATTTTTTTTTGCCATTGGCAAATTTGGCCAGGACTTGATTATTCTGACTTTAATTAGCCTCTCCTCGGCATAATTATATACATGCATAAAGTTCATAAATTATTATTCAAAGATGGGTGCCATGTTGACTTTGCATGAAAAAACATAACTTCCCCATCGTGAACCTCTATGTGACCATGCGCTCGCGTTGCAACATTTTTTGTCTTTTGAAATTATCATTAAATATAGGTCAAAGGCCATTCTGCATCCGAAGCTTTCTGGGGCAAGATATTATATTACAGTGTCGCAATTTGATGACGATGATTCCTCCTAACAGTTTTTCTTCTGTATCGATTGACAGTATGGCCAAATTGGATTTAAATGTTCAATCTCTGTTGTGTACTGCGCGCACATGGGCGTTTCTCAAGTAGATTGACGTTCCGAAATTCTTCCTAACAATGCACAGGTGTGTCTTCTTTCGATAGTGTGTCAGACATTTAATTAGGGCGGTGATGCTAATATGTTGTTGATTCTCTGTCATATGTCTGAGCATTCCAAAGCTTTCTCAGTTATATGTCTGAGCATACCAAAGCTTTCTCATAAGTATTTATATATCATCAACGGCGTCCGAACAGAAGCCAGGGGTTGGAAAATAATACGGAATTATTCAAACGTGAACGTAAATAAAACAAAATTAAAAGATACTACAAAATAGGCTAACGCAGTTCAGCACAGACATTACGCGACCTCGTTGACTCCCGACCAATGCATTAAACTTCAACGCGGTGGACAGAGGCCATTGCTATAGACCACCGAAAATTATTTTTACGGGGGAATTTTTTTTTTAATCCACTATTACTGCTGTTAAGTTTAGGTATCAAGGTCAATCTTTTGGTGTGGCCTGATGTGGGCCTAGCATTATGTAAGTGTTGCATAATATGCATAAATGATACTTACTGCTCAAGTAGATTAGGTCGTCTGCTGAGCATTTGTATACGCCTCCAAAACCATATCAACATAGCTATAACTGTAGGGAACATCGTTGTCTTGCAGGCTAATGACACCTTGGTGAACCCACCCTTCTGGTGAATAACCTGAAATAGAGAATATAACTGTATTCAAGTCAATTACGACATATGGTTGAATTGTGTATGATTCTTGCATTGACTATACTAGTACTCAAAGTGTCAACTTGCTATCACACAATTGCAATCAATATACAATAATTTGAACACGTTTTGTTTCATGATCCCTGTCGCACTTAATTTTAACCTGCAAGTTGGAAGTTTTTATTAGCTATTACAAAACAAATATCTCAATTGTCAAATGTCATAATTGTAATTTTAATAATGATTTTTATATCATCAATATGTATGTGTTGTTGATGGCTCCCCATTCTGGTTGTGGTGAAATCATTAATGGGGCTAAATAACTGCCTGAAAATCAGTTTTTAATGTATTCAATTTGCATGCTTTATCAAACCTGTTAAATTTATTAAAGAATAATTTCTAGGTGATATGTCAAACGCTACTGGGGATTGTATGTGCACCGGAAGCCCTCCAACTCTAGTAATACATGTACCATGATTTGTATCGAGGTTAAGTATAGGGTGCCCAACGCGACCATTCCAAATACACATTAGGAACCTCTGTAAGTTTTATTATCACTTGGTTTTTTAATTCTTTTAATTCCATTCAGGTATATTCACTCAGTCTCAGATAGATAGGTTTTCAGTTTAGTATATCATACTAGTAGTAGTTTATTGTCATAAGGACACGGATACATTGATACTCTACTTGATGGTCAGAGGGAAGGGTTTAATATTTTGTGACTTGCTAATCAATAAGAATCTGAAACAATAAATACAGAGGGATGAAG
This sequence comes from Siphonodentalium dalli, assembly GCA_032622095.1. Lineage (NCBI taxonomy): Eukaryota > Metazoa > Mollusca > Scaphopoda > Gadilida > Siphonodentaliidae > Siphonodentalium > Siphonodentalium dalli. The sequence goes on from CP136069.1 coordinate 116,412,940, forward strand.
TCAATTCAGTATACCACCCTTTTTTCTCCTCCTGGCTAAGTGGTGGTTAACAAAACAATATTTGAACAGCACATCTCATGGGTATACTTTATTTAATTTGATTTTAGTGACTTTGATGACAACACATACCAAATTAGACTGTACTGTCCATTACTGTGGTTGTTTATTCCAGTGTCAGATAAGATCAAATCTCACATGGTGGCATGTGTACACTACAGGCGATCAACTCTAGCTGGCTGAAGCTGGTGGGAGAGGTGGGTCTGGTGTAATGGGTGTCTGTGTCATATGGGGAGAGGTGACAATCAGTTGGGGGGGGGGGGTGACAGGAAGGGTAAGTTAAAATGAGACTCATTGATTTTATTAAAGATAAATTTGTTAGGTCCCCAAACTCAGCCCCTTTGTGACAGGTCGACCCCATTTTAACAAATCTGGATCTCAGTCACCCAAGGTCCTCCCCACCATATATAAGCTAAATAGTCTAAGACAAAAATCAATGACCATTGACCTACTGAATGTACTAGTAGTAATGTTCACTGTGTAGCCACTCACATATCTGCAGGCTCAAATACAAAAAATTCTCCATGTGGTAAAAAATATCATTTCAGTTCCTATTCCCATTTTTGCAATGACATGCTTCCTCACCTGCAGTTTCGTTTGCAATGTAAACAGACACTGTCAATTTTTTTTAATTTTTTTTTTTACTTTAAACATATTTTATTTGTAATAATACAAAGTGGATTGGGGCACAAGTTACATAACTTAATGAGCCCCTCTCCAGTATACATTGTTACAAAATTACATAATTGACAAAGTGGCACAATAAGTAACTTATTTACAGCTGTGTGGAATGTGAGAGAATGGTGACTGGTGAATGATGATCTTGCGGATCGTTAGGAAAGGATGATGTAAGGTGGTGGGGGTGCTAACGTCGATTGTGTTTATTTAAAACATTGTTATGGCCGAGCAAGTACCAGGTCGAAAAAAGCAATAAACAACAATAAACATATTTATGTCCTACTTATTAATTAAGTTAATATCATTTGTCAGAAACGTTTAGTTTCCGTAATAAAATGTTGTACTATTTTGAACAATTTCACATTTTGTTTTATATCTATGTTTTGGATGCCAGAAAGTAAATCATTCATATGTGTTAATTTGAGTCCTTCTCTGTGTAGCGAATGATACATTTCTATTCGTTCTGATTGGTACAGGGAACACATGAAAAGGTAATGATATGCATCTTCGCATTGGTTGCCGCATGCGCAACGTGGGCTGTCAGATATGTAGTTTTGGAATTTATCAGACTTTAGATCACTGCAATAGTTCCGTAATTTTGCGTGAAGTACGTTACATTGCCTGCGTCCCGTGTAGAAATACCTCGGGGGTCTAGTGACGGGGTCAATTATTCTAAGATACGTTTTGAAATCTGAAATTGTGGGGGCATCCGTTATTACGGACGGCATGTCATTCCACGCTTTTATGGTTGAAGGGAAAAATGACTTTTTGTAATTCTCAGTGTTACTGAAATATGTGTAGAATTTTTCGGGATATCTGAATTCATACTCTGATATGTCAGCTATTCTGGGTGGTAATATGTTTGTGAGATAAATAGGGGCATTCCGATTGATAATGTTGTACATAGTTTGTAATTTGTGTAATTCACTGTCAATTACAGACTGAAGTACTTTGTGACATGAATTCATTTGGAATTTTATAGTGCTGTGCATCATTACATATAACTCTTTACATTTGGGTCATGTACTATGATGTAATTAATATAGTTCATGGAAATTAAAGTTAAACTTGGAACATGGAAGTTGGAACTTGAAATGCTTTTTCTGTACAACTGGATTATTCAAAACAAAGACCTAATGCAGGAATTACCTTTGCGAGAGCATTTCTCTCAATACATGTACATGCTGACGAGGATTTTTCAAAAAGCCAGCACTGACCATAACCATGAACTGACCTCGCTAAACTATCAGTCTAGTTTTTTTTTTTTTAAACTCGACCACAAATCAAATGAGTCTGACACAATAACAGAAGTGTTTGAAATTGTCTAAGCATTAGTCCCAAATGTTCCATGGACTCCTTAATTTCGGTTCAATTTAATTTGGCAAAACATATTTTCATTTGTCAAAACAAAATTTTGAGCCAAAGCTGACACTGTCCAATCCAGGAGTTTCAAGTGGAATCTGGAAGGGTTAAAAGGTCTAATCTAAGTAATCAGGCAGAGCATGTACTCACCACTGTCCACAGATCTTTAATATTCCCGAGACCAAAGTTGACGTCTTTGTATGGCTGAGTTTTAATACGAATATTCAGCAGGTAATACTGATGATGACAGCTGCCCAACTCAAACAATGGCAGCATGGAACAATCGTAATAAACCCCATCTTCTTTCTGCAACAAACAAAGGACCATTTGATGGAATAACTATTAATCCTATTTCTTCAAAATTATCAGTTGAGAGCCTAGAGAGTGAGAAATTTTTCTCTATACCTGCAGTAACATTGCCACATTGTGCAGTCATGTGAAGTAGAAGTTGTCCTCAGCGTGATACCCTACGCCCAGCACTTGCCAGCTAACTGATTGGATACCAAATAAACGTAACAGTATCCTTATAATTGAGTTTACTTATGATGTCAGCGAAAAATAGGCTGTTTTTTTTTTTTTTTGGATTTGGATTTGGACATATATAAGGGACCGAGCTTTGATGGTAGTAACAAATTGGACTCTAAATGTCATATTAAGCAAACGGAAGCTTTCCAATATCTACACTGATCGTCTAACCACCCTACCAACAATTTTAGGTCGTTTGTACGAGGGGAATGCATACGATATCTGAGAAATTGCAATAATGAATAGGACTTTATTGCCAGGAGGGATATATTTTTTGTAAAACTACAAAAACGAGGATATTCTGGCTCTGATATTCAACAATACATGGGTGATATTAAATTCACAGATCGAAATTCCTACCTGACGAGAAGCGGGATGGATACGAAACGGGGCATACACAATGTATTACTCACCACAACATATCATAAAGGTTCAAATAATTTATCAAGAACATTGGGAAAATATTGGAACATGATTTCCGATTCTATCCGATTGAATGCGGTTTTTGCTGACTCTAAACCTAGCATTATTTATAAAAGGGGCCGAAATCTGGGAGAAATCATCTCTATTAAACGAGTCTAACATACATGCACATTATACCAAGGTGGAACATGGACGGAAAATGCCAAATGGGATAGCAGCACAAACTAGGAAAATCTATATCATACATCTATATAGTGGAACTTTTAAGAGTCGAACCAAATTTCACACATGGGTTGGAATCTGAGATTACTTATCAGTAGTCAAATTTATCCCCAGCAGGAAGGCACGGATCTTGACAGGGGTTATCGATGCCATTTTAATTACTTGAAACTTAAAAGCAGACTGCACCTCGTAAAACATCCACACAGGGCGTGAACGAGTGGCTTGGTCCAGTGAAATACCTGTTGATGAGCAGAACAAAGAAAGCTCTCTTGATGTTAATGTGAACAATTCTATTAGTGAGAGGCGTGAACTCCACCCAGCTGGTTTGTAGGGACCACGCGTGAGATTGAGTTCCATTCAGATAGCAGCTCGACTCTAGGAAGTTGATGTCCTATGAAATACAAACAATTCACTGGATTGGTGTGAAAATTCTCACAAAATCAGACTGGGCTATACACCCTTGATTTACTAAATCCTGCTATACACAGGTTTCGGCGACATACTCGCAAATATCACAGAATTATATTGAATTGAAGCAAAGATCACAGAATTATATTGGGCTATACACCCTTGAGTAACTAAATCCTGCTATACACAGGTTAGAACGACATACTCGCAAATATTGGAGTACAGACACCCCAGAAAGGTGTAGTTTGGCCAATGTTTTTGGCATAATTTGAGTATGCATCATAACTGCATACCGACTTGTTTTTCGCTAACACATATAATATGGTATACTTACACATGGATGGGTTACATACCTGATGAGACAGACCCTCATTTAACCATAATTCTGGTTAAATGTAAATGTAGTCGAAACATTGCTACCACCAAGAATTCAATTCTGTGACTGCACACTACATGAATTGGGTAAAATGTATAATTGTGGTATTATGTAGTGGTGACGCACTCATGTTGCAATGTAGTATGTCATGTGGTGACTGACCATAATTTTGACGGCGGAGTAGGAAATTTCCTATCTTATATTAAATATGACATAATTAGAGTGGGCGATACACCCTTGAATAACTAAATCCTGATATACACAGTTTATAACGTCGGACATACTCGCAAATAATGGAGTACGGACACCCCAGAAAGGTGTAGTTTGGCAACAACAGTTTGGCATAATTGAAGTATGCATCATAACTGCATGCCGACGTGTTCTGCGCTGACACATAACATGTGGTATACTTAAATTTTCCGATTCTGTGACAGCACACCACATGAATTGGGTGAAATATATTGTGGTTATATGTAGTGGTGATGCACGCATGTTGCAATGTAGTATGTCATGTGGGGACTGACCATAATTTTGACAGCGGAGTAGGAAATTTCCTATCTTATATTGAGTCATGTGAAGTAGAAGTTGTCCTCAAATGTCTGAAGAATATTGGCAACATGTTCCCAGAAATACCATGACATGTCATTTCACTCATCTTACCACTTGTATAATACTGAATAATCCTTGATTACAGCAGTTTATCAACACCTTTTAACCTACATGTACAAGTCTGTTGAAAGATGAGTTGAATTATGTCAATGATTAGTAGATGCATCAGGGGCAGTCCAGGCAGCACTAATTGACTTGCTGGTACTGTCTCTATTATTAACCCTTTCTTTACCAAATGGATTTTCCCGTCAGTTATAACAAGAGTCGATGACTGTGGGGGTAGCTCACCAGACTGTAAAGATGGAGAAGACTGCGTCTCTGAAGACTACAGCAGTCAGTACTTGTCAAATCACAAGTACATGTAGTTCTAAACAGGGACACAGGTAGAGGGTCTTGGTTGAATGTTGAGAGGGGATATGCGGGTGTCCACCATAAAATTTCTAACTGCGACCCTTCCCCCAATAGATCATTGCTCATTACCTCCTGGACCAAACTAAATTACAACTGGAACTTCAAGATCTCCAACTGTTTGTGATTTATCAAAAGATTAGGCCTACTGATAATACCGGTATATATCAAAATTATTACATGTAACATAGGAATCTAGATACAAGTACCAAACATGAATTCATAGCATAGATAGGGTGGGTGCGGGAGTGTTAAATCTCCTATTTTGTCCCTATTTGAACCAAATGTAAATACCAATCTATGAGATCCATAGATCTAGTAATTTCAAAGGGTATATTATAGAAGTTGAAGTGAGTTAATTTTCCTTAAAATAAGTTACCAAATTTAGGGAAGGGTTATCAACATGCAATGCTTATAATTGTTCCTTGAAATCATCAGCATAATAAATAAGATCATTATCACAGATGAAAAGGAGTTAATAGCCCATATAATCATAATATTGTATAACCTGCCTGTACAACTGCATAGAACATAGATCATGCCATTAATATCTACTCTGGCTAACGCCCGTAGAGATCATATTCCACAGTACAAGACCTGGGAACTTTTTGAAGTTTTGACAGGGAACCTTATAAAGACTAAAAAATATATTTCTTAGTTATTATCTCTTCCTTAATAATGTAATTCATTGCAGGTGAAGGTCCCAACTTGAAGTTTCACGATTTAAGTGACTTTGTGAGCGATTTTGCTTCGAGTCGCTTACAATTATGGAATTTATCATAGGTAATTAATTCAATGTTTATTGCGATATTGGCTCACAAGTCATGGAAAAGCATGCAATTTTGAGTTGGGACCTTCACCTACAGCCAGGTACATTATAAAGGAACAGATAATAACTAAGAAATATATTCCCCGCATTATTTTTTCGACTTTATAATATAAGGTTCCTGTTAAAACTTCAAAAAGTCCCCAGGTTTTGTACTGGTGGAGTACGATCTCTATGGGCGATAGCCAGAGTAGAGATTCATGGCATGATCAACAGAATACAGCACATAGAAATCAATCAAATATAAGTTGAAATTAATGACACAAAAAAACATTATCCAGCCTTTTCTGTTATTTGTTTATCAAACACTGTCAGATAAGATAAGATCTCATTTCATACACAAGAGACATTGGAGAGAATGGCAGCAGACAAGCTTTATTTTGTTGTCAGTGAAAGAGATGACTTCTCAAATAATTCTTTTTTTCTAATGTTTATTGGGGGGGGGGGGGGTGGATAAATTGAGCAAGGAGTTAAATGTAAAAATTTCCCCCTTCTGTCTATGTGGGGAATTTGAGACAACTTACCACTATCTCTTTGAATGTACTTTTTATCAAGAGCCCAGAAGAGAACTATATGACTCCCTACCAAATGTTGCCTTATCTGAGAATACACTAATGCGGGGGTCAAGAGAGCTTAGTCTTCGCGAAAACAAACAAATATTTAATGCAGTACAGACATATATTATGAGAACAAAAAGATTTCCATGATCTGTATGGGTAACAAATTGCTTTGGATTCCGGCCGCGCTATGCGGCAGCACGATGTTCTCCATTATATATGTAGTACTAAATGTCTTCCGATAACGATTATTTTGTAAGTTACTTTACTTGTCACTATCCTGTATATACGTGAAATGATTCTACGTGAAGAATGCAGCGATATTCACAGTAAACCCCATTGAAATAGGAATTGGCCATTGCGATTGACGCCCTCCCATGGAGCCTGACGCATGCATATTACTACGAGCATAATTTTCATCACGCAGCAACTAAATTATTGAAAACTCTGTCCCCTCTACTTTCTCACTCTCCCTCTCATTCTCTCTCTCTTCTTTCTCTCTCTCTCTCTCTCTCTCTCTCTCTCTCTCTCTCTCTCTCTCTCTCTCTCTCTCTCTCTCTCTCTCTCTCTCCCTCTCTCTCTCTCTCTCTCTCTGCCTCCTGCTATCCCTAACACTATCTTCCCGCTGTGTCCATCCCAACTTAAACTTAGTTACTTCTCCTTTAAAAAATATTATTTCTATTATTTCCCGTCTGATCGATACCCCTCCCTCACTTATTGGGGAAGGGGCATGTCGCCAAAGAGGAGAAGACTTCATATAAGCCCTCGGGCTTGTTGTCTGATCCTCATTTCCATACATTATCTCTTATATGTTGTATATTTATGTCATTTGTGTATTATGTGTATTATGTTTGGATTTGGAAATAAAAATATGTTTACACTAAATCTAAAAAAAAAAAATTTAAAGACCCTGGCTCCAGCCATGTTTGCCCCAGTGACCCAATTTTAACAAATCTGAACCCAGTAACCCAAGGACCCTTCATACTCCATATTTGGATATTTGCACAGGCCTGCAAATTTGAGGAGATCGACCGTTCAGTTTGCCTGGTGGTTACCTAAAAAGGAAATGAGCGAAAGAAAATCAGGTTGCGCAGACAGAAAGAAGGTTGCCTAGAAGTTTTGTGAAAGTCTCGTTATCACTGATTAATTAGCTTAATCATTACTCAAATCAAGTGCACCAAAACACGATATTAAATGCAACAACATGAAATTTAAGATAATTGAGACCTTGAATAATTCTGAATTTGGAAAAAGTTGTAGGTTAAATCAAACATTGTATTTCCATTAGTATTCATCATTAATATGACCAAGTTTGTGAGGGAAACATCCAGTGATTGAAGCAGTATGCATAAGCTTTTAGGTAACATACGGAACATACCGGTAGTATGACTTATCGGAACATTCCAGGGGAATGTCGGACTACGGGTTACCTGAGCATCAACCAGGGGAACGAAATATAGGTCATGCAAAATTTAGAAATGTGCAGGCCCGTTTGCATCACATTTAGTGTTGATTTTTAACAAAAGACAGGCAGGTATGTGCTCACACAGGCGTGCATGCTGTAGAAGCCAATATAGAATGTCATGAAATTTTAAAGCAAAACTTCCTAAAAGAAAAATGTCAATATCAAGGACTAGATAGATAACACTGCAAATGAAAGTGCCAATGACACTGTAGCTCAACTTGCTGGTGGCCACAGGCCATGTTTTTCATTGAAATTCGTAAAAATTTGATAGCTCCCGTCTATACCCGGAATATCACCTTGAAGTTTGGTAAAGATCGGATAAGGGATGCGGCCTGTAGGGCATGGTGAAGGAAATTGTTGACAAATTCACGAACACCTGGACGACGGATGCCAACCCATGGCAATATCTCAAACTTTACATTGTAAAGTTGAGCTAATAACAAAAGAAGGAAATTATGTGTGAACTATGACAATGACGTGATTACTATACCGGCGATGGCACACTTTCCTGTGACACTATTATTAATTCTCTCTTCGATAGCCATAACTGTACAGGATTAACTTGTTATAAAAATGGCTATATATAAAGAATTAGTAAAGAATATTTCTGACTGGTGAGTTATAATGAATTTAAAATTTTGCCCAAATTTAAAATATGACATATCCCCTTTTTGTGACAATTTGTCAGGGGTCCTAGAGGGTATGTTATACCTGAAATGCAAGAAAATCTCATTTGCGGATGCAAAAAATCTATGTTTTCTTACGACAAAGGCAACCTATGACTCTCCAACCTGGGAATATTTTGGGGATTGGCACATCAAATAATAATAGAGAACATTTATATAGCGCTTTTCCCAAAAGGCCCAAAGCGCTCGGCCACAACACAAGTTCACGCACAAATATGCAATATACAAGTGGGTCACGTAATAAACATATGCAGAACTAAGAGGCATCACTCTCAGGGACGACGTTTCCATAGTAAAATTTGAAAAGTTCCGATTTAAGTAATGTTTTAAAAGTCTCCATGGTATCGGCTTTCTTTGTGTCGGCCTGTAGCCCATTCCAGACGGACGGAGCCTGATATTCAAATGATCGTCTTCCGTAGTTTTCCGAGTCACGTCTAGGAACAGCCATCAGATTTAGATCTTCTGATCGCAATTCGCGCGGCGGAGAGTACATATTGAGAATAGAGTCAATATAAACCGGCAAAGGCTTTGTGATGTCATTTGAGAATTTCTTAAAATTGGAAATAAACCTCCAATAATCACCTTTTTTCTCCGAATTTTTTAAAAATAATTTCTTGCAGAGTGTTTTGTACAACAAACTTGGTACTTTGGCAATATATTCAATATTTAACATTTTACAGGGGACAGCCTTAAGAGCATAAACAACCTGAAACTACATCAGTTTTATAAAATGTTTGTTAGATCATCACCATCCTATTTATAAAACATGATCAACACCGATACCCCGGGTTCCCAGAGATATAATTTTAGGAGAAACGACTTAAGACCTCCGCAAGCTGACAACTCGGCATATATGAACACATTCCTTCCATCTGCTACTCGCCTGTGGAATGAGTTAACACCCGAAACTAAAAGCGCAAAGTCTTTAGAGATATTCAAGTCACGACTAGATATTGAAAAACGGGAGAAATTCATTGAAAATTTTGATTATTGTTTAAATCGCGAAACCCAAATATTGCATGCCCGTTTAAGACTCAAGTGTAGTAATCTAAATCGTGACCTTCGTGAAAACCATTTACGCGATTGTGACAAATGTGTATGCGGGGATGTAGAAAGCGCTGAACACTTTCTATTATTCTGTCAAAGATATACTCAACTCAGGTCTGACTCATTCTCAAATATTGACCCGACTTTCTTAACTACCAAGATCTTACTCAAAGGCATACCATTGCTATCATCTGAAATAAATAATGAAATATTCAGAGCTACGCAATACTTCACTCAAAAAAGCGGTCGTTTCAAACAATACACTAACAATTCAACGGCATGGCAACGATAACCCATGGAGTTTTCATATTTAGTTTTCATATTTAGTTTCCATATTTAGTTTCCACATTTATTTTCAAAATAATTCTTTCCACAAGTTAGTCTAAAAATGTTCATAACAGTGGTACCGACTTTTCTTTCACATACAAGCTCTTTATTTCTATCGCTTCACCTATTTCTGTCTCGTATTCCTTGTGAATACACCCCTCTCATTATTATCCACATAAGCTTATTTATCATTTCAACACTTATTGTAAACTCGTCTGTACATCATAATATTAATATACCATCACTTCTTAAACCTATTGTTTCTCTAACTCGACCACTTGCCATTCGCTCGATCTTTCTTGATTTCTGCAATTTTTCTACTTGTCTGAGGAGATAGCTCAACAAAAGCACATATCTGCTTGCTGCTAAATCCTCTTCCCCTTTTCTATTCTACTCATGTTTCCATCATCTAAATGTTGTTCATCATAAATGTAATATTGGGGCTAATAAATATTGTTTAAATCAACCTGAAACTACTGATTCACTGTGCAGTAACTCTTACCACATGTTCATCTATAGAGCAGTCCAGATTTCTCTCCTCTTTCGACTGATGAAGGAGCTTCCAGTCTTTCCGACCATCTGAAGAATCCCTGTAACCCATCTTCATGTCAAGAACAATAACTGGACTCTCGACTAAAAAAAATAAAATCATTATACATTAATTGGAATTAATTGGAATTTGTATACAATTTTAATTAACATCTTTAAAATGTGAATTCACGAAAATGTCAATGACACTGTAGCTCAACTTGAGAAGGAGTTATTTTTTTGCTGAGCAATGAATAGAAGACGAAAGAAGAAGGAAAGTAAAACGGTTACAGTAAAGGGCCTGTATTGTGTAGATGAAATTATTTTCATTTCACCAATAAATGTGGGCTGGAGGGTGTGATGATGGATTCAAATTTTAAATCCAAGATGGCTGGTAGCCATGTTTAATAACGTATTTCGGAAATAATTGATGGTTCCTATCTAAAGGTCACTCCGAAGATTCATATGATGTTTGGTAACAATTGGATAAGGATGTGGCCTGTTGAGTGTGCTAAAGGATTCAGTCATGAAAACAGTTAAATCCAAGATGGCCACTGGAAGCCACGTTTTTCAACTAATTTAGGAAATAATCGATGGCTCCCATCTAGATGTCACCTACATGTATTTAAAAGTTTAACTATCATTTCACACGTTCGTAAAACAAGACATCTGAACTATTGCAAATGTAAATATTCAGTTCCTCAATCATCCTGAATTTATTACTGGTAATTAAGGCCTAACAAAAAAATACCTGTGTTTCCGCTAACACAAAAATGTTGGGTCGGTAGGTAGGTAAACTTTTTTTCTTTTTTTTAACCTATTTTGGCGGGGCAACTTTTTGGGATAATATTTGTCTGCGATTCATGATCAAGCAACATTACTCATTTGTTCAATTTGAGTTTGCATCAGTAGAGGCAGTCACAGTTTTTTTGTAATTATTGCATGGCTCCCATGTGTTGATGCCAAATTGGATTTGAGAAGAAATTAAAACACTTAAGGTTGTTGTTACACATTTTATTCAGGCATGTTTTCCATAGGGCCTGGCTACCACTGGGATTAGACCAGATGATGTACACGCAGAGCATATTGGAGTAACTGTCTTGTAGCGGTCTCTCAGGGACGACTTTATTTCACCCCAAGCTCCCCGAATTGGACACATCGATCAGACTCTCCAAGGCCTGTGGCATAGTATTGTGTCTCGAGTGGGCTGTTGCATTGTAACCCCTGTCGAGTAACAATTTGTGTTGACGCGGAATGGTCTTCGGGGCTGGTGTCCAGACATATATATGCCTACTGTTACGATGTCAGACTAATTAATGTCGTATACAAGTAGGCCTATATACCCGTGCACCTATTATTTCCCATTTTTGGTACCGTACGTATCTAATTCCGCGACCGCACGAGTTTACATGCGCGCTATATGAAACAAGTTGTGAGGAACGCGGTCAAGTTTATCGTGACGGCCTTTCGCTTTAGAAGTTTTATATAGGCCCGTGGCGACTGTTCCCTTGTATACCCCTTCTATAGCATAATCAATGTTTCAATACAGTGGATCGAAACAAACATTCGCATTTCATGGACATAACACGTCTATATATTAATAGAAGTGTAGTGAAATAGGGATCTCGTCGATTCGTCCCGGGTACGAAACGACTTCGATTCGTCCTAACTTGAAATTTACTTTGATTGATTCGTCCCATATAGGCTACTATGGTTGTTTCGTACCCCGAATAGAATTATACAACCAGCTAATAAATTTAATATCATAACTGTCCATTGTATTAACATGCTAAAATGTGTTCACTTATGAGTACTGACAGGCTGTTTTCACAACACGAAGACCACTGAGGGTCTCCCGTCTGAGTAGGCGTCATATTGTTTTTACAAGTCGACGCTCATGGGTGACCACTGGTCTCATGTGCCGATGACCACTGTTCAGTGATCAAACGGAATGTATTTGTAACAATAACAGTTCCGTAATCCGATTGTAGCTAGGCCTATATGCAATCATTAACTCGAGATTGCCTGCACGGTGGGGATTGGGATTCGCGATTTTCTCGAGGAACGATTTCCGATTACGGCATTCGCCCGCGACGCTACGAAAATATAGCAGAGGTGTTTCGAATGCCCATTGACAGCTAACGTAAATGAACGATCGGGCCCGATTGGCCGATTGTGGTTGGGTGATAATAATTATTATTATAATTGGGCCGTCCGACAATCGGTCAATCTCGTGCATTTTCGTGCAACGAGATCTCGCGATCGGCCGACCACATGACACCGTCTCCTGTCCGTCTGTAGACGCAGTATACATCGCGTTTCTGCGGCAAGGTACCCACTCAACGCACCACGTGATATCAATTTAAATTAACTTGGTACTTTATATATTTTTTTATGTTTTGAAAACCCAATAAAATGGGGGCAGTCGGCGACTTTTTCGGTGGTCGGTCGGGTTAGCAGAAACAGTGTACTTTTTTTTTTTTAATTTGCAATAAAATGGTCTCAGTCGGCGACTTTTTTAACGGTCGGTCGGGTTAGTGGAAACACAGGTATTTTTTTTTAGGCCTAAACGGAAATGATTCTTCTCAAGAGTAATTTATATAAAGGACTGATGTTGTGTACGACAAATTATGATACAAAATAAATGAAAATACATGTACCCATGTTAAGTATAAGATTATTAGCTATGTGCATTTGAAAACCCTAACAGAATGTTTCACTTCCCTTTAACATAATGTTTTTTTTTTTTTATAGAAAATAAATTGCATGTATTAATATCCACCTTGGGGGTTGCGATGGTCATATTCAATGTCCATCTGCATAACACCAATCAGATTCTGAAACCATCTCGTCATGTTCAGCTGGTGGCCATATTTCGGGTGTGGAAACCAAAAGGCAAACACAATGTCGTTGTTGCTGATCTCATGATCTGCAATCATCGGGTCATCAAAGCTGTCGACCTTGATACATTCCACACCATGTCCGTCATGCTTACTATGATCCCGGGGTATAAACCAATCCTCGCCCTCGTCGATGCATTTGGTGCCAAGCACCTGGATGACGTTTGATGGATTTGGAGCTAGAATAAAATAAAAGAAATCATTCAAGATACAGATATGTTAGTAAATATGAATGTGTGCCTGTATCGGCAATCATTCTATTTGTATCCTTTTCCTTATTTTTTATATCATGTTTAAATGGGTGCTGTACACTAAATCCGACCAATTATGGGACCATCTCCTTCTATACTCAACATAATATATGAGCAATGTACATGTATTAATAGTGCAATATGCACTCGTGTGCTCTATGAACGATGCACAAAACATGGTAAATATAATGAAAATGAATTTATGACTGGAGTCATAAATTCATTTTCATCATAATTATCATGTTATCTTCATCGTTCATAGAGCACACGAGTGTAATTTGCGCTAATCCATGGCTCAAATTCATTCATTTGTTGCATATATTCTGATGAGTATAAAATGAGATACAGTGTAGTCCATAAATGGTCGGGTTTAGTGTACAGTACCCCTTTAATTTCCTTGGTAAGCAGAAAATGCCATTTTCAATAATTTGCTGTCAAATCTCTATCAGAGATAAAATTTATGACAAAATCAATTCTGTAACTAATAAATTTCCATATTGAATTACCTTAATGACAAGTGAACCCAGAGTGTACTATGTTTTTATAAAGACACTATTTTGTTTTGAAGAGCTTAATAGCAAATTAAATGAGCATGGCCTAAATGCAGTTACATGTATATGGGAGGCCAAATTCACATTTAATAATTAATTGTGCTTAAGCGCAATCAATTGCGCTTAAGCGCAATCATTGCGCTTAAGCGCAATTAATTGTGCTTAAATGTAATTATTTGCGCTTAAGCGCAATAATTGCGCTTAAGCGCAATTCATGGTTATATGTAACAAAACACCCCTGGTGAATAAATAGGTTTCTCCATAACTTAGCATTAACTCCTATTGACATGTCACTTCTTGGTTTCATTGGTTTGGATGGGTAGGGAGCTAGCCCAACTTCTTTATCAAAATGGCTGACTCGCAATAGTATCACCTTCTGTTTTAGTTGGAGCGATTCGTGATAGCATTATATTATCTTCGGTATATATTAGTTGGGGCTACTTGCAATAGCATTACTTTCTGTATTAGTCGGGGCGACATTGATTTTCTTCAATTTTCGAGTATACAGGCACACCATATGAGGGAAGCAAGCCCTCGGTGACACCACATTCACACTATATGATCATGGAAATACTATAGATTTGTGCAAGAGCTGCTGATTTAATAAGAAAAACTAGAGCTTCAGGACTGAGACACCAAAGCTCCAGTAATTACACACCATTTTTTGGACAGGGATGCTGATAATATGAAAATAGGGGTTTTTCCCCCTGATTTAAGTCAATAAGTAAACCATACAGTAATGCTCTACTTAATCGACTCCTTAACCACAGCAGAATTATGGATAACTTTTCAGGATTTAGTCGGAAATATGGCTTGATGCCATTCATCGGAAAGCTCTCGAGAGCTTTTCGATGAATGGCAACAAGCCATATTTCCGACTAAATCCTGAAAAGTTACCCATAATTCTGCTGTGGTTAAGAAGTTGATTAAATAGAGCATTACTGTATGAGGTAAGAAAGCCCTCATGCAGTGACACCGCATGCATGTATAGGATATTACCATAGTAAAGACTAAAATCTGTGCAAAAATACATTAAAAACATCATACAAAACATTACTAGAGTTCCGGGAAGGCGACATCAATTCTTTGGATAGAGGGATGCTGATAATATGTAATTAGGGGATTCTCCTTGTTGAACACATCACGCAGCAACTAAATTATTGAAAACTCTGTCCCCTCTACTTTCTCACTCTCCCTCTCATTCTCTCTCTTCTTTCTCTCTCTCTCTCTCTCTCTCTCTCTCTCTCTCTCTCTCTCTCTCTCTCTCTCTCTCTCTCTCTCTCTCTCTCTGCCTCCTGCTATCCCTAACACTATCTTCCCGCTGTGTCCATCCCAACTTAAACTTAGTTACTTCTCCTTTAAAAAATATTATTTCTATTATTTCCCGTCTGATCGATACCCCTCCCTCACTTATTGGGGAAGGGGCATGTCGCCAAAGAGGAGAAGACTTCATATAAGCCCTCGGGCTTGTTGTCTGATCCTCATTTCCATACATTATCTCTTATATGTTGTATATTTATGTCATTTGTGTATTATGTGTATTATGTTTGGATTTGGAAATAAAAATATGTTTACACTAAATCTAAAAAAAAAAAATTTAAAGACCCTGGCTCCAGCCATGTTTGCCCCAGTGACCCAATTTTAACAAATCTGAACCCAGTAACCCAAGGACCCTTCATACTCCATATTTGGATATTTGCACAGGCCTGCAAATTTGAGGAGATCGACCGTTCAGTTTGCCTGGTGGTTACCTAAAAAGGAAATAAATAAGCGAAAGAAAATCAGGTTGCGCAGACAGAAAGAAGGTTGCCTAGAAGTTTTGTGAAAGTCTCGTTATCACTGATTAATTAGCTTAATCATTACTCAAATCAAGTGCACCAAAACACGATATTAAATGCAACAACATGAAATTTAAGATAATTGAGACCTTGAATAATTCTGAATTTGGAAAAAGTTGTAGGTTAAATCAAACATTGTATTTCCATTAGTATTCATCATTAATATGACCAAGTTTGTGAGGGAAACATCCAGTGATTGAAGCAGTATGCATAAGCTTTTAGGTAACATACGGAACATACCGGTAGTATGACTTATCGGAACATTCCAGGGGAATGTCGGACTACGGGTTACCTGAGCATCAACCAGGGGAACGAAATATAGGTCATGCAAAATTTAGAAATGTGCAGGCCCGTTTGCATCACATTTAGTGTTGATTTTTAACAAAAGACAGGCAGGTATGTGCTCACACAGGCGTGCATGCTGTAGAAGCCAATATAGAATGTCATGAAATTTTAAAGCAAAACTTCCTAAAAGAAAAATGTCAATATCAAGGACTAGATAGATAACACTGCAAATGAAAGTGCCAATGACACTGTAGCTCAACTTGCTGGTGGCCACAGGCCATGTTTTTCATTGAAATTCGTAAAAATTTGATAGCTCCCGTCTATACCCGGAATATCACCTTGAAGTTTGGTAAAGATCGGATAAGGGATGCGGCCTGTAGGGCATGGTGAAGGAAATTGTTGACAAATTCACGAACACCTGGACGACGGATGCCAACCCATGGCAATATCTCAAACTTTACATTGTAAAGTTGAGCTAATAACAAAAGAAGGAAATTATGTGTGAACTATGACAATGACGTGATTACTATACCGGCGATGGCACACTTTCCTGTGACACTATTATTAATTCTCTCTTCGATAGCCATAACTGTACAGGATTAACTTGTTATAAAAATGGCTATATATAAAGAATTAGTAAAGAATATTTCTGACTGGTGAGTTATAATGAATTTAAAATTTTGCCCAAATTTAAAATATGACATATCCCCTTTTTGTGACAATTTGTCAGGGGTCCTAGAGGGTATGTTATACCTGAAATGCAAGAAAATCTCATTTGCGGATGCAAAAAATCTATGTTTTCTTACGACAAAGGCAACCTATGACTCTCCAACCTGGGAATATTTTGGGGATTGGCACATCAAATAATAATAGAGAACATTTATATAGCGCTTTTCCCAAAAGGCCCAAAGCGCTCGGCCACAACACAAGTTCACGCACAAATATGCAATATACAAGTGGGTCACGTAATAAACATATGCAGAACTAAGAGGCATCACTCTCAGGGACGACGTTTCCATAGTAAAATTTGAAAAGTTCCGATTTAAGTAATGTTTTAAAAGTCTCCATGGTATCGGCTTTCTTTGTGTCGGCCTGTAGCCCATTCCAGACGGACGGAGCCTGATATTCAAATGATCGTCTTCCGTAGTTTTCCGAGTCACGTCTAGGAACAGCCATCAGATTTAGATCTTCTGATCGCAATTCGCGCGGCGGAGAGTACATATTGAGAATAGAGTCAATATAAACCGGCAAAGGCTTTGTGATGTCATTTGAGAATTTCTTAAAATTGGAAATAAACCTCCAATAATCACCTTTTTTCTCCGAATTTTTTAAAAATAATTTCTTGCAGAGTGTTTTGTACAACAAACTTGGTACTTTGGCAATATATTCAATATTTAACATTTTACAGGGGACAGCCTTAAGAGCATAAACAACCTGAAACTACATCAGTTTTATAAAATGTTTGTTAGATCATCACCATCCTATTTATACAACATGATCAACACCGATACCCCGGGTTCCCAGAGATATAATTTTAGGAGAAACGACTTAAGACCTCCGCAAGCTGACAACTCGGCATATATGAACACATTCCTTCCATCTGCTACTCGCCTGTGGAATGAGTTAACACCCGAAACTAAAAGCGCAAAGTCTTTAGAGATATTCAAGTCACGACTAGATATTGAAAAACGGGAGAAATTCATTGAAAATTTTGATTATTGTTTAAATCGCGAAACCCAAATATTGCATGCCCGTTTAAGACTCAAGTGTAGTAATCTAAATCGTGACCTTCGTGAAAACCATTTACGCGATTGTGACAAATGTGTATGCGGGGATGTAGAAAGCGCTGAACACTTTCTATTATTCTGTCAAAGATATACTCAACTCAGGTCTGACTCATTCTCAAATATTGACCCGACTTTCTTAACTACCAAGATCTTACTCAAAGGCATACCATTGCTATCATCTGAAATAAATAATGAAATATTCAGAGCTACGCAATACTTCACTCAAAAAAGCGGTCGTTTCAAACAATACACTAACAATTCAACGGCATGGCAACGATAACCCATGGAGTTTTCATATTTAGTTTTCATATTTAGTTTCCATATTTAGTTTCCACATTTATTTTCAAAATAATTCTTTCCACAAGTTAGTCTAAAAATGTTCATAACAGTGGTACCGACTTTTCTTTCACATACAAGCTCTTTATTTCTATCGCTTCACCTATTTCTGTCTCGTATTCCTTGTGAATACACCCCTCTCATTATTATCCACATAAGCTTATTTATCATTTCAACACTTATTGTAAACTCGTCTGTACATCATAATATTAATATACCATCACTTCTTAAACCTATTGTTTCTCTAACTCGACCACTTGCCATTCGCTCGATCTTTCTTGATTTCTGCAATTTTTCTACTTGTCTGAGGAGATAGCTCAACAAAAGCACATATCTGCTTGCTGCTAAATCCTCTTCCCCTTTTCTATTCTACTCATGTTTCCATCATCTAAATGTTGTTCATCATAAATGTAATATTGGGGCTAATAAATATTGTTTAAATCAACCTGAAACTACTGATTCACTGTGCAGTAACTCTTACCACATGTTCATCTATAGAGCAGTCCAGATTTCTCTCCTCTTTCGACTGATGAAGGAGCTTCCAGTCTTTCCGACCATCTGAAGAATCCCTGTAACCCATCTTCATGTCAAGAACAATAACTGGACTCTCGACTAAAAAAAATAAAATCATTATACATTAATTGGAATTAATTGGAATTTGTATACAATTTTAATTAACATCTTTAAAATGTGAATTCACGAAAATGTCAATGACACTGTAGCTCAACTTGAGAAGGAGTTATTTTTTTGCTGAGCAATGAATAGAAGACGAAAGAAGAAGGAAAGTAAAACGGTTACAGTAAAGGGCCTGTATTGTGTAGATGAAATTATTTTCATTTCACCAATAAATGTGGGCTGGAGGGTGTGATGATGGATTCAAATTTTAAATCCAAGATGGCTGGTAGCCATGTTTAATAACGTATTTCGGAAATAATTGATGGTTCCTATCTAAAGGTCACTCCGAAGATTCATATGATGTTTGGTAACAATTGGATAAGGATGTGGCCTGTTGAGTGTGCTAAAGGATTCAGTCATGAAAACAGTTAAATCCAAGATGGCCACTGGAAGCCACGTTTTTCAACTAATTTAGGAAATAATCGATGGCTCCCATCTAGATGTCACCTACATGTATTTAAAAGTTTAACTATCATTTCACACGTTCGTAAAACAAGACATCTGAACTATTGCAAATGTAAATATTCAGTTCCTCAATCATCCTGAATTTATTACTGGTAATTAAGGCCTAACAAAAAAATACCTGTGTTTCCGCTAACACAAAAATGTTGGGTCGGTAGGTAGGTAAACTTTTTTTCTTTTTTTTTAACCTATTTTGGCGGGGCAACTTTTTGGGATAATATTTGTCTGCGATTCATGATCAAGCAACATTACTCATTTGTTCAATTTGAGTTTGCATCAGTAGAGGCAGTCACAGTTTTTTTGTAATTATTGCATGGCTCCCATGTGTTGATGCCAAATTGGATTTGAGAAGAAATTAAAACACTTAAGGTTGTTGTTACACATTTTATTCAGGCATGTTTTCCATAGGGCCTGGCTACCACTGGGATTAGACCAGATGATGTACACGCAGAGCATATTGGAGTAACTGTCTTGTAGCGGTCTCTCAGGGACGACTTTATTTCACCCCAAGCTCCCCGAATTGGACACATCGATCAGACTCTCCAAGGCCTGTGGCATAGTATTGTGTCTCGAGTGGGCTGTTGCATTGTAACCCCTGTCGAGTAACAATTTGTGTTGACGCGGAATGGTCTTCGGGGCTGGTGTCCAGACATATATATGCCTACTGTTACGATGTCAGACTAATTAATGTCGTATACAAGTAGGCCTATATACCCGTGCACCTATTATTTCCCATTTTTGGTACCGTACGTATCTAATTCCGCGACCGCACGAGTTTACATGCGCGCTATATGAAACAAGTTGTGAGGAACGCGGTCAAGTTTATCGTGACGGCCTTTCGCTTTAGAAGTTTTATATAGGCCCGTGGCGACTGTTCCCTTGTATACCCCTTCTATAGCATAATCAATGTTTCAATACAGTGGATCGAAACAAACATTCGCATTTCATGGACATAACACGTCTATATATTAATAGAAGTGTAGTGAAATAGGGATCTCGTCGATTCGTCCCGGGTACGAAACGACTTCGATTCGTCCTAACTTAGAAATTTACTTTGATTGATTCGTCCCATATAGGCTACTATGGTTGTTTCGTACCCCGAATAGAATTATACAACCAGCTAATAAATTTAATATCATAACTGTCCATTGTATTAACATGCTAAAATGTGTTCACTTATGAGTACTGACAGGCTGTTTTCACAACACGAAGACCACTGAGGGTCTCCCGTCTGAGTAGGCGTCATATTGTTTTTACAAGTCGACGCTCATGGGTGACCACTGGTCTCATGTGCCGATGACCACTGTTCAGTGATCAAACGGAATGTATTTGTAACAATAACAGTTCCGTAATCCGATTGTAGCTAGGCCTATATGCAATCATTAACTCGAGATTGCCTGCACGGTGGGGATTGGGATTCGCGATTTTCTCGAGGAACGATTTCCGATTACGGCATTCGCCCGCGACGCTACGAAAATATAGCAGAGGTGTTTCGAATGCCCATTGACAGCTAACGTAAATGAACGATCGGGCCCGATTGGCCGATTGTGGTTGGGTGATAATAATTATTATTATAATTGGGCCGTCCGACAATCGGTCAATCTCGTGCATTTTCGTGCAACGAGATCTCGCGATCGGCCGACCACATGACACCGTCTCCTGTCCGTCTGTAGACGCAGTATACATCGCGTTTCTGCGGCAAGGTACCCACTCAACGCACCACGTGATATCAATTTAAATTAACTTGGTACTTTATATATTTTTTTATGTTTTGAAAACCCAATAAAATGGGGGCAGTCGGCGACTTTTTCGGTGGTCGGTCGGGTTAGCAGAAACAGTGTACTTTTTTTTTTTTAATTTGCAATAAAATGGTCTCAGTCGGCGACTTTTTTAACGGTCGGTCGGGTTAGTGGAAACACAGGTATTTTTTTTTAGGCCTAAACGGAAATGATTCTTCTCAAGAGTAATTTATATAAAGGACTGATGTTGTGTACGACAAATTATGATACAAAATAAATGAAAATACATGTACCCATGTTAAGTATAAGATTATTAGCTATGTGCATTTGAAAACCCTAACAGAATGTTTCACTTCCCTTTAACATAATGTTTTTTTTTTTTTATAGAAAATAAATTGCATGTATTAATATCCACCTTGGGGGTTGCGATGGTCATATTCAATGTCCATCTGCATAACACCAATCAGATTCTGAAACCATCTCGTCATGTTCAGCTGGTGGCCATATTTCGGGTGTGGAAACCAAAAGGCAAACACAATGTCGTTGTTGCTGATCTCATGATCTGCAATCATCGGGTCATCAAAGCTGTCGACCTTGATACATTCCACACCATGTCCGTCATGCTTACTATGATCCCGGGGTATAAACCAATCCTCGCCCTCGTCGATGCATTTGGTGCCAAGCACCTGGATGACGTTTGATGGATTTGGAGCTAGAATAAAATAAAAGAAATCATTCAAGATACAGATATGTTAGTAAATATGAATGTGTGCCTGTATCGGCAATCATTCTATTTGTATCCTTTTCCTTATTTTTTATATCATGTTTAAATGGGTGCTGTACACTAAATCCGACCAATTATGGGACCATCTCCTTCTATACTCAACATAATATATGAGCAATGTACATGTATTAATAGTGCAATATGCACTCGTGTGCTCTATGAACGATGCACAAAACATGGTAAATATAATGAAAATGAATTTATGACTGGAGTCATAAATTCATTTTCATCATAATTATCATGTTATCTTCATCGTTCATAGAGCACACGAGTGTAATTTGCGCTAATCCATGGCTCAAATTCATTCATTTGTTGCATATATTCTGATGAGTATAAAATGAGATACAGTGTAGTCCATAAATGGTCGGGTTTAGTGTACAGTACCCCTTTAATTTCCTTGGTAAGCAGAAAATGCCATTTTCAATAATTTGCTGTCAAATCTCTATCAGAGATAAAATTTATGACAAAATCAATTCTGTAACTAATAAATTTCCATATTGAATTACCTTAATGACAAGTGAACCCAGAGTGTACTATGTTTTTATAAAGACACTATTTTGTTTTGAAGAGCTTAATAGCAAATTAAATGAGCATGGCCTAAATGCAGTTACATGTATATGGGAGGCCAAATTCACATTTAATAATTAATTGTGCTTAAGCGCAATCAATTGCGCTTAAGCGCAATCATTGCGCTTAAGCGCAATTAATTGTGCTTAAATGTAATTATTTGCGCTTAAGCGCAATAATTGCGCTTAAGCGCAATTCATGGTTATATGTAACAAAACACCCCTGGTGAATAAATAGGTTTCTCCATAACTTAGCATTAACTCCTATTGACATGTCACTTCTTGGTTTCATTGGTTTGGATGGGTAGGGAGCTAGCCCAACTTCTTTATCAAAATGGCTGACTCGCAATAGTATCACCTTCTGTTTTAGTTGGAGCGATTCGTGATAGCATTATATTATCTTCGGTATATATTAGTTGGGGCTACTTGCAATAGCATTACTTTCTGTATTAGTCGGGGCGACATTGATTTTCTTCAATTTTCGAGTATACAGGCACACCATATGAGGGAAGCAAGCCCTCGGTGACACCACATTCACACTATATGATCATGGAAATACTATAGATTTGTGCAAGAGCTGCTGATTTAATAAGAAAAACTAGAGCTTCAGGACTGAGACACCAAAGCTCCAGTAATTACACACCATTTTTTGGACAGGGATGCTGATAATATGAAAATAGGGGTTTTTCCCCCTGATTTAAGTCAATAAGTAAACCATACAGTAATGCTCTACTTAATCGACTCCTTAACCACAGCAGAATTATGGATAACTTTTCAGGATTTAGTCGGAAATATGGCTTGATGCCATTCATCGGAAAGCTCTCGAGAGCTTTTCGATGAATGGCAACAAGCCATATTTCCGACTAAATCCTGAAAAGTTACCCATAATTCTGCTGTGGTTAAGAAGTTGATTAAATAGAGCATTACTGTATGAGGTAAGAAAGCCCTCATGCAGTGACACCGCATGCATGTATAGGATATTACCATAGTAAAGGCTAAAATCTGTGCAAAAATACATTAAAAACATCATACAAAACATTACTAGAGTTCCGGGAAGGCGACATCAATTCTTTGGATAGAGGGATGCTGATAATATGTAATTAGGGGATTCTCCTTGTTGAACACATCACGCAGCAACTAAATTATTGAAAACTCTGTCCCCTCTACTTTCTCACTCTCCCTCTCATTCTCTCTCTCTTCTTTCTCTCTCTCTCTCTCTCTCTCTCTCTCTCTCTCTCTCTCTCTCACTCTCTCTCTCTCTCTCTCTCTCTCTCTCTCTCTCTCTCTCTGCCTCCTGCTATCCCTAACACTATCTTCCCGCTGTGTCCATCCCAACTTAAACTTAGTTACTTCTCCTTTAAAAAATATTATTTCTATTATTTCCCGTCTGATCGATACCCCTCCCTCACTTATTGGGGAAGGGGCATGTCGCCAAAGAGGAGAAGACTTCATATAAGCCCTCGGGCTTGTTGTCTGATCCTCATTTCCATACATTATCTCTTATATGTTGTATATTTATGTCATTTGTGTATTATGTGTATTATGTTTGGATTTGGAAATAAAAATATGTTTACACTAAATCTAAAAAAAAAATTTTTAAAGACCCTGGCTCCAGCCATGTTTGCCCCAGTGACCCAATTTTAACAAATCTGAACCCAGTAACCCAAGGACCCTTCATACTCCATATTTGGATATTTGCACAGGCCTGCAAATTTGAGGAGATCGACCGTTCAGTTTGCCTGGTGGTTACCTAAAAAGGAAATGAGCGAAAGAAAATCAGGTTGCGCAGACAGAAAGAAGGTTGCCTAGAAGTTTTGTGAAAGTCTCGTTATCACTGATTAATTAGCTTAATCATTACTCAAATCAAGTGCACCAAAACACGATATTAAATGCAACAACATGAAATTTAAGATAATTGAGACCTTGAATAATTCTGAATTTGGAAAAAGTTGTAGGTTAAATCAAACATTGTATTTCCATTAGTATTCATCATTAATATGACCAAGTTTGTGAGGGAAACATCCAGTGATTGAAGCAGTATGCATAAGCTTTTAGGTAACATACGGAACATACCGGTAGTATGACTTATCGGAACATTCCAGGGGAATGTCGGACTACGGGTTACCTGAGCATCAACCAGGGGAACGAAATATAGGTCATGCAAAATTTAGAAATGTGCAGGCCCGTTTGCATCACATTTAGTGTTGATTTTTAACAAAAGACAGGCAGGTATGTGCTCACACAGGCGTGCATGCTGTAGAAGCCAATATAGAATGTCATGAAATTTTAAAGCAAAACTTCCTAAAAGAAAAATGTCAATATCAAGGACTAGATAGATAACACTGCAAATGAAAGTGCCAATGACACTGTAGCTCAACTTGCTGGTGGCCACAGGCCATGTTTTTCATTGAAATTCGTAAAAATTTGATAGCTCCCGTCTATACCCGGAATATCACCTTGAAGTTTGGTAAAGATCGGATAAGGGATGCGGCCTGTAGGGCATGGTGAAGGAAATTGTTGACAAATTCACGAACACCTGGACGACGGATGCCAACCCATGGCAATATCTCAAACTTTACATTGTAAAGTTGAGCTAATAACAAAAGAAGGAAATTATGTGTGAACTATGACAATGACGTGATTACTATACCGGCGATGGCACACTTTCCTGTGACACTATTATTAATTCTCTCTTCGATAGCCATAACTGTACAGGATTAACTTGTTATAAAAATGGCTATATATAAAGAATTAGTAAAGAATATTTCTGACTGGTGAGTTATAATGAATTTAAAATTTTGCCCAAATTTAAAATATGACATATCCCCTTTTTGTGACAATTTGTCAGGGGTCCTAGAGGGTATGTTATACCTGAAATGCAAGAAAATCTCATTTGCGGATGCAAAAAATCTATGTTTTCTTACGACAAAGGCAACCTATGACTCTCCAACCTGGGAATATTTTGGGGATTGGCACATAAAATAATAATAGAGAACATTTATATAGCGCTTTTCCCAAAAGGCCCAAAGCGCTCGGCCACAACACAAGTTCACGCACAAATATGCAATATACAAGTGGGTCACGTAATAAACATATGCAGAACTAAGAGGCATCACTCTCAGGGACGACGTTTCCATAGTAAAATTTGAAAAGTTCCGATTTAAGTAATGTTTTAAAAGTCTCCATGGTATCGGCTTTCTTTGTGTCGGCCTGTAGCCCATTCCAGACGGACGGAGCCTGATATTCAAATGATCGTCTTCCGTAGTTTTCCGAGTCACGTCTAGGAACAGCCATCAGATTTAGATCTTCTGATCGCAATTCGCGCGGCGGAGAGTACATATTGAGAATAGAGTCAATATAAACCGGCAAAGGCTTTGTGATGTCATTTGAGAATTTCTTAAAATTGGAAATAAACCTCCAATAATCACCTTTTTTCTCCGAATTTTTTAAAAATAATTTCTTGCAGAGTGTTTTGTACAACAAACTTGGTACTTTGGCAATATATTCAATATTTAACATTTTACAGGGGACAGCCTTAAGAGCATAAACAACCTGAAACTACATCAGTTTTATAAAATGTTTGTTAGATCATCACCATCCTATTTATAAAACATGATCAACACCGATACCCCGGGTTCCCAGAGATATAATTTTAGGAGAAACGACTTAAGACCTCCGCAAGCTGACAACTCGGCATATATGAACACATTCCTTCCATCTGCTACTCGCCTGTGGAATGAGTTAACACCCGAAACTAAAAGCGCAAAGTCTTTAGAGATATTCAAGTCACGACTAGATATTGAAAAACGGGAGAAATTCATTGAAAATTTTGATTATTGTTTAAATCGCGAAACCCAAATATTGCATGCCCGTTTAAGACTCAAGTGTAGTAATCTAAATCGTGACCTTCGTGAAAACCATTTACGCGATTGTGACAAATGTGTATGCGGGGATGTAGAAAGCGCTGAACACTTTCTATTATTCTGTCAAAGATATACTCAACTCAGGTCTGACTCATTCTCAAATATTGACCCGACTTTCTTAACTACCAAGATCTTACTCAAAGGCATACCATTGCTATCATCTGAAATAAATAATGAAATATTCAGAGCTACGCAATACTTCACTCAAAAAAGCGGTCGTTTCAAACAATACACTAACAATTCAACGGCATGGCAACGATAACCCATGGAGTTTTCATATTTAGTTTTCATATTTAGTTTCCATATTTAGTTTCCACATTTATTTTCAAAATAATTCTTTCCACAAGTTAGTCTAAAAATGTTCATAACAGTGGTACCGACTTTTCTTTCACATACAAGCTCTTTATTTCTATCGCTTCACCTATTTCTGTCTCGTATTCCTTGTGAATACACCCCTCTCATTATTATCCACATAAGCTTATTTATCATTTCAACACTTATTGTAAACTCGTCTGTACATCATAATATTAATATACCATCACTTCTTAAACCTATTGTTTCTCTAACTCGACCACTTGCCATTCGCTCGATCTTTCTTGATTTCTGCAATTTTTCTACTTGTCTGAGGAGATAGCTCAACAAAAGCACATATCTGCTTGCTGCTAAATCCTCTTCCCCTTTTCTATTCTACTCATGTTTCCATCATCTAAATGTTGTTCATCATAAATGTAATATTGGGGCTAATAAATATTGTTTAAATCAACCTGAAACTACTGATTCACTGTGCAGTAACTCTTACCACATGTTCATCTATAGAGCAGTCCAGATTTCTCTCCTCTTTCGACTGATGAAGGAGCTTCCAGTCTTTCCGACCATCTGAAGAATCCCTGTAACCCATCTTCATGTCAAGAACAATAACTGGACTCTCGACTAAAAAAAATAAAATCATTATACATTAATTGGAATTAATTGGAATTTGTATACAATTTTAATTAACATCTTTAAAATGTGAATTCACGAAAATGTCAATGACACTGTAGCTCAACTTGAGAAGGAGTTATTTTTTTGCTGAGCAATGAATAGAAGACGAAAGAAGAAGGAAAGTAAAACGGTTACAGTAAAGGGCCTGTATTGTGTAGATGAAATTATTTTCATTTCACCAATAAATGTGGGCTGGAGGGTGTGATGATGGATTCAAATTTTAAATCCAAGATGGCTGGTAGCCATGTTTAATAACGTATTTCGGAAATAATTGATGGTTCCTATCTAAAGGTCACTCCGAAGATTCATATGATGTTTGGTAACAATTGGATAAGGATGTGGCCTGTTGAGTGTGCTAAAGGATTCAGTCATGAAAACAGTTAAATCCAAGATGGCCACTGGAAGCCACGTTTTTCAACTAATTTAGGAAATAATCGATGGCTCCCATCTAGATGTCACCTACATGTATTTAAAAGTTTAACTATCATTTCACACGTTCGTAAAACAAGACATCTGAACTATTGCAAATGTAAATATTCAGTTCCTCAATCATCCTGAATTTATTACTGGTAATTAAGGCCTAACAAAAAAATACCTGTGTTTCCGCTAACACAAAAATGTTGGGTCGGTAGGTAGGTAAACTTTTTTTCTTTTTTTTAACCTATTTTGGCGGGGCAACTTTTTGGGATAATATTTGTCTGCGATTCATGATCAAGCAACATTACTCATTTGTTCAATTTGAGTTTGCATCAGTAGAGGCAGTCACAGTTTTTTTGTAATTATTGCATGGCTCCCATGTGTTGATGCCAAATTGGATTTGAGAAGAAATTAAAACACTTAAGGTTGTTGTTACACATTTTATTCAGGCATGTTTTCCATAGGGCCTGGCTACCACTGGGATTAGACCAGATGATGTACACGCAGAGCATATTGGAGTAACTGTCTTGTAGCGGTCTCTCAGGGACGACTTTATTTCACCCCAAGCTCCCCGAATTGGACACATCGATCAGACTCTCCAAGGCCTGTGGCATAGTATTGTGTCTCGAGTGGGCTGTTGCATTGTAACCCCTGTCGAGTAACAATTTGTGTTGACGCGGAATGGTCTTCGGGGCTGGTGTCCAGACATATATATGCCTACTGTTACGATGTCAGACTAATTAATGTCGTATACAAGTAGGCCTATATACCCGTGCACCTATTATTTCCCATTTTTGGTACCGTACGTATCTAATTCCGCGACCGCACGAGTTTACATGCGCGCTATATGAAACAAGTTGTGAGGAACGCGGTCAAGTTTATCGTGACGGCCTTTCGCTTTAGAAGTTTTATATAGGCCCGTGGCGACTGTTCCCTTGTATACCCCTTCTATAGCATAATCAATGTTTCAATACAGTGGATCGAAACAAACATTCGCATTTCATGGACATAACACGTCTATATATTAATAGAAGTGTAGTGAAATAGGGATCTCGTCGATTCGTCCCGGGTACGAAACGACTTCGATTCGTCCTAACTTAGAAATTTACTTTGATTGATTCGTCCCATATAGGCTACTATGGTTGTTTCGTACCCCGAATAGAATTATACAACCAGCTAATAAATTTAATATCATAACTGTCCATTGTATTAACATGCTAAAATGTGTTCACTTATGAGTACTGACAGGCTGTTTTCACAACACGAAGACCACTGAGGGTCTCCCGTCTGAGTAGGCGTCATATTGTTTTTACAAGTCGACGCTCATGGGTGACCACTGGTCTCATGTGCCGATGACCACTGTTCAGTGATCAAACGGAATGTATTTGTAACAATAACAGTTCCGTAATCCGATTGTAGCTAGGCCTATATGCAATCATTAACTCGAGATTGCCTGCACGGTGGGGATTGGGATTCGCGATTTTCTCGAGGAACGATTTCCGATTACGGCATTCGCCCGCGACGCTACGAAAATATAGCAGAGGTGTTTCGAATGCCCATTGACAGCTAACGTAAATGAACGATCGGGCCCGATTGGCCGATTGTGGTTGGGTGATAATAATTATTATTATAATTGGGCCGTCCGACAATCGGTCAATCTCGTGCATTTTCGTGCAACGAGATCTCGCGATCGGCCGACCACATGACACCGTCTCCTGTCCGTCTGTAGACGCAGTATACATCGCGTTTCTGCGGCAAGGTACCCACTCAACGCACCACGTGATATCAATTTAAATTAACTTGGTACTTTATATATTTTTTTATGTTTTGAAAACCCAATAAAATGGGGGCAGTCGGCGACTTTTTCGGTGGTCGGTCGGGTTAGCAGAAACAGTGTACTTTTTTTTTTTTAATTTGCAATAAAATGGTCTCAGTCGGCGACTTTTTTAACGGTCGGTCGGGTTAGTGGAAACACAGGTATTTTTTTTTAGGCCTAAACGGAAATGATTCTTCTCAAGAGTAATTTATATAAAGGACTGATGTTGTGTACGACAAATTATGATACAAAATAAATGAAAATACATGTACCCATGTTAAGTATAAGATTATTAGCTATGTGCATTTGAAAACCCTAACAGAATGTTTCACTTCCCTTTAACATAATGTTTTTTTTTTTTTATAGAAAATAAATTGCATGTATTAATATCCACCTTGGGGGTTGCGATGGTCATATTCAATGTCCATCTGCATAACACCAATCAGATTCTGAAACCATCTCGTCATGTTCAGCTGGTGGCCATATTTCGGGTGTGGAAACCAAAAGGCAAACACAATGTCGTTGTTGCTGATCTCATGATCTGCAATCATCGGGTCATCAAAGCTGTCGACCTTGATACATTCCACACCATGTCCGTCATGCTTACTATGATCCCGGGGTATAAACCAATCCTCGCCCTCGTCGATGCATTTGGTGCCAAGCACCTGGATGACGTTTGATGGATTTGGAGCTAGAATAAAATAAAAGAAATCATTCAAGATACAGATATGTTAGTAAATATGAATGTGTGCCTGTATCGGCAATCATTCTATTTGTATCCTTTTCCTTATTTTTTATATCATGTTTAAATGGGTGCTGTACACTAAATCCGACCAATTATGGGACCATCTCCTTCTATACTCAACATAATATATGAGCAATGTACATGTATTAATAGTGCAATATGCACTCGTGTGCTCTATGAACGATGCACAAAACATGGTAAATATAATGAAAATGAATTTATGACTGGAGTCATAAATTCATTTTCATCATAATTATCATGTTATCTTCATCGTTCATAGAGCACACGAGTGTAATTTGCGCTAATCCATGGCTCAAATTCATTCATTTGTTGCATATATTCTGATGAGTATAAAATGAGATACAGTGTAGTCCATAAATGGTCGGGTTTAGTGTACAGTACCCCTTTAATTTCCTTGGTAAGCAGAAAATGCCATTTTCAATAATTTGCTGTCAAATCTCTATCAGAGATAAAATTTATGACAAAATCAATTCTGTAACTAATAAATTTCCATATTGAATTACCTTAATGACAAGTGAACCCAGAGTGTACTATGTTTTTATAAAGACACTATTTTGTTTTGAAGAGCTTAATAGCAAATTAAATGAGCATGGCCTAAATGCAGTTACATGTATATGGGAGGCCAAATTCACATTTAATAATTAATTGTGCTTAAGCGCAATCAATTGCGCTTAAGCGCAATCATTGCGCTTAAGCGCAATTAATTGTGCTTAAATGTAATTATTTGCGCTTAAGCGCAATAATTGCGCTTAAGCGCAATTCATGGTTATATGTAACAAAACACCCCTGGTGAATAAATAGGTTTCTCCATAACTTAGCATTAACTCCTATTGACATGTCACTTCTTGGTTTCATTGGTTTGGATGGGTAGGGAGCTAGCCCAACTTCTTTATCAAAATGGCTGACTCGCAATAGTATCACCTTCTGTTTTAGTTGGAGCGATTCGTGATAGCATTATATTATCTTCGGTATATATTAGTTGGGGCTACTTGCAATAGCATTACTTTCTGTATTAGTCGGGGCGACATTGATTTTCTTCAATTTTCGAGTATACAGGCACACCATATGAGGGAAGCAAGCCCTCGGTGACACCACATTCACACTATATGATCATGGAAATACTATAGATTTGTGCAAGAGCTGCTGATTTAATAAGAAAAACTAGAGCTTCAGGACTGAGACACCAAAGCTCCAGTAATTACACACCATTTTTTGGACAGGGATGCTGATAATATGAAAATAGGGGTTTTTCCCCCTGATTTAAGTCAATAAGTAAACCATACAGTAATGCTCTACTTAATCGACTCCTTAACCACAGCAGAATTATGGATAACTTTTCAGGATTTAGTCGGAAATATGGCTTGATGCCATTCATCGGAAAGCTCTCGAGAGCTTTTCGATGAATGGCAACAAGCCATATTTCCGACTAAATCCTGAAAAGTTACCCATAATTCTGCTGTGGTTAAGAAGTTGATTAAATAGAGCATTACTGTATGAGGTAAGAAAGCCCTCATGCAGTGACACCGCATGCATGTATAGGATATTACCATAGTAAAGGCTAAAATCTGTGCAAAAATACATTAAAAACATCATACAAAACATTACTAGAGTTCCGGGAAGGCGACATCAATTCTTTGGATAGAGGGATGCTGATAATATGTAATTAGGGGATTCTCCTTGTTGAACACATACTCACAGTTTGACTGTTGAGTACAGGTCAAAATTAGCCCAATGCTCATCTTGTGTTGCTATGTGATACACCAGGTCATGCTAATAGTTTATGGGTAGGTTAGATAGTAGTCACAATTACGCTTAAGCGCAATTGATTGCGCTTAAGCGTAATTAATTGCGCTTAAGCGTAATTAATTACGCTTAAGCGTAAATGTCCTATTTGCGCTTAAGCACAATATGTGGTATTTGCGCTTAAGCGCAATTAATTGCGCTTAAGCACAATCAATTGCGCTTAAGGCAATTCATTATTAAATGTGAATTTGGCCTCCCATACATGTAGTTGTTTTGTCTCACTGAGCCTCAACCCATATAACATGATTCTATGTTCCAGGGGGAGAGATATAATGAACTATTTGGCATGGAAGGATCCCAATGTGTTAACAAAGATAGATAGATACCGGTATGAGACACAAAATGCCAACTGGGAGAGTTCCAGTAGAAAACAAACTAATTACAACCAGAAACACCACTAAACCAAGGCTAATCTGGCCCCAAGAAACTCATATAGATTTCTTGTGAGAAGTTACTAAGCAACACTGCTGGAGAGATGTTCACTGTCAAAATATTGACCATGCAGTGCTATTTGTATAGATTGTATGCAAAATTTATTAGGCTAATCCTCATAAAAGGGGATTACAAGTCAAAAGGTTCAGGGTTATGGACATAATGATTTGTGTCCTGATCATTGGGTCCAGAAAAGAAGAGATGTTAAGGAGTCATTCAGTGGGAAAAAAACTTCTTCCATACTCAATACCTATTTCTTCAAAGCTGGAAATTTGAAAGATTTGAAGGTGTCAGTTTGCATTTACAAAAAACATGACACAATCTTTCAGCTAATGTTTTAGTATACAAACATCCAGATTTCAAAAATAGATAACTCATAATTTGAACAAGACAGTCAATGACTGTAGAGTGCCCACCTGACCTTAAAGTAAGAGAAGACTGGGACTCTGTAGACTACAATAGTCAGTACTTGTTAAATCACTTTAAAACAAGTAGTTATAAACAGGGACATAGCTAGAGGGTCTGGGTTTAAACAATATTTTATTTCTTCCCAAAATTATATAATTATAAAACATGACGCATGAATAGAAGACTAGAAGGGAGGAAGAGGATTTGACAACAAGCATCAGATGCTTATATAGAGCCATCTCCTCAGACAGGAATAGATTACATATAGTGTTCAGTGAGAAGTGGAAGTCAAGATTAAGTGAGAGGAAGAGATACAGAGCATGATAAGAAGATTAATGAACTGATGGATTACAGTTGGGTGAGAAGTTGAGAACAGAGGGAAAAAAGCAATTAACACATATATTTACAATGATCACTACCCTTATGCATGTTATTGTTTTACATAGGAAAATTTAAAACTATTTGTGTCGAGTGGAGTCAATAGTTTGCCAGTACCTTAATATGGCTTTTTTATAATTTTATTTATTTGTTTTTGGATCGAGTTATTGAAATTATTGCTACGTTGTTAGCTATATACATGTATATGATTTATTGCTATATAATTTTTTGTTTGTGTGTCTGAAGACTATCAAATTCGAGCAGCTACTTATTGTGAATATCAGAAATACAATTGGCTAGAGGGTCTTCGTTGACAGGCAGGGGGCAGAGGGTGTTCAACTTAAAATTTCCAACTGCAAATCCCTGACTTATACATGTAGCAACTCCCAACTGGACCAAACTATATATTTTACAATTGGTACTTTAAGCTCTCCGACTGTTGAATATTTCCAACATGACATCCCTCATAAAGTTAGAGATATTCTAAATGTGGCCATTTGTTGGTCTAATTACCGGTACAACATATTTTCCACTGAATACCAAAGTTGCAGGTCAAACCAGAACCCCCCCCCCCCCATTTGCCACCCCCCCAATTAAATGGTTCTATACTCAGCTTATAAATCAACCCATGAAGTTAACAAACCATATATACCGGTATGAGGTAAATATCCTATACATGTACATGTATCTGCCCTTATCTGAACCAAATGTAAAACCCAATCTACATTGTATGAGATCAATTGATCTAGTAATTTCAAAGAGTATATTTTAGGAGCGTAAGTGGATTAATTTTCCACAAAATTAGTTAAAAAATTGTTAGTTATCAGTATTGCACCACTGATAATTGTTCCTTGAAATTATCAGCATAATAGATAAGACATCATTTGCATAGATGAAAAAGAGTTAATGACCTATATACATAATATTGTAACATCTGTCCGGTATACAATTGCATAGAACAAACACATGGCTCATTTAAATTGAAATGAATGACACAGATAACCATTCTCCCCTACTTATTTGTTTATCGAACAGTGTCAGACAAAATCGTCTGCAATTACCACCACATAGCACAGGAGAGTGGCATGTGTTGACTCATTAAGCTTATTGTTCATATTAAGCGTATTGTTGATGGTGAAAGTCATGACTTCTCAAATAAATTTAGTTTCATTGGGAATGTGAAATAACAAGGTAATTTGGGTGTTCGACCCTTCAAATGGCAAGAATAATCTGTTGATTCCAAAATT
This sequence comes from Siphonodentalium dalli, assembly GCA_032622095.1. Taxonomy (NCBI): domain Eukaryota; kingdom Metazoa; phylum Mollusca; class Scaphopoda; order Gadilida; family Siphonodentaliidae; genus Siphonodentalium; species Siphonodentalium dalli. The sequence goes on from CP136069.1 coordinate 116,447,789, forward strand.
TGGTGTGATGATTCGGGGTACCCCAGTGGATGTTATATTGGCGATAGTTTTCGAAAATTTAATTTGAAAAAAAGAAGGGTTTACACGTTTTCTTTTTGGTTAAATTGAGCAAGTAGTTGAATCAAATTTTTTTTTTTTAGTTATGTGGTGGGGGTGGCGTTACAGATACCCAAGGGGGGGGGGGATATTGTGGTACACCGGTATGATAATTTCACTAAGATCAGCATTTATCACGAATAGCAGCCAAGAGCTTCAGTGCACATGTGTACACACACATGCATGCTAAACTTTGATCTCCACATTTGCAGACATGACTTGAGCATAGGAATTTTGTTATGGCAACACACAATTTTGCAGCAATCATATCAAATATGAACCCATTCGGCCTGATGGTACTTCAGAAGATGTTATTTTAAGATTTACTATTGCCCTGGCTTCGCAACTATTTGACCAAGTGACCTCATTTTAACAAATCTGAATGTGAGTCACCAAGGGAACATCCACACCCGCCAATATGAATCAATTCAGTCTTATGGTTCCGGAGAAGAAGATGTTTAAAGAAGTGTTGACTGATGGATGGATGAATGGATGCACAGACTGATGGATTGACGAGGAATTATGACTATAGCTCCACCGGAGACTTCATCTCAGGTGAGCAAAAATCAGGTAACATATTTTATAGCAGAAAAAATTATTTCTAAAATCCAAATTGAATTGAATCATTATTTGTGATAATCACAGAAACTAACATTATAATTTAGTGCAACCATTTAATTACTATTTCATATACCGCTAGATTCTCTTTGGTAAGAGATATATTTTGTCTTTAAACAAGACAGTCAATGACTGTGGGTCTTACACCAGACTTCAAAGACTGAGAAGACTGGGACTCTGAAGACTACAACAGTCAGTACTTTGTCAATCTGGTCTGGGTGACAAATATCACCTTATGATTATGTGTACCGGTAGTTATTTCAATGAATTGCGTAGACAATATATCCCGAAATGTCATTGGGAGATCCCAGACATGGGGAAGTTTCACAGACTTCTCTCCACACAGAATGTGAGCATTCTGAAATCTGTGTTGATTTTCTTGAATAAAGCATTCAGAGAGAGAATTAAGTAAAAGAGTGTTTTAATATGACTATACACCTTACCCAATTGCGCCTCGTTAAGCACATCCTTTTGTTTGCACAGAGAGACTCAATTTATTTTCCTTTGAATTTCGATGTGGGTGTGAAGTTTATGGATGGTGCAAGATCAAGATCTGCTCACAATTGTGAGTAGTGGTGTTGAGTTACCAGTATATATATCTTGAATGTATATTAGATACATGTGTATTTATGCTGATGTTCCCTACTGCGCATCAATATATTTTGGTACTTTTGTATATATGTATATATGTTTGCATGTTCCATGTCAATTCGTAGCTAGCAATAAACTCATTCATAAACAAAATCACTTCAGATATAAAGTAGTTCTAAACATGGACATAGCTGGAGGTTCTGAGATCAGCAGGGCTCTTCACCTTGAAATTTCTAATGGCACACCACTGACAAATCACAAACGCCTTACCCTTTTATAGAAGACAACCATGCCACAGTACTAAGTTCACAAAAATCCTTTTGCACATCCCTCTTACATGTAGGTTGAATTTAAAAACCGGTACTTCAAGCTCTCAAACTTTTCTAAATTACCAACCTGACATCCCCCATAAAGTTAAAATTTGAATTTTACAACTGGTACCGGTACTTCAAGCTCTCAAACTATTGAAAATTACCAACCTGACACCCCCCCATAAAGTTAAAATTTGTGCCTAATTCGGTCCAACAGTCTAACGTGAAGTAGGAATATATGAACTTTTGGTTTTAAAACATACTGGTTGGAAAATCAAATCAAAGTATGAGAACAATTCTAACCTACCGGTATTATTGGTATGAAAATCTAATCTACAACTAATGTTGTATCAGGCATGAAATTTTCAACTGATGAAAATTTGATAAAAGTAGGGGGGTCAAAACTCCACCCTCTACACTCCTTACCCATTGCCCCCACCAGGCAGCCTATAAATAAATCTGAACCCAAGGACCCTCCATACAGATAAACTCAATCCAACATACCCCCCAATTTTTCTTTGAAAAATCAGGGTATGATTTCACCTGGATAAGTGGTGGTTAAGAAAATAATATTGGAACAGCCAAGCCTGAATTTAGTGTCTTGCATTTGCAGTCCCTAAAAGGTGAATTTAATGATGCTATGCCGCAAGGTGGGCTAGCATCACCAATTCACCCTCTGGAGATTAGGCCTCAACTGCCATGGGAAACCTAGGAACAGATTGAAGTTCTCCAGTTGAAGTCGATTATGCATTTTATCTTCCAAATAGGGGATATAGAAACTGAACAGAAGGGAAAAGGTAACTGAAAAATGTCAATTTGATACTCTAGATACTTCCCAGAAGATGAGGCCTAAGCAGAATGAGGTCACTGCAGGGTGTATTGGGTGATGCTAGCCTCCCTATGGGGTATCATCACTAAATTCACCCTCTGGGGACTTCATTCTGCAAAAGTCAGACCCACCTGGGTAGAGGTCTGGGTCATTGGGGGGGGGGGGGGGGTGGGACTTCATTCTGCAAAAGTCAGACCCACCTGGGTAGAGGTCTGGGTCATTGGGGGGGGATGATGAAAAGTTTCCATGATTTCATTAAAGATTAAAGTTTCATAACTCTGTAGATGTTATAATGGTTTTTCAAATTTTATAACATGATTAATTAAAACAAAAACAAAATCTAATTTTTTTTGTTAAATTGAGCAAGGAGTTCAATCTGAATTTTGTATTTGTTTAAAAAAAAAAATTTGAGTTATGTCACTGGCTCCGCCCACATTCGACAGTTACCTCATTTAAACAAATCTGAACCAGTCACCCAAGGACCCTTTATACCAAATATGAACCCATTCGGCCCACTGGAATTTGAGAAGTTGTTTTAAGAATTACTATGGTGGGAACGAGTTATGGTCCTAGCTTCGCAACTATTTAACCTGGTGATTTCATTTGAACAAATCTGAACGTGAGTCACCTAGGGGAAATCCATACCAAATATGAACCCATTCAGTCCTAAGGATTTGGAGAAGATGTTCAAAGAATTGTTGATGGATGGATGGATGGACGGGGAGTGATGACTATAGCTCCACCGGAGACTTCGTCTCAGGTGAGCTAAAAATCAGGAAGTGTTACTAGTATTTTAAAAGTGTGTGAATACTTCTTCCATGAGGATATTATCCCAGAAGATAAACCAATGGTTTCACTACATTTATGGTATTTACATGTACATGTAACTGTATGTGTATGTGCTCTACCTCCCAAAGAAGATGTACATGCATAGTAGCTTCAGTTTAGAAAGATTTGGTTTTTGAGTGACCGGACATGACTCAGTGTTGATAAAAGTAAAATCAACACCACCTTAATAATATCTAACAACCGAAGAGCGCATCGGAGAAGTAAGTGCCAGTAAAATCAATTTCTTTACAGAGAAATTAGAAAAGCCCAGTGCAAATAATTGAGTAAAGACATCATATATTTGTGCATGTCACAGTTCATCAATTTGAACTTTAAATATGTATTGTTTATCGTTGCACTTTTTAAAGTGGCGCGCTCATTTTAAACTGATTTATATTTTATAGAAATTCACAGGGGACCATATAGATGGCACCAAAGGGGGCTGACTCAGGTAACATTTTTATGAGGGAGGGGCAGTGAAAATTTTTGTCCCCAATTTCCACCCGACTTATACATAATTGATCATCTTTATTATATCAGGAATCTAATGTGTAGTTTAAAGATGTCAAAAGTGGTGCCGTTGCCGTTTGAGTAAGGGGTAGACGGAAGGGGAGGGACACCAAAATTGACAATAAATATTTTTTGTGCCGATTTCCACCAAATTGATACACATTCTTCTCCATGATACATGTACAAGGAATCTAATCGTGTGATCTAAAGATGCCAAATTGGTGCTGTTTGGATGAGAGATGGTGGGAGGGGGCACTAAATTTGATAAGAATTTGCTTAGTCGCTGATTACCACCAAATGTTAACTTAATCATCTCCATGATATCAGGAATCTAAGTGTGTGGTTGAAAGATGTCAAAAGTGGGGCCATTCGAGTCAGGGGTGCATGGAGGGGGAGATGGACACCAAAATTGATCAAAAACACTTTAAAAGAAGTAGATATAAAGAGGATATGTGGCTAGAGAGACTTCACGTATGTAGATTGGTGAAAATACACCTTGAAATTACCAACTGTACACTACTGATCACTCCCCTCCTCCAGCTCAACAAGTCCCCTCCCGACCGGGCTCCAGACTCCCAAGTCTTAGGTTGGAATTTCACAACCGACACCTCAAACATTTTCAATTGTTGGAAATTTCCAATCTCACAAGAGCCTTTTAAAAAAAACATTTAGACATGTTTGAAGCCCAATTATCCATGGACCCAAAAACCATACATGTATGTCAGATTAATCAGTCAGGTCTTATCGTACTGAAGATGTTTAAAAGAATTACTATGGTGGGAAAGAGTTATGGCCCTGGCTTCGCAACTATTTGACCCAGTGACTTCATTTGAACAAATCTGAAAGAGAGTCACCTAGGGAACATCCAAACCAAATATGAACCCATTCGGTCTCATGGTTCCAGAGGAGAAGATGCTCAAAGAATTGTTGACGGACGGATGGACGGACGATGGATGGACGGACGAGGAGTGATGACTATAGCTCCACCGGAGACTTTGTCTCAGGTGAGCTAAAAAGAGCAGATTTCCACCAAATTAATACATATACATGTACTTCTGCTGTCATACCAGGAATCTAATTATGTGGTTTAAATACGCCAACTTGGTGCTGTTTTGATGACAGAAAGGGGGGCACTAAAGTTGATTCAAATTTGTTTAGTCCCAGATTTCCACCAATTTTATATACATGTAGAGTCACCTTCATAATGAGTCTCCATGATATCAGGAGTCTAATTGTGTGGTTTAAAGTGTCAAAAGTTTGATTAACAGGTGCATGGGGGGAGAGGGACACCAAAATAAACAAATAATATTTTTAGCACCGATTTCCACCAAATTGATACATGTCCTTCTCTGTATATGAGGAATCTAATCGCGTAGTTTAAATATGCTAAACATTGGTGCCCTTTTTGGAGAGAGATGGGGGAATTAAATTTGATAAGAATTTGGTTTTAGTCGCCAATTACCACCAACCATAAACATAACTAGAGGTGTGACTGTCCCAATGGGACTAAGGATACCCCCCCCCCCGTGTTTTTAAAATACTAAGATGTTTCACATCTAAAATAACAGTTCCCATTGTAGGTGCACAACCCTAACCCTAATCTTAAACCTACTGACCGAAAAATGTAGGAATAATAGCTCGGACAAAATTATGCATGTTGCAAAAATGGGGAATAACTCCAGACAAAAAAGTCGGACAGACATCATAATCGCAGGTGCACAGGTTCCCATGGTACTAAATATCAGTGCCAAGATTAAAAAACATTGACCTAAAAATATAGGAATAAAAGCTCGGACAAAATTAGGCATGTTGCAAAAAAAAATTCTAAGTCGAAAAAGGGGGATAACTCCACCAAAATATGTCGGACAGACGTCATAATTGCAGGTGCACAGGTTCCCATAGTACTAAATATCTGTGCCTCTGTGCCAAGTTAAAAAACATTGACCTAAAAATGTAGGAATAAAAGCTCGGACAAAATTATACATGTTGCGAAAGAGGGGGGATAACTCCACAAAAAAAAGGCTGATAGACGTCACAATCGCAGGTGCAAAGGTTCCCATGGTGGTTGATGTCTGTGCCAAGTATCACGTAAATTGATAAAAAAAAAACAACTGAGAAAAACTCCGGACAAATTTGTGTCCACGGACGGACGACGGATGGACGACCGACGGACGACCGACAAGCTGACTCCAGTATACCCCTCCCTAACTTCGTTGCGGAGGGTATAATTAGCCAGTATAGCACCACGAACAGAGGAGCGCCTTGACATTTCTTTAAAACATCTGTATCTTCATGGAGATATGATAACCCAGGTGTCCTCAAAATCTTAGTCTGTACCCACTAGATTGAGTAATAAATCTCTATGTATTAGCCCAATTGTCGTCTTTTATTTTTTACGAACTAAATGTGTTTATGATGTTCATGTTTTGATTCCAATAAAAATCTCTACTATAGCTACAATATACTAAGAGATGTAACGATGTTACGATAATAGGTACCGGTTATCGGTATTGGCCGATACATGTATGTCACTGTGTGATATCGGCACATATTGGTATTGGCCGTTTTCCCCGATGGCTGCCTATAATATTAATTTATACTTTGCACGGGCGACAAGTCATGTTACGATGAGCATTCACGGCGATACGTAGGCTACCACAACACAAGGTAAGAATTGTTTCATTTGAAATTCAAATTGAAAGAATAAAGTTGGTGTGTCACACAAAATATCTGTCACTGTTTCTCAATTGTCCCCTACCCCTAGTGTTGTCAAGATACGTTTGTATCGCGGTACGATCTAGATACTAGTCCACGTGCATATCGTGAGCCAGTAACACGTATGCATATGTGGTCATGCAGCCCATGTACCGTATTTTAAAAGTGGCACAAACCAGCATCCACTACCAGTATATAAGGTATCATAAAGTAAGGTGGGACTAGAAGCATAAATGTCCTTAATATACTATCTGATTTAGGTTGGGAAACATTATTCGAAAGAAGAAGAAAAGCAAAACTTCACCAATTTTACAAAATGTTCTACCGCCAAGCACCACCCCTACTCTCCAACACAGTTAACCGTCAGCACACAGGAGCAGACAGATATGAATTCAGAAGAATAGACTTGAGACCCCCATTTTCTGAAACGTCATCATATATTAACTCGTTCTTACCGGCAACTACACGGGAATGGAATGCACTCCCCGATGAAACGAAAAACTCAGATAATTTGGAAATGTTTAAGTATAAACTGAACTCTGATTTACGCCAGAAGCAGGCGAATGTGCGACATTATAGCTACTCCAAAAACCGTAAAGCCCATATAATCCACACACAACTACGTCTTAAATGTAGCAATCTTAACGATGATCTCTACCAGAATCACCTACTCCAGACGAATAAGTGCACATGTGGACTAGTTGAAACCGCTGATCATTTCTTACTGTACTGTCCCAAATACTTGCGCATAAGAAACGAAACATTCTCTGTTTTAAATCGCAGTCTCTGGAGAACAGACATTCTATTGGAAGGATCCACTTCGTACTCGATAAGCCTTAATCGTACCATATTCGAAGCAACTCAGTCATTTATACTTTCTACAAATAGATTCAAATAACTTATTATAATACTTGTTGTCCAATCCTCTTCACAAATCTATATATTTATACATGTATATTATGTTTATGTCATATGTTTGATTTTTTGAAATAAATATTGTTTACACAAATAACTTATTATCAAACGCTAACTAACATTTCAAAGTTATCCTCTCGATCTGCCAATTAAATGAATCGAACCATTGCATCGTGTAACCTGAGCAAAATAGCTGTGTTTATATAGGCATAACGATCAATTGACTCCTCTCGACTGGCAATTCGTTTGGCTAATCTATAGTAATAGTAAAATGAATCAAACGTCAATTTCAAATTTAGATATTATACTGAAATATACAGAGCAGTGATCATTTCAAATTTTATATTTGTCAAAATGTCTTGTTTCACTTTTCATCCTCTAAATTCGACCTTTACTTCATCCATGTCTCTATTTTCCACTACATATCCTTTGTCTCCTACCTCTCGATCTCTAATACTATCTTTTCATTACGCAATACTGTTCTTTTCTGAGGAGATGGCTCCATATAAGCGCCTGGCGCTTGATGTCAAATCCTCTTCTCTCTCAGACTTATCATACTTACATATATATATATATTAACATCATTTTGTAAATTGTTGTATAAATCTGGGATACTAAATAAATAATGTTTACACCATAAAGTAAGGTAAGTGGAGCAAAGAAAAATCGCCCAAACAGTTCCTTAAATAATGTATTCTCGAGCTGGGACCTTCGCCCATTGACGAATAAAATTAAGCAACAGGTATTAACAAAGAATATATTCCCCTGAGTTATTTTTTCGGCTTTATAAGGTTCCCTGTCAAAACTTTAAAAAGTTCTCAGGCTGACTGGTGGAATATGATCACAACGGGCGATTCATGGCATGATCTAGTAAATATACAACTTCAATTTCAAGCCTCATGATTTGACATTATGTCATTAATGATTGGATCCGGGCCCACTCGCCCCAGGCAGTTTTTGGGACGAGCTGGCCCAGCTTTCAGGGGCGAGTTGGCCCGGGTATTACAGTTGTGAATAAGTTAATATATATTAATATATTAATTTCTTAAGTTCAGATTATGATATATTTCAGAGTTATGTCCATCAATTTTGACGTTTAGATTACTTTAGGCACGTTTGTTAGCAAAGATAATAGCCAGTATATCACACTAGTTGGTTTGAACGACGAACCGGCGAATTCATAAATAATAATAATGAACTGTTTTCACATTCTGGATATTAAAGTTTCTCTTATTCTCTGAGTTCATCTCACTATCTCTGGAGTTTGGGAAACCTTTAGAAGCCGTTATTGTCGCTGAAATGGTCACTGTCACCCCCTTTCGTTCAGTTGGGTACCCAGCTTTTTTATTTTCAGTTGGGTACCCAGCTTTTGTAAAATTTACATTTGGGTACCCATGCAGCATTATGAAATCTCACACAGAGCTTGATTTAATTAGTGATTGCCCTCAGATGGTTGCGAAATGAACCTGGTAAATTTGTGAATTCTTGTTTACATATGAATTATGATGTCTATTCATCACGATGCTTGAAAATAATAGCGGAGAAGAATTGTATGCATGTGACATAGGTACTGCAGATTGACTGCTCATACAGCTGGGTACCCAACTGTAAATTTTATAAAAGCTGGGCACCCAACTGAAAGATTTAAAAAGCTGGGTACCCAACTGAACGAAAGGGGGTGACAATGACCATTTCAGCGTTATTGTCCCAATTCCTATCCTATCAAAACAATAGAAGCAGGTTGTTTACACAGTCACCAGTTGACTAATCACACCTCACACTTCAGAGGGTGAGATGGCTTCAGAACATGTGATAGATAATCACTTTCATATGCCGACCACATACTAGTACAGTATATTAGCAGTGCAATTATTATCTGACATCATAACCACAAAGATGTTCCGTTGTGTAAACAACCCACCATCTTGAAGGTGTGTATATTTAATTCAACAAATTCAATGATATTCAACAACAATCGTTCAATGATCAGTAACAAATATATTAAATTCAACAATCTATCATTATAATAGTTAAATACCGTAATTTGATTAATTAATTAAGCAATTATACTGTCATTTGTTTCTTAGAACGAATATTTTAACTGACTTACTTACTTATTTTATAATACTCATTTGTTTTTTTTTCTTCAGGCTGGCATCGAAGACTGAACGTCCACGGGAGTGACGTGACCTTCTACAAGCTGGTGCCTCTATTGATGCGCGAAGCATCAATCGTAGAACTGAATGTCCTAGCCGTCGACCTTGAAACCGACAGCCGGACGGAATACACTCACAAAGGAGAATTCAATCGCCGTAATTCGTCATATTCATTCCGTCATATTCGTTCGTCAAATTTAGTCATCGTAATTTTTCATATTCATTCAAGTTCATGTTATATATATATAAATGTTCTTATGTTTTTATTCTTGTTACTGATCAGCGAAATAAATAATTATCACTACTACCAAACTATCCAATCTATCTCCCGACAACCCTTTGTCTTAGAGAGAGAGAGAGAGAGGGGAAAAAGAGTGAGAGAGAAAGCAAGCAAAACGACGCCAAAGAAAACAACTTAAATATGACATTATCCCTTGGACCGAGATGGCCCGGGGCGAGCTGGCCCAGGTCAACTGGGGCGAGTGGGCCCTGGGGCGAGCTGGCCCGTTTCCTAATGATTCCTGGGGCCGACTTCTCCGGGGTGAACTTCACATGGTGCCATTGGTGGCATTGGTGCTACCTTTATATGAGGGTGACGACCCCCTCCCCCTGGCATCCGGCATCCGGCTTAAAATGGACCCCAGCATCCGGAATACGCCATAACAAAGAGGCGGCATCCGGAATACTATTTGATTAAATTTATTGAAAACAGACTCGGGAACGAAGTGAACGTTGGCATGAGGTATTGGAATTAGTCTCCGTATTGACTAGTAATGATTTGATTTAGCAGCTTTACGGAAAGATTAAACTTTTTACTAAATGTATGATCTCATATCATACATATATATATATACGCCCTGTCTAAATTACTCGCGGCCATATTGGATCCACCAGGTCCGGTTCCGTGGTTTTAGTGCTACAGTTCAAAGTTTTGGAGTAGCATTTCCATATTTGACATAAATGGAAGTCATGAATATTCAAAAGCTCCATATATGGAAATGCTACTCCAGAACTTTGATATGTAGCAATAAAACAACCGGGACTGCATGGAAGAATATCTGATACCATGGAACCGGACCTGCATGCATGGTGGATCTAATATGGCCGCGAGTTAATGACATGATAGGGCGTATTGGGTGGGGGTGAAAAGCATAGACCATGTTCCAAATGACAGGAGTGGTATAATATACTGAATGAGGAGAAGTTGAAGTGGCATACGTGCGGAAACCACCTATATAGCCAATCTTGGGTGACCGTTCATGGTCGTACACGGTAGTATTGAACACCAGGGACACGCAAATAGAAAACTAACATCTTTTTAATATTTAATATTTCAAATTAAAGGTACTCAATCAGAGGGTCTCCATATCATCACATTCCAACAAAAACGACAACATGTTTTAGTTTAAACAGTATTTATTTTTCCCTCTATGGACATTCAGATAAATAATTACAATAGATACAAATTTAGAAGAAAAATGGGATTAGGCAACAAGCCATAGGCTTATTTGAAGCCCTCTCCCTTGACAATGGCACAGCCCTACTTGACTGCAAGTCAAGTAGGGGTAAATAATAGAGGCATAAAAAAGATCCATAGAAAGAAGAAATATGAGGTGGAGGCGAGACAAAGGGACAGAAGATAATGTCAGAATTTTAGAGAGAAGGTCAGAGAGTACAGAGTGTGAGGTGTAATTATATATCTGAACATGCATATAATTAATTTCAAATAAACCAAAAAGATATATAATAACACATTTCAAGGAAATAAAAAGTATTTATACATAATTTGTGATTGAAAAATAACCATGTGAACATCTGCAGTGGTCCATCGACCCGACGACCCACGTTGGAGAGATCAATAGCATCTCGGTTTATGATGTACCATGCGAGTTCAATATTGCAATTTTGGAACAGCTTAAGAGAAGAATCGTTGAAAGCGATTACTGGTTATTATAAATTTCTGAGCTGCCATGAAGATTTTCTTATTAGTTTCATAGGATAATTCATCAGATCCCCATAGTAATAATTCACTAGTTATTGTTAAATCAGATAGGGTATTAAGGAGTTCTTCTCTGTGAGAGGTATATTGCGCGCATTCCAGAAAAAAATGTCTAGCAGTTTCAATGCAACCACACATGCAATAAGGCAAGTCTTTGATGTGGTTATCTTTTAGATCGCTGTTAAGATTGCTACATCTTAATCTCAGCCTGGTGTGGTAAATTTGAGCTGTCCTAGAATAGCTGGTAAAGTAGTATTTAGGCTTTAATATATCAGGTTTAAGATTGCGTTTGAAATCGCCTATTGAAATTGCCTCTTTAACAGAGTCTGGGAGTACATTCCACGAACGGACAGACGACATGTTTTGAAATGCCGCTTCAGTTATCATAATCTAATAATTGCCCAAATATAACGAAAAGCACAATCAACTATAGTATAAAATTCCACAAAACCCTGCAAAACCTGTTATTTATCAACATTTTGTTCAACGAAATTTTGCCGGTTTGTCAAATATCTAACACAAAAAGCCACTTGATTTTACCCGCAATTTGGTCAATGAAATTCGTCTCGTTGACTGTCTATTGGGCCACCTAAAATAATAGATTTCAAACATCGATATTTGATCACTCTGAGCGGTGATGGATGGGTTCCTCGACTCGAATCAAATATGTTTACCCCCCCCCCCCGAAGCCAAGGAAATAGTAATTTGCGAGCGTTTATTCGGATTGAGTACCTTTAACAAACGTATAGCATTATACATGTGCAGTATGGTAAGCACATTCTCAGCTAAGTGGGCCCAATGGACATGATGTTTCACCGACAAATCGAAGTTAACCATAAGAGCCAATTCGGTTAGTTTCTTGAAGTAGAGTATCCATATAATTGAAATCTGTATTGGCGGACGTTTTAACAAATTATCCCTTGACATACAACAGATGGAAATATGGGCCTCCAATTTCCCATGCGACAGAATACGTTACATACGTTACCACTGCCGACTAGGCTAACGTCATTATGTATAACACATCGAGATTGCATTCGGATTTGCAAAGTATTAAAATGATCTGAAACTCGTTCAAGATCACAAAACTAGTGCTCTAATTCATTCTCTTCTCAATCCTTGGAAATTAAGCAAATATGTATTGTGGCGGACATGCATGTTCAAAATGATATATGATGATATGATATTATAAACTAATGTATTTGGAAGTATATTATCTGCGATGGCTGTCTATTCAAATCAAGATTTTACTATTAGCATGCGTCTCGTTCACGGTGGTAACGTATTCTGTCGCTTATACCTTAAGTGCTCACAAGCTATACATTAAACATAAAATACTCATTTGACATTAAGACAATAAATTTTATTCCATATCATGTCAAATGTACAAGTTTAATACTGTTAAATATGCATGCAATTAACAATTAAGCATGCAGTGACTGCGTAGTGGGTAGGTGCTACTTATACGCTCAATGTTGTTTATAAACAAATGTTGCTAAATCTGACGTCTGCGTGGTATGGATGGGGTCTCGACGTGATATATATGAACGCTGTGAAGTCAGTTACATAATTGTACATTGACGCACACATCAGCCGTGCTCTTTAATATGAAAGCAAGTGATCACAATCGACTAGTCCACGCAATCGTGTATATATACACCTTCCCAAGAAACAACCAACACGCATTTCCTAATGAATAAACAACTCCTGGCATGTCAGGCACGAAGTCTATTGAAGCTGCCGAGCATTCGACAAATACACGGATCACATGTGAGATACTGCTTTGAGCTTACGATATATACATGTATGTTTAAAAAATACGATTTTTTCACGCCTATTTTGGAGCGCAAACCACCAAGTGACTTTATTTGATAAATGAAGGTCTGTTGTTGAAAGTTTTAGGTGGGATATGTGTTCAATTCTAGCCAGGGTTGGGGCGATTACATTCCAGTGTAATTTATTACGATTACAATTACTTTTGATTTACATGATTACGATTATTGATTACATATTTTTCAAATGTAATTGATTACGATTACATTACTTTAGTAAAATGTAACTGATTACTTTGGATTACATCTGATTACAATGTTTAGTTTCCAACCATTTTGATCCCATAGGAATAACTAATGAAATAAATCAAATTAAAATATCAAATGTTATTTAATAACTATATAATACGTAAACAAGGAACGACTGAACAAATAAAACAACCAAGCAATAAGCACATAAACGTTTTTAATTAATTTGTGATGTTTTGTCATGGAGTTGTTCACCAACATATTGGGAATAGACCATGTTTTATGTGTATTTATTTAATTTTATTAAGTATAGTTTTCATTTCGCTCGAATCCAAAATATCATCGAGTGAAATGTTAATACGCTCGTATATGCTTAGCTGCTAATTTGTATACGAAGCATTTATATAAATGACCCAAATTGCACAAGTAAGCCCAAGATAGAGTTAAAACGAACTTAATTACAAACTATATACCGGTACACGGCCTGGCTAAATCGACAAGGACTCACTTTATCGTTCATATTGCATCAATGTGAAATGACAACTGTGGACAAAATGAAATTAAAACATGTGTCCACAAGACACCATAAACACTCCCCCGATCCAAATTCAGTTGACCGCCGTCAATTTTGATGGGGTTTGTGGTGACTGTTTAATGCGTCTTGGGGGGGGGGGGGGGGGTAAATTACAGCACCCTTTGTTTGACCTTAATATATAAAGGAACCGAGAAATGGAATTGGTCACCTACATGAACCGCTCTGCGTGTGAGGCTGCCATGTTCGAATAAGGAATGGAAGTCACGTGGTTCGTATAAGTTTAATAAAAGCTGAAAAATGCGACTTTTTGAAAAAGCAGTGGCGGCCATTTTGAAAAAAAAAGTGGCGTCCATATTGAAAAAAAGTGGCGGCCATTTTGAATCAGTCGACCATTATGATTGGTTTGTTGGGGAAAAAATCAGTCTTCGCAGTTCACATTGACCATTCATGTCAAATTGCATGCTTTGCGTCACAATAAAGTGAACGATTCTGTTACTACCGTTGATACATAATTACATGTATAAGAAGGCAGTGTAACTCACCAAAATTGATCATAAGTGGTGTAAATTCAACATAATTGATATTTCGTTGTTTTCACTTGGTTATTTTCACGTATCCTTCCAAATAATAGTCATCGTATTTCCCGGACAGAACCGATTAAATTGGGAGAGAACCGACTCAATCGGGAGAGAACCGATCGAGATATCACAATTCGCAGTTTTCGTCGTTGTTATTACTCGCACAATAGGATTTTCATTATGACTACGTTATTTGGGACCATAGATTATGAGGGGAATGGAAAAACGAATCGAATTATCACCTAGATGGCTCAAAAATTGCGTTTTAACTGTCAAAACTCACGAAAATGTATAATTTGGATCATCAGGAACCGTCACAAATCAGTCAAGAACCATTACAAATCGGCGATGTAACAGTTCCTACACAGTGGGTGACCATTTCAGTCCATAAATTTGGCCGAAATTATTTAAATTATCTAAATATGCGGGTTTTTCTTTGAAAACAATTTTGGCGATATCACGTACACGGGGGTGATCCAACTGGAACACAAACCATTTGCTAATTGTCATCTCAATACATCCAAAATAGCGTACAAAAGCCTCAATAGAGTATTTAAGACCATCAAGTGTGTTCCATCCCATCCAATTGGTTTACGAAACCACGAGACACTCGCTGGTTGGTTTGAGATATTCGATGATGGTTTTGTACACTAGTTGGGACACTCATAGGTTGGGTTGTGGGACATTTTGCATGGGATGGAATTAGACACCAGTTTTTTTAGACACTTCTGATTCTGATGGTTTGAGTTAATCGTCGTGATACATGGGACACCCATTTGGATGGTTATGAACAGTCATTAAATGGCGTGGGACACCCAGTGGATGGTTTGGTGTTCTCAATCGATGGTTTGAGACGCTCGTTGAGTTGTTTGGGATGTTTTTGGAACACTCATTTGAGCGGGGTTGGACACCATTTGGACGATTTGGGACACTAGTGGGGTTGATTTGGGATACATATTGGGCGTTTCGAGACTCTAGTTGGCTGTTTTGTGACACCAATCTATGAACTTTTTGTTTGGTATAGCATATTAACTAAGATGTTGGATTGAGACACTCGTTGCATGGATTTACACTCTTTGGGTGGTTTGGGACCCTCGGTAAGTGGGATTGGACACTCATCTCATATATATTTTGAAGACCTCTGTTTGTTTGTTTGTTTGTTTGTTTGTCTGTCTGTCTGTCATTAATACAAATCTACGATTCTTGACCGATCGGGACGAAACTTGGTACGTGCGTGTATAGTTTGACCAGGCGGTCGACGTTGTCGTATTGGCGAGTCCGTGCGGCGCCCGCTTCGCGCATGCGCAGACGAGATCTCGGAAACGGGTGGAGCTATCGACTTGAAATTTGCTATGTGACTGTATCTTGCCCCGGATACGAATTTTATCGGGTCGCCGAGCCCGTGCGGAGCCAGCTTCGCGCATGCGCAGACGAGATCTCGGAAACGGGTGGAGCAATCGACTTGAAATTTGGTATGTGAATGTATCTTGCCCCGGATACGAATTTTATCGGGTCGCCGAGCCCGTGCGACGCCAGCTTCGCGCATGCGCAGACCAGATCTCGGAAACGGGTAGAGCTATCGACTTGAAATTTGGTTTCTGAATAGCCCGGACAACGTCGGGCAGGGTAGAGCTATCGACTTGAAATTTGGTTTTTGAATAGCCCGGACAACGTCGGGCTCATCGGCTAGTCTATTATATATTTTGGAAGATCTGTGTGTGTGTCTGTGTGATCGCGATGAACTCGAAAACGGCCGACCCGATTTCGATGAAACTTCGTATGTGAGGGTACTATCGGTCGGGAAGTGGCATAGGCATATTAATTTTCAGATCCGCGGTCAACTTTTCACGTGCCGAGGTCAAATCTGTTTTTACGCTGTGTTACGGGACTTTCATTTGAGTTCGGTGCTTACAAATCGATTCGAAACAGCGCGAATAATAAAATGCCAGTCATAATAATGACACTGTGAGAATCTTTCGTGTTTCCTCTTTCCAACGATATATAATGCGTGTGTATCCGTTTTAGTTATCTGCCTCAATTATCAAAAAGAAGTGGTACTATCTTCCATCAGGATAAAAACAATGCGTAACTTCTATGACGTCGTTAGAGGTCATAACGTTAGATCACGTTAACGCTTAACCGGCCGATGCATTTGACTGTTTCAGACGTCTTGGCGATATCTCGGGCACCGATGGTAATTTATCTTTACGTTGAAACTTGATAATTAATGAGCGTGTGTATATGAGGCGCGTTTATATACTTGAGTGGAAATCAAATCGGGTTAAACTGGCGGATTTTTACGGACGAAATTTGATGCATAGGGTATCTCGGTATCCGCTGGGCCGATTTCCCGGTATCCGCTGGGCCGATTTCCACCATTTTTGGGGTGTTGGTGTTTGACCCCACCTGACCTTGACCTTCAAAATGGTCAATTCAAGGTCAAAGCCCGGACGAAGTCGGATCACCTTCTACAAGGTCAAATCGGGTAAAACCGGATGTATTTCGACGGGTACTTTTGTCGGGTACTTTTGTTCGGGCAGTGTTTTGGACGGTTCAAATCGTGACCCCACTTGACCTTGGCCTTCAAAATAGACAATTCAAGGTCAAAGCCCGGACGAAGTCGGGTCACCTTCTAGTTGGATATATTTGGATAATATTTATGTTGCTTTTGACACTCATCTGATGCATATATAAATTATAGTATAGCTTTGTGCAAATAGAAGTGATTTGCTTTTCAGAAATTGTGTATTGTTGATCAGTGATTCCTGGATCACTATTAATATTATAAAAATCAGCTTCGTACTCATCATAAGTGCAAATATAGTCATTATGGGGGGGGGGGGCGTGGGGTCTCTGGAGGAATACGGAAACTAGAAAATCTGATTTATTTGAACATTCCTGGGGTGTAACACATTTGAGGCATCAAATCTTTCGTACGCGATTGTGTAAATAAAACCCAGCAGGCTCTCGGTTAATAGCCAGTTATATTGGAAGGGCCACGTTAGAAGGTTTATCAATCTAAACCTCCCCATTATATGAAAATGTCATAGTGTATATTTGTATCTTTCTTCTGCTCATATTACCTGAAAATCCCTCAGAATTAATATAATACACCCTTACGCCAGTTTTTTTTTATAATTGAATGTCATTATTCAATTTAGTATAAAGAAAGGGCTAAATAATTCATCTCACATGGAGATACTTCGAATTGCGTAATGTCCATGATATACCTGGATATACAGGGTATTATGCTTATCCGTGCATGCTTGACGAGTGTTTCTATCATATGGAAATTAAGGGAGGGGAAAATGACGCTTCGTTGGTGCAGGTAATATATGCGTACACAACAAAGAACAAATCGAGTACATGAGACATTGCGATTTAATGACCGTTTCATGCATAACATCGAGATGTCGAGCTACCATGCAGGTGTTTTATGGGCTGAAACGTTGGAATCTCGATCATGAACCCCACGTAGCTATTAATTGTATGATGCTGCAATACTCGCTATATCTATATTTGCGAATGTTGGAAGAACCCGTTGTAAACTCGATGAAAACTCGAACCTAACATGGGGTGCAAATAGAAATTACTGGAAGGGGTGCATTTAGAAACTATAGGTGAACACCCCTAACAGGGACCTCCAGCCACGTCCCTGCTAACTCGTGAGTTACACTGATTTAACACATCATAGCCTATACCATTAATGACATCAGAACATATATGAAACACAAACAAACATACATGCTTTCACTCTTGCGCATGCACCCACACCCTAAAGATGATCCATGTGCCGGTCTGTCCGAATTATAATTGGGATATTTTCAAGCAGAAGCGGTCAAAATGTGAAGCATATCATTCGCATCTTTGACATCCCAGCTCTGGTTTGGCGACATTTCATCGCATGATCGATCTGCGGCTTTGATACCCGAAGTTATGATGGGTACCCACACTTGGACTTAGCTAGTATTTTTGCGAACCGCTCTGCAGGTTGGACAATTTTATGGTTAATTAAACATATATTTTTCTATTGATACACACATTATCCGCCATCTACGACTGATAATTATGGTTCAAATGAACCACCTAACGTCAGAATGTGTCTACTATTTATGATAAAAGCGGAAATGAGTCGGAATTTCTATTAAAGTTATCGGGTGAGAGCAAGCTGTGGTCGCTATCTCATTGAGGGGATATTCCGCTTTGCGAAGTTATGTTTTAATAGTGGATATCACTCCATTTAAAGGTACTCAATCCGAACAGAGGGTCCCCATCTCAACAGATTCCAACAACAACAATCCGATCAAAGGGTCCTATATTACTATTTCTTTGGCTGTGGGGGTAAAAAATATTTGATTCGAGTCGAGGAACCCATCAAACAAAGCTCAGAGTTATTAGATATTGATTTTTGAAATTTTTTATTTACTCGAGATGAGTATTAATAATTGCCTTCAACTGCCGTAATCTGCTCGGGATGTGTACACCAAAATCTATTCAAACAGACAAGGATGGATAACTCTAAAATCAAGTTGTAATAATAACGCAATTTTGACTGAGTTCTGGGCCAGAAAGTATTCCCGATAATGAAAAATAATAGATTTCTAAAATCGATATCTAACAAATCTGAGCTTTGATGGGTGACTTCCTCGACTCGAATCAAATAGTTTTGACCCCCCGAAGCCATTGAAATAGTAATTGAGAGGAGTTTTATCGGATTGAGTACCTTTAAGGACAAGGGGGTCGATACAATTTTCCTCCATTTACCATCACTCTGAAGTCTGAAGTTAGCGGACGTAATTTCGTTGTGTTTTTGCTGTTTAACCATTCGGCAAACCTCGTCAGATTCCGTCATCCTTGGCCCGCAGAGGTCACAGGTCGAGGAGTTCAAAATGGCTGTTTAACGTCAAGAAAAATTATCAATGGAAGCATCCGGCATCCGATATATGTGCCCGACGTCATCCGGCGTACGGTGGTCTGGCATCCGGAATACGCCATAACAGACCCCGCATCCGGCGTACGAAAAGGGGGGTCGTCACCCTCTTATATTGTAATATATTCATTGATCATCAAATAAAATCACTTGAGTTTATGTTTCTCTGGATATTGTTTACTATTCCAATACTCTACCATTTGTCTAAGGACCTACCAATAAAAAGCTTCTGATTGCCTGGCCAATGTAGCCATGCAAAGCATTGAAATTGAATGCATGACTCCATGGCATGAGCAACAAGAAAACCATAGTCAGAAATGGTAACGCCACCAAGATCGTATTATTAGCCATAAATATAAATAATAATACAATTATTCTATAAACTAGCTTTCAAATTTTATGCGGGAAATTTGCGTACTTCCATATTTCAAGTTTTCCCGTTTCTCGTGTCATACATTACTTTCATCAAACTGTCTTCTTTATTACACAAGCTGATAGGCCCGACTTCACCCGGGCTGTTTCCCATCTGCTTTCCGGTGAAAGGTGCGATTTGACCTTCAATTGACTATTTCGAAAGTCAAGGTCAGGTCAGGGTCATGATTTGTCCAGTCCAAAACACCCCCACCCGTAGAAAAGTACCCATAGGTATCAAATTTCGTCGAAATCCGTCCGTTTTACCCAACTTGACCTTTAATGAACAATTTTGAAGGTCAAGGTAAGGTCATAGTCATGATTTGACCCGTCCAAAACCCCCCCCGACAAAAGTACCCATAGGTATCAAATTTCGTCGAAATCTATCCGTTTTATCCGAGTTGACCTTTGATTGGCCATATTGAAGGTCAAGGTCAAAACTCTCCTCGGACCAAAGTATCCCTAGGTATCAAATTTCGCCGAAATTTGTCCGTTTTACCCAAATTGACCTTGCATTGACAGTTTTAAAGGTCAAGGTCAGGTCGGGGTCACGATTTGACCCGTCCAAAACACTTCCCGGACACAAATACCCATAAGTATCAAATTACGTTGAAATCTATGGAAAGCCGAGGAGGACATGTTGGTTGCTAATTGCTAGATATACGACGCGGTATTTTGAAGGTGTTTCAAACTAGGAGATAGAAGTATTCTGCC
Source organism: Siphonodentalium dalli (assembly GCA_032622095.1). NCBI lineage: Eukaryota > Metazoa > Mollusca > Scaphopoda > Gadilida > Siphonodentaliidae > Siphonodentalium > Siphonodentalium dalli. The sequence continues at coordinate 116,468,546 of CP136069.1, forward strand.
TTTCAAATGGTGATGAATTATAGTAGTTTATTCAAATTTTATGGCATAAATTGTTATTAAAACCGTATATACTATAAAAAATTAATGACTCGAAAATTAAGTGGGCCTTTAAACAAAGTCACAATTGCATTTAGGCTCATCTCATACTCGTCCATTCAGCGATATTCTACTGCGCAGTTTGTTATAGCCTCCAGTATTTATTGAGCGTTATACCCCCAACTGTTATAATTCGCCTTTAGCCTCAGATTATTGAAATATTAGGTCACACATAATCACATTAAATCGCATCGTAACATAGCAATTGTGTGGGCTCCTTGGCGTGAATATGTAATGAGAAATAAGGTCATACGTAATGACATTAAACTCAAGAAAACCCTCGAAAACAAAACAAAATCACATTTAATGTTTTACGTTATTTCCTTCATAAAAAGAATCTTCGTGATAATGAACCCTCTCGTTACTTTAGAATATAGAATTAACCTTAAAATAAAAAAAATCTTTGTAACACAGAACCTTCGGAATAACGAACCTTCGGATTGGTGAACCTTCGGAATTTCAGAGAAATTTCGGAATAGTGGACCTTCGGGATAGTGAACCTTCGGAATAGAGACATGCCCCCCAATATTCATATTATATGCCCAGAGTTCAAAGGTATGGACCCATAAAATTCTAAACTTGGCCCTTAAAATATTGAACTCCAAATTGGAGCACACACAGAACACCACTTAAGTCAACTGAACCTATGTCATGTCCCAATGCGGGAGGGTCCATATATACCACAACATTCATAGTATATGCCAAGAATTCAAAGGTATGGGCCCACGTAATGACATAAAATCTCAAGAAAACCAGCGAAAACAAAACAAAATCACATTTAATGTTCTAAGTTAAGTTATTTCCTCCTGTATCTGTATCGGTGTGCGCGCATGATCAGTTCGATGTGAGCGCACACTCCATATAAAGAATCTTTGTGAAAATGAACCCTCTCAAATTAGTCTCAATACTTTACAATATAGAATTAACCTAAAAATAACAAAAACCTTCGGAATAGAGAACCTTCGGAATAGCGGACCTTCGGGATAGCAAACCTTCATAATAGAAGCATGTCCCCACAATTACACCGGTGACGTAAACACATGTGCCAATCTTAGTTGTACTATCTTAATTATCGGTACGATGAAACGGTGACGGAATCTGACGAGGTTTGCCGAATGTACAATCACCCAGTGAATTATCGATCGACCATGCGATATCAAAAAACCAAAAGCTAGAAACACCACACTAGGTGGCGTAATAAGAAGGCCTGACTATCGGAAATGGGGATTGACACCCACATCAATATCGAGCTCAGATCGGATGTATGAATCAGACAGAGTTAATTAGCTGTGGAGTATGCGCCCTGACAAAGAGAGAAGACACTCAACTGAATCGTGTTATGTCTGTATTTGATGAATACAATGCCGAGTTTATCACGCTGAAAAAATGATAGGGGGCAAACGATATTATACCGGTTGTTGTGGGGAAACAAGTTTACTTACCAATGATGCCTCCGAGAAGAAAAAATGCCACCAAAATAGCAAGCAACGAAACACCTAATGCTGACAACTTTTTCCAACTCAGATTCTCTAAAACTACGCCAGCCATTTTATGAATTAAAAGCTGATAAACGAAAGTGAGTTGCTGATGTAAATACTCAAAAGCACCGTGGGAGTGATCTGCGCCACCCTAATAGGGAATGCTCCAGACGGGAGACCAACCACCCAACCACAACAAATAATATAAACACACAATCAAAACATCCGCTAGCACATGCGCAATACGAGATCTGACAAGATATTTTACTGCGAATGCGATGATAACGCCAGGGAACAATTTGTTTACGTTCCCTGATTAACGCCCATGAGTAGTACAGTTGCAATCAAAATAATACAAACAATTACCTGATATATATCTTCGTTTAGGCCATGTTTATAGTCACAGTTGGCAGGGGGGTTTTGTGTGATATATTACATATGTTGAAAACTGGTTCACTTGGGACCTATACTTATGACTTGGGCACATATAACTTATTAGAAGCGATTTTGGGCTCAGTGTAGCCTAAGGCAACTATATCGTTTTTTTTAATATTAAAATTAGTATCAATACTATCATTCATTAACTCCAATTTGGGCACTGTACATAACTTATTCCATCACTGTTAGGTATCTACTTCCAGCACTGTTGTTGTTTGTGGATAGGTATGCATCTATGCAAATAGTTTGCACAAAGTTTGGGCTCCTCGGTGGGTTTTAAGGGTATGGAGACTGCCCAACACCCACAGCACCCATGATAAAACCACACAGCACCTGTGCCTATGAAAACATATTTCTGAGTCAGCCATCTCTCAGACTATACCCATTCTGAAAAGGATTCCACATTTCACTTTAGAATATATAGAGGCAATGGGAAAAAATTATTTGGGCACCTGAATGGGATTTTGGGCTCTGGTCTGGGGGGGGGGGATATTTATGGTTTTTAATGATTAAATTGGTATATTTAACTGCAATTGGGCCCTGTGACCAATTATAGGTATATACTTCTAGGTCTCCTAGTGTTTTTAGAAATATCTGCATCAGTATAAGAAGATTTGCAAAAGTTTGGGCTCCTTGGTGGGTTTTAAGGGTATGGAGACAGCCCAACACCCACAGCACCCATGACAATTCAAGTTAAATTGGTATTATGTAACTTGAATTGGGCCATATGACCCATTATATGTATCTACTTCCAACACTTTTGTTGTTTGTGGATAGGTATGCATCTATGCAAATAGTTTGCACAAACGTTGGGCTCCTCGGTGGGTTTTAAGGGTATGGAGACTGCTCAACACCCACAGCACAAATGATAAAACCATACAGCACCCGTGCCTATGAAAACATATTTCTGAGTCAGCCATCTCTCAGACTATACCCATTCTGAAAAGGATTCCACATTTCACTTTAGAATATATAGAGGCAATGGGAACAAATTATTTGGGCACCTGAATGGGATTTTGGGCTCTGGTCAGGGGGGATATTTGTGGTTTTTAATGGTTAAATTGGTATATTTAACTGGAATTGGGCCCTGTGACCCATTATAGGTATATACTTCTAGGTCTCCTAGTGTTTTTGGAAATATCTGCATCAGTATAAGAAGATTTGCAAATGTTTGGGCTCCTTAGTGGGTTTTAAGAGTATGGAGACAGCCCAACACCCACAGCACCCATGACAATTCAAGTTAAATTGGTATATGTAACTTGAATTGGGCCATATGACCCATTATATGTATCTACTTCCAACACTTTTGTTGTTTGTGGATAGGTATGCATCTATGCAAATAGTTTGCACAAAGTTTGGGCTCCTCAGTGGGGTTTAAGGGTATGGAGATTGCCCAACACCCACAGCACCCATGATAAAACCATACAGCACCCGTGCCTATGAAAACATATTTCTGAGTCAGCCATCTCTCTGGCTATACCCATTCTGAAAAGGATTCCACATTTCACTTTAGAATATATAGAGGCAATGGGAAAAAATTATTTGAGCACCTGAATGGGATTTTGGGGTCTGGTCAGGGGGGGGGGGGATATTTGTGGTTTTTAATGGTTCAATTGGTATATTTAACTGGAATTGGGCCCTGTGACCCATTGTAGATATATACTCGGCGTGATACTGCAGCCGATATCACTTCACTGTACCGATAATGTGTATATACTTCGTTATATAAGGATACCGATTTCTAAACTCGATTAAAACCTTATTTTTGGCACCTTATATAATTCGTTATATAAGGATACCGATTTCTAAACTCGATTAAAACCTTATTTTTGGGACTGTATCATTATGTCCAGTAACTCTGCTATATACTATATACACATTATCGGTACAGTGAAGTGATATGGGCTGCAGTATCACGCCGAGTTGACGATGTCAGATCGCCGTATCAAACGAGCTGCCGCTGGCAGCGAGTTTGATGCGGCGATCTGACATCGTCAACGAGACGTGATACTGCATCCCATATCACTTCACTGTACCGATAAAGCGTTTATTATATGACACATTTTTGGTTCATCCCATGTCACAAAGGGCAAAACTACTTCGTTACACCATCAGGATACACGCGCGACAATAGAACAGATCCGTTTACGATTCAAACGAACAGACCTGATAAATAGTTCCCAACTTCCAGTGACCTAATTTCACGGGATACTGATTCAAAGGATACTGATACGGAATTCATAGAATACCGATACAGACAAGCGTTTTCCGACTGCTCGGAATTTATCGCCAAACAATAGTGGTATTTGTAAGGGATTAGTGGTAGTCATATAATAAAGTCTATATATGGGCTATGGCCCATTTTTAGTCGAGTTTTTTTCCAAAACTCGACTTATAGTTTGATGAGGGACGGCGGGCGGCAGACGGGCGGGCGGGTGGCATGTTTTGCTTATAACTCAACCGTTTATTGACGGATTAAAAAACATTTTTGTGTGTGAGTACATATCCATGCACGTAAGCTGCAGACAAAATAATCGGGTTCGTCCGCACATTTATTACAGAGTTATGGCCCTTTGCCATTTTTCACTGATTTTAGGCTCGTTAGCGCGACAACTTCAACAAACGTTATCTGATTCGATTGAAATTTGGGATATAGGTGTCTCCCAAGAATATCTCGGACGAGTTCGAAAACCGGCCTGGTCCGATAAAATTTGATAGAGTTATGGCCCTTAATTAGTCATTTTTCACGAATTTTCAGCTCGTTAGCGCGATAACTTCAACAAACGTTATCCAATTTGATTGAAATTTGGTATATTGGTGTCTCCCAAGAATATCTCGGACGAGTTCGAAAACCGGCCTGGTCCGATAAAATTTGATAGAGTTATGGCCCTTAATTAGTCATTTTTCACGAATTTTCAGCTCGTTAGCGCGATAACTTCAACAAACGTTATCCGATTTGATTGAAATTTGGTATATAGGTGTCTCCCAAGAATATCTCGGACGAGTTCGAAAACCGGCCTGGTCCGATAAAATTTGAAAGAGTTATGGCCCTTAATTAGTCATTTTTCACGAATTTTCAGCTCGTTAGCGCGATAACTTCAACAAACGTTATCCGATTTGATTGAAATTTGGTATATAGGTGTCTCCCAAGAATATCTCGGACGAATTCGAAAACCGGCCTGGTCCGATAAAATTTGATAGAGTTATGGCCCTTAATTAAGCCCAAAAAAAAGATGCTATGTTTCCGTACATCGACCGACCCTAAAAATAACCCGCCGACCCTAATCTTTTTATTGATATTTTGAGAAAAAGTCAAAATTTTCTTTAAAAAAAAAAAAAGAAAAAAAAGAGGTTTTTTTTCACTGTTTTTACCACTAATGCTCATAAATATTGATGAACATTAGTCTGCAAAACATACGGTTTCTAACATATGCCTGTGAAAAGTGACCATGAAGTGACAGTTGTCTCAAAAGCCCCAGGTGTGTGATGGGTTGTTGATTGATGGGCATTAATTTTTCAATTTTAATTTCATGAGAGTGGATCTCATGCCTGCTTTACCTGTATGCCTTGCTTGGGACTTATGGAACATACTCATGGGTTCCAAATAAACATGCACGCACATTTATTGTTTTCTTGGGAAATTTCCTCCCTGCACAGTGCTTATTTGAGTCTGCAAGTTTATTAATTTTGAGGCTATGAAAATTTAAATCAGCACAAACTCAAGATTTCTTTATGATTCTGATACCAAATTGATGAGCTTATAACTTTATGCATGTACATATTCAAATATATGGCATACATGTGAACATTTAAATATTGAATAAAACACTACATGACACATACTATGTTGATTCCTATGCTTGATCTACATGTACTATAATTTTTTTAACTATAGTTGGTGTTTTGCTCAGAGTTTCCACTGTGCTATTACTAACTTTCAATGAAAATTTTCCCCTGCACTATTATTTGGGCCTGCACTTTTATTTGGAGCCCGAGAGTACCGGTAGGAGCACTATCAACAGACATGGTGTGTGTATCTGTATATATACATGTATAGAGGTTATCACTACATATGTTAGGGGTACAGCTACTGTTTCCAAAAACCAGGCATGCTAGGTTGTGTGTACTGGCTACCTCCAGACAATGATGGGATGTAGTCGTCACAATACAAGTAAGGTATGATGGCGGTATTATGGGTAAAATTCTTATAAAAGTTAGTGACATCAATTTCGTACCAAGTTTATAGCCAAATTTATGAAAATGTGGTATGTGAATAATAAATAACATACTTAAGCATGAAGTAAGTTTGATCTTTCATCAATCTTAATGTCTATTTCCACTGTGTTTATCAAGTAATACTTTCCCCACAACACAAGTTGGCATTTTATGTCACTTCGGTCGAGGTAATTCAATATTTCTGCAGCTGGATAAAAAATATCAAAATAAAATAAAAAAAATAAAATTCCCTACCTACCTACCCTAATTTTTTCACTCCGTTATCGGAAACATACAATCTTTTTTTTTTGGCCTTAGTCATTTTTCACGAATTTTCAGCTCGTTAGCGCGATAACTTCAACAAACGTTATCCGATTTGATTGAAATTTGGTATATAGGTGTCTTCCAAGAATATCTCGGTCGAGTTCGAAAACCGGCCAGGTCCGATAAAATATGATAGAGTTATGGCCCTTAATTAGTCATTTTGTTCACAAATTTTCAGCTCGTTAGAGCGATAATTTAACAAACATCATCCTATTTGATTGAAATTTGTATCGATATATAGGTGTCTCCCAAGAATACCTCGGACGAGTTAGAAAACCGGCCCGGTCCGATACAATTTGATAGAGTTATGGTCCTTAAGTTTCCATGATTTCATTAAAGATTAAAGTTTCATAACTCTGCATATGTTATAATGGTTTTTCAAATTGTATAACATGATTAATTAAAACAAAAACAAAATCTAATTTTTTTTGTTAAATTGAGCAAGGAGTTCGATCTGAATTTTGTATTTGTTTTTTAAAATTTTGTTGAGTTATGTCACTGGCTCCGCCCACATTCGACAGTTACCTCATTTAAACAAATCTGAACCACAGTCACCCAAGGACCCTTTATACCAAATATGAACCCATTCGGCCCACTGGAATTTGAGAAGTTGTTTTAGAAAGAGTTATGGTCCTAGCTTCGCAACTATTTAACCTGGTGATTTCATTTGAACAAATCTGAATGTGAGTCACCTAGGGGACATCCATACCTATGAACCCATTCAGTCCTAAGGATTTGGAGAAGAAGATGTTCAAAGAATTGTTGATGGATGGATGGATGGACGGGGAGTGATGACTATAGCTCCACCGGAGACTTCGTCTCAGGTGAGCTAAAAATCAGGAAGTGTTACTAGTATTTTAAAAGTGTGTGAATACTTCTTCCATGAGGATATTATCCCAGAAGATAAACCAATGGTTTCACTACATTTATGGTATTTACATGTACATGTAACTGTATGTGTATGTGCTCTACCTCCCAAAGAAGATGTACATGCATAGTAGCTTCAGTTTAGAAAGATTTGGTTTTTGAGTGACCGGACATGACTCAGTGTTGATAAAAGTAAAATCAACACCACCTTAATAATATCTAACAACTGAAGAGCGCATCGGAGAAGTAAGTGCCAGTAAAATCAATTTCTTTACAGAGAAATTAGAAAAGCCCAGTGCAAATAATTGAGTAAAGACATCATATATTTGTGCATGTCACAGTTCATCAATTTGAACTTTAAATATGTATTGTTTATCGTTGCACTTTTTAAAGTGGCGCGCTCATTTTAAACTGATTTATATTTTATAGAAATTCACAGGGGACCATATAGATGGCACCAAAGGGGGCTGACTCAGGTAACATTTTTATGAGGGAGGGGCAGTGAAAAATTTTGTCCCCAATTTCCACCCGACTTATACATAATTGATCATCTTTATTATATCAGGAATCTAATGTGTAGTTTAAAGATGTCAAAAGTGGTGCCGTTGCCGTTTGAGTAAGGGGTAGACGGTAGGGGGAGGGACACCAAAATTGACAATAAATATTTTTTGTGCCGATTTCCACCAAATTGATACACATTCTTCTCCATGATACATGTACAAGGAATCTAATCGTGTGATCTAAAGATGCCAAATTGGTGCTGTTTGGATGAGAGATGGTGGGAGGGGGCAATAAATTTGATAAGAATTTGCTTAGTCGCTGATTACCACCAAATGTTAACTTAATCATCTCCATGATATCAGGAATCTAAGTGTGTGGTTGAAAGATGTCAAAAGTGGGGCGATTCGAGTCAGGGGTGCATGGAGGGGGAGATGGACACCAAAATTGATCAAAAACACTTTACAAGAAGTAGATATAAAGAGGATATGTGGCTAGAGAGACTTCACGTATGTAGATTGGTGAACATCCACCTTGAAATTACCAACTGTACACTACTGATCACTCCCCTCCTCCAGCTCAACAAGTCCCCTCCCGACCGGGCTCCAGACTCCCAAGTCTTAGGTTGGAATTTCACAACCGACACCTCAAACATTTTCAATTGTTGGAAATTTCCAATCTCACAAGAGCCTTTTTAAAAAAACATTTAGACATGTTTGAAGCCCAATTATCCATGGACCCCAAAACCATACATGTATGTCAGATTAATCAGTCAGGTCTTATCGTACTGGAGATGTTTAAAAGAATTACTATGGTGGGAAATAGTTATGGCCCTGGCTTCGCAACTATTTGACCCAGTGACTTCATTTGAACAAATCTGAAAGAGAGTCACCTAGGGAACATCCAAACCAAATATGAATCCATTCGGTCTCATGGTTCCAGCGGAGAAGATGCTCAAAGAATTGTTGACGGACGGATGGACGGACGATGGATGGACGACGGACGGGGAGTGATGACTATAGCTCCACCGGAGACTTTGTCTCAGGTGAGCTAAAAAGTGCAGATTTCCACCAAATTAATACATATACATGTACTTCTGCTGTCATACCAGGAATCTAATTATGTGGTTTAAATACGCCAACTTGGTGCTTGTTTTGATGACAGAAAGGGGGGCACTAAAGTTGATTCAAATTTGTTTAGTCCCAGATTTCCACCAATTTTATATACATGTAGAGTCACCTTCATAATGAGTCTCCATGATATCAGGAGTCTAATTGTGTGGTTTAAAGTGTCAAAAGTTTGATTAACAGGTGCATGGGGGGAGAGGGACACCAAAATAAACAAAAAATAATATTTTTAGCACCGATTTCCACCAAATTGATACATGTCCTTCTCTGTATATGAGGAATCTAATCGCGTAGTTTAAATATGCTAAACATTGGTGCCCTTTTTGGAGAGAGATGGGGGAATTAAATTTGATAAGAATTTGGTTTTAGTCGCCAATTACCACCGACCATAAACATAACTAGAGGTGTGACTGTCCCAATGGGACTAAGGATACCCCCCGTGTTTTTAAAATACTAAGATGTTTCACATCTAAAATAACAGTTCCCATTGCAGGTGCACAACCCTAACCCTAATCTTAAACCTACTGACCGAAAAATGTAGGAATAATAGCTCGGACAAAATTATGCATGTTGCAAAAATGGGGAATAACTCCAGACAAAAAAGTCGGACAGACATCATAATCGCAGGTGCACAGGTTCCCATGGTACTAAATATCAGTGCCAAGATTAAAAAACATTGACCTAAAATTATAGGAATAAAAGCTCGGACAAAATTAGGCATGTTGCAAAAAAAAATTCTATGTCGAAAAAGGGGGATAACTCAACCAAAATATGTCGGACAGACGTCATAATTGCAGGTGCACAGGTTCCCATAGTACTAAATATCTGTGCCTCTGTGCCAAGTTAAAACAAATTGACCTAAAAATGTAGGAATAAAAGCTCGGACAAAATTATACATGTTGCGAAAGAGGGGGGATAACTCCACCAAAAAAAGTCTGATAGACGTCACAATCGCAGGTGCACAGGTTCCCATGGTGGTTGATGTCTGACAAGCTGACTCCAGTATACCCCTCCCTAACTTCGTTGCGGAGGGTATAATTAGCCAGTATAGCACCACGAACAGAGGAGCGCCTTGACATTTCTTTAAAACATCTGTATCTTCATGGAGATATGATAACCCAGGTGTCCTCAAAATCTTAGTCTGTACCCACTAGATTGATTAATAAATCTCTATGTATTAGCCCAATTGTCGTCTTTTATTTTTTACGAACTAAATGTGTTTATGATGTTCATGTTTTGATTCCAATAAAAATCTCTACTATAGCTACAATATACTAAGAGATGTAACGATGTTACGATAATAGGTACCGGTTATCGGTATTGGCCGATACATGTATGTCATTGTGTGATATCGGCACATATTGGTATTGGCCGTTTTTCCCGATGGCTGCCTATAATATTAATTTATACTTTGCACGGGCGACAAGTGATGTTACGATGAGCATTCACGGCGATACGTAGGCTACCACAACACAGGGTAAGAATTGTTTCATTTGAAATTCAAATTGAAAGAATAAAGTTGGTGTGTCACACAAAATATCTGTCACTGTTTCTCAAATGTCCCCTACCCCTAGTGTTGTCAAGATACGTTTGTATCGCGGTACGATCTAGATACTAGTCCACGTGTATATCGTGAGCCAGTAACACGTATGCATATGTGGTCATGCAGCCCATGTACCGTATTTTAAAAGTGGCACAAACCAGCATCCACTACCATTATATAAGGTATCATAAAGTAAGGTAAGTGGAGCAAAGAAAAATCGCCCAAACAGTTCCTTAAATAATGTATTCTCGAGCTGGGACCTTCGCCCATTGACGAATAAAATTAAGCAACAGGTATTAACAAAGAATATATTCCCCTGAGTTATTTTTTCGGCTTTATAAGGTTCCCTGTCAAAACTTAAAAAAGTTCCCAGGCTGACTGGTGGAATATGATCACAACGGGCGATTCATGGCATGATCTAGTAAATATACAACTTCAATTTCAAGCCTCATGATTTGACATTATGTAATTAATGATTGGATCCGGGCCCACTCGCCCCAGGGCCCACTCGCCCCAGGCAGTTTTTGTGACGAGCTGGCCCAGCTTTCAGGGGCGAGTTGGCCCGGGTATTACATTTGTATTACAGTTGTGAATAAGTTAATATATATTAATATATTAATTTCTTAAGTTCAGATTATGATATATTTCAGAGTTATGTCCATCAATTTTGACGTTTAGATTACTTTAGGCACGTTTGTTAGCAAAGATAATAGCCAGTATATCACACTAGTTGGTTTGAACGACGAACCGGCGAATTCATAAATAACAATAATGAACTGTTTTCACATTCTGGATATTAAAGTTTCTCTTATTCTCTGAGTTCATCTCACTATCTCTGGAGTTTGGGAAACCTTTAGAAGCCGTTATTGTCGCTGAAATGGTCACTGTCACCCCCTTTCGTTCAGTTGGGTACCCAGCTTTTTTATTTTCAGTTGGGTACCCATCTTTTGTAAAATTTACATTTGGGTACCCAGCTTTATGAAATCTCACACAGAGCTTGATTTAATTAGTGATTGCCCTCAGATGGTTGCGAAATGAACCTGGTAAATTTGTGAATTCTTGTTTACATATGAATTATGATGTCTATTCATCACGATGCTTGAAAATAATAGCGGAGAAGAATTGTATGCATGTGACATAGGTACTGCAGATTGACTGCTCATAAAGCTGGGCACCCAACTGAAAGATTTAAAAAGCTGGGTACCCAACTGAACGAAAGGGGTTGTCACGTGGTGTGCGACAGTGGGAACCGCGTAGAAAGGAGCTCCACAATTAGCGGCTTTCTTTGTGAATTCCGGGATTTTGGAAGGATGCATCATAGTTTCATCTATTGGGGACATTTTATTGTTTATTTCTCAGTGACTCAAGGTAACTTCATCACCCGATAAATTACGAGAAATTTGAAGACAATGTTTTCCCTTGCATAATTTCGAACTATCGTGACGTCACAAATCCGAAAGTCCAGTTATGTACGCCCAATTGACCATCCTTGGCTGTAACCAGAGACCGCCCACGTGTTATAACTCTAGCCCAAAATGTGACTTGCACGCACTGTTTATCCTGACTGATTGGTGAGCAATTGCCAGCTAATCATCTCACACCTGGCTGTCCAGTTCATGTATTTGCTGATTGATCGGAATGTAAACAAACCGCTATACAAATGTGCTATACCATGTTTATTTCGCTTATACCAGTTGATTCCAAACTTGAGCAATTGCAAAATTACGCACATGTTCAACATGAATTAACACTGTCAATTGTTTACTCAATTCAATGTGAAATCGATGAGATACAGGGCAAGGGAAGTAACTCTATTTTCAAAACCATAAAATATGACGGTGGATAGAATTACACTAGGCGACATTCAGGGAGATAACTCTTTTAACTTTGCTTCACGATACAGTGAATCCCAAACGGATGATTCCGAAGATAAGACCGACATCATGTCGCCGTACAGCGCAATAAGCCATTCTTGTCATTATTATGTCCCAAACCAGTTGAAGGATAAACTGGCAGCATCCAAAACTAATCTTAACTGTCGTAGCCTTAGTGCTAACTGGGACTCATTTTTAGATCTTTTAACCGATTGTCATAGCCCTGAAATTCGATTGATATACTAGCACTGACCGAAATATTTAGAATTAACGAAGATTATCCATTACCGGGTTATCACAACCTCATAACTAATTTACGACCTGAGAATGACGATGGGCGAGGCGGCGTTGAAATCTTTATAAAAGATAGTTTCTCTTTTAAAATTCGACATGATCTGTCTGTATTTATACCACATGTCATTGAGACCCTATTTGTGGAATTGGATGCTGGACGAAAATCAAAACCGTTCATTGTCGGCTCTATTTATAGACCCAACACTGCACCGCGTGCAGACATAGATGTTTTTTCGTCAGAAATTACAAATATTGTAAAACATCTAAATGACACCGACACTAAGGCATACTTATTGGGCGATTTCAATATTGATTTATTGAATTTTCAGTCTCACACCAAAACGAGCAATTTTATCGATATCATGTTTGAAAATGGATTCTTACCACAAATAACGCGACCGACACGAGTAACCGATCACTCAGCAACGCTGATTGATCATATATACACCAATACACTTGTAACTAACGCAATTACGGGGGTTGTTCTTTCTGAAGTGTCGGATCATTTTGCAACATTTTATTCAGAATATAGTATCACGAACTAAGCGCCTGAGAATCAAACAGATAATGCCAGAAGAATAATGAGCCAACAAAATATTGAAAAATTCAAAACTATTTTACAGCAGCAAGACTTTCAATCCGTATATAATTGCACTTCATCGAATCAAGCCTATGACAATTTCTTATCTATCTATGTATGGGCTTTTAATGAAGCTTTCCCGGTGGTAGATTTCAATCCTCCAAAAAAATATATCAGAAGAGAACCATGGATGACAAAGGGCCTAATCAATTCCTCGGTTACAAAAAATAAACTATACGTTAAAAAACTTAAGGATCCATCGGAAGTAAATACAGAAAAATACAAATTGTACTGTCAAATTTATAACCGACTCAAAAGAAAAAGCAAACAGTCTTATTACGAGACAACCCTGAATGAAAATAAATTCAACATGAGACAAACGTGGGCTATTTTGAAAAACGCGCTCAAGCTGTCAAGCACTATTCCTCAATTGCCAAAACATTTTGTGCACGGGGATAACATTATTTCACAACCAACAGAAATTGCTAAGACATTCAATGATTACTTTTCTCAGATAGGACAAAAAACGAGCGATGCAGTCAAAATTGATTCTAATAAATCCTTTACCGACTACTTGAGTAGTACCAATCCAAAAACATTTTATATATTTCCGACTGACAGCAATGAAGTACTCAACGTCTCCAATAGTATTCTCAGCAAAAGCAGTACCGATGTCGATAGTATATCATCAACATTAATGAAGAAGACAATCAATGAAACCGCGGGTGTATTAACTTCTATATTCAACTTGTCTTTTAAACACGGAAATTTCCCAGAAAAAATGAAAATCGCAAAAGTTGTTCCACTTCATAAAAGTAATTCCCGTGATGAAATAAAAAATTACAGGCCTATCAGTATTCTTCCTGTATTTTCAAAAATATTAGAAAAATTAATGCAAAAACGAATATTTTCATTTCTCTCTAAACATCACATCTTACACGAAAATCAATTTGGGTTTAGAAAGAATCATTCAACAGTACACCCATTGGTGCATCTCCTTAATCATATAGCCGAAAATAACGATAAGCCAACTACGGACTCAACACTAGCAATTTTTCTAGATCTCTCTAAGGCATTTGACACCATAAACCATACTATATTATTGAAAAAATTAGAACACTACGGAATAAGAGGAATAGCACATCAGTGGTTTAGAAGCTATCTAACTGAGAGAAAACAGTATGTAGATTTTCTAGGGAAAAGATCTTATTTGAACAACATTACGTGTGGTGTCCCACAAGGATCTGTTCTTGGGCCGACACTTTTTCTAATTTACGTAAACGATATGCCTAATTGTACATCGTTACGATTGTTATCTTTTGCCGATGACACCACTCTTTATGCATCCGACCACAACGGTGATAGAATGCGAAGAATTGCAAATGCTGAACTGTCCAACTGTTTTAACTGGTGCTGTTGTAATAAACTATCAATAAACCCTTCCAAAAGTAAATTTATGCTGATCCACCCAAAAAACAATGATAATAAATGGAGAAACTTTAGACTCAAGTTGAATGGCGATGATTTAATCAGAGTTGGTAACAACATGCAGGAGACATCGATCAAATTTCTAGGTATCACAATTGATGAAAATCTAACTTTTAAATACCATATTTCCTCACTTCGTAACAAGTTCAATCGCTCTATCTATCTACTGAACAAAGTTAAACGCTTTTTGCCTAAGAAATCGAGAAAAATACTTTATTATTCACTGGTACACAGTCATTTAACATATGGTATACAGATATGGGGAAATGCCAGTCAAATTGGCACAATCACTACTCTACAGAAAAAAGCAATCCGAATTATGTGCAATGCTAAATACAGATGCCATACCGAACCCCTTTTCAAACGAGAGCGGATATTAAAATTCAAAGATTTGCACTTTGTAAATGTTTCTTTATTTATGCATGACTGGACACGAAACATTCTGCCTAAATCTTTCGCAAATTCTTTTGAGTATGCCAACAATGTTAAGTCCAGAAGAACTAATACCATAAGGTTGAAAAAGCCAAGAACTTGTTTTTCTGCAGCTCTCCCAAAACACTATTTTCCGGACATTTGGAACCCCTTAGATAAAAAAAATGAAAGATTGTAAATATAGACATAACTTTAAAAAGAGTCTAACGAATCACATATTATCAACGTACTCATTTACAAATAAATGCACCGGTAGAGCGTGTTATATATGTCAACATTAAAAAAACAAACAAACAAACAAAAACAAAAATATCCTCACTGAATCCACCGCCCTTCTCGGTTACCTTGTTTTAATCCTTTGAATTGGAACAAGGCAACCACATTACGTATACACTTAGTCTAGTATGCCCTAAATAAAGTTTGTGTTTCTTTAATTTCAGCTTCGCGTTCAAGTCTGGAACAGCATGTATATAGCACATATACTTAACGATGTATTCAGGGATATTGATATCGTGTAAACACTCTAGCTTGATAAGCACCATAATGCATAACACAAATTTGCGTTGGGGAAAATAATCAGTCAAGTCTAGAATTAATGTAATTCAGTAGTATACTTGAGGGACAATTAAATTGACAGATCAGATTTTGTTTGCTTTTTTGTTGATAATTTTATAACCTATATGAAATTGTGTCGACTCTGCGTATAGTAAAACTGTTCAGTGCCACAAAGCTAGTTGCTTTCCCAGAAATAGATTTTTATAAAATATATTGGTGCCGTATCTAAAGGTATCAAACCCTGAATACATCTTTAAATTCATCCGCCATCCTTATGTATATATATCATTCCGGGGCAGCAGGAAGACGACCAACTATGGGCATGCTGCTCCTGTATAATACTTATCATATACTTGTTCATAATTTTGTTGTTAAATCATTTGTTATTGTACAAATAAAAATCAATCAATAAAAAAACCCCGCAATATCAACAATGTCCACATCGCAAATGCTTGGTGAAGTGCGCGAGACTATGTTTCAAAACGGTGACGACAGTGTTCCTCCAGCGCTACCAGGGAGTCCGCCGCCAAATAGTTGTAACATGATCATGGATATGTTGAAAGGCATCACTGCACGTCTTGATAAATTGGATATAGTTGAGAGAAAAATTGACAACATAAATGACTTGGAAACACGAATTGGACATAGATTAACATCGATAGAAGAAAAAATATCTAAATTGGACCATTTGTAGAGCAACGTCAGTTTAAATGCAGTTGCGCTACAAAAAAACTCAAACTTAGTTGAAACTTTCAAAATTTCTACTGATGAAGCGGTGAGCAAAATCGTGAAACTTGAAACCGCAATGGAATTCTTATCCAAGGACTACGATGATATAAAAGAAACATTGGCTGAACTTACTAATGGTGACCAAATACCCCAGATGTCATTTCCTGTTAATGATTCCGAGCTTAAAAAAGAGCTTGACTAATGCGAAAAAATAACAAAGAAATGTACGATACCATTATTGATCTTCAATGTCGATCCATGCGTGAAAACTTACTGTTTGCTGGAATTCCTGAAGATCCGAAGAGATCAAGTGAGCAACTATTATACTGTTTTCTGAGCAATGATTTGGGTCTAACCAGACCAGAGGAGATTGAATTTGAACGAGTGCATCGTTGTGGTGAAAGAAAGATGGGGAAACCTCGTACAATGGTCGCAAAGTTCACTAGATCTAAGGATCGCGAATTTATCCGAAAAATAAGTTATAGACTTGAGCACAATTTTTTTTTCATCTATGAACAATTTCCTGCACCCATAGAAGAACGGAGGAGAAAATTGTATCCGGTTAGAAAAGACGCAAAGAAAGCAGGACATAATGTGCGATTAGTCAAAGACAAACTGTATATCAACAACAGACTGTATGAACAAAATTCAAATTCAAATTCAAATTAGTTTATTCTCATTCATCATCATGATATGATATATAGAGATCACAAATATACATGTAATACAATATACATAAAAGAGGTATGGCGTTGATACTAACAAATAAGTACATATCTTCTAACGTTTACATATCAGGAATATGGTCATATAGGGAAGGATCGTGCTGTTTAAGTTACTCAAAAGGGGGGTTGGAATGGGTTGTGTTGTGTTGGGAGCGGTGAACTCGTCAAGTGGACGTTCGTCTTATATAATCGCTTAATTTATGTAGGACAGTCACATTGTTGGAGTTTAATAGGAGAACAAAACGGTATGTACTAGGATTCTCGGTCAATGAAACTGGTATATTTCGTCTACGTAAGGAACTCCAGTAAGTACATTCCATTAAGTGGTGATATTCGTCACCTAATGAATTAGTCCTACATAAGTTACAATATCTTATATTCTTGTCAATGTTAAGCCATGATCCTGTTTCTATTGGTAGGCGATGGTTTCTACAGCGATATCTCATTAAAGTAATCACGTCGTTTCTTGTTAACTTATATAAGTAAGGTTCAGTACCAAATTTTTTTTTGTAAATTCTATAGGTCGAACATTTACCAAGTGAATTCACCTTTAATTTCCAATCGTAGATAAATTTTTCAGTTAATGTTCGTTTGACTGATTCTTTAACATGCGCTGGTTCGAGTTCTTCGGTGCCCTGTATAATCCAATAATAAGATAAACCCGTGGTATTCAGTATAGCTTCTATATGACTTAACCAGGGGTGACTCCATTCTTTTGAATACTTGCTAAGTAAATAGTAGTATAGTGTTTGCGTTATTTTAGGTTTGTTCGAATTAATTAATTTTGCCCAGTAGTAAACCATTCTGGTGTCGATTTCAATCTCCAGAGTAATAACACCTGTTTCACCGTATACCATGACGTCTGGAGTACTATATTTGAGGTTAAAGATATATTTTAAATACGTTAATTGCACTTTTTCAAGTTCACGTTTTTCATGATGTCCCCAAATTTCACAAGCGTACAAAAGAATTGGTTTAACAGTCTTTTCAAACAGGTCTATTTGTAAATTGACCGGTATGTTCATTTCTTTTGACTTATATATAAGTGCATACATAGCACTTTTAGCCTTAGCTATTAACTCCTTCATTCCAGGCGAGAAATTATTTGTGCTTTTTAGTTGAATCCCTAAATAATTAGAACTATTTACCTTCTCAATAGCTTTCCCGTTTAATTGTAAATTTGATCTTGGTTTTTTACCAGAACCCAGTACCATAAATTTGGTCTTTGAGACATTTACGTTTAACTTCCAGAACGAACAGTACTCCGAAAAATTAGACAATGCTAATCGCATTTCCTTCATAGTTTCAGCCATTATAACAGTATCATCGGCGTATAATAAGATCAATATTCTTAGTAGTTTGCCTATTTCTTTAAATAATTCGCTTTCTAAACAAGAGGTGCCGCATGTGATCAAGAAAGATTCCAAATCGTTTACGTACATTGCGAAAAGGAAAGATGAGACATTCTCACCCTGTAAAACACCAGATAACGTATGGTAAGTATTCGACTCGCATTCATTAACTCTAACCAAAGATTTAACATTTGCATACATGTTCTGTAAAAACTTGAAACATTTTCCATTAATACCATCTAAAAGAAGTTTTTGCCACAAACCTGTTCTCCAAACCGTATCGAAAGCTTGCTTAAAATCAATAAATGTGCAAAAGAGACGCTTTTTATGCTGTTTATACATACTGGAGAGGAAATGTAAGGCTGCTATGTGATCAACTGTGGAAAATCCTTATCTGAAGCCTGCTTGATTCACATTAATCATATCTACAGATTCGGCATATTGGTTCAGTCGTGTGTTTAAAATCTTTGTAAATAATTTGCCTAAGCAGCTTAAAATAGTGATGGGTCGATAGTTTTCAGGTTTTGTTGGGTCACCCTTTTTCTTATAAATTGGAATTACTACACCAACAAGCCATTGTTCTGGGATTATTCCACTTTCGAATATAATATTAAACCATTTTGTATATACTGGTACCATAATACGAATTGTTGTCTTGATATGCTCGTTACGTATATGATCTATTCCATTACTTTTGCCATTCGTCAGTTGGTTTACAGCTTTCATGATTTCATCTTCTGTTATGGGCATATCCAATATATCATTATCATCGTGTATGGCATTTGAATGTATATTTTCCATATTGTCCTTATTTGAATTTTGATTTTCTTAAAGAAAATCACACATATCATTTGCTGTTATTTGAAGTGTACCTTTTGATTTAGTATTCAAAATTTTCCAGAATTCCCTGGGACTACTACGGGATGTAAATTTTAGTTTGTTGCCAAGTTCCTTTCGATAAATCTTTATGTTTTTTCTATGTGTTTTTTTTATAAGCACGACCTAGAGAGCACATGCATTTTTTATTGTGTTCTGACTTATCTTTAAGGTATTTCGTCCGTGCTTTTTTATATTTGTTCCTATCAATTCTACATTCTTTATTGAACCAAGGTTTATCATTACGGATTCTAGTGTTACGCTTATGTTTACCAAATTTTAGGAGTGCAGCACTTTCGAAGATGTTACTAACATCTTCAGCTATTTTGTTTCCCATGTGTATGTCATATAACTCAGATGTCCTGGATATGTTTTTAAGATACTCCATGAGCATTTCTACTTTGTTAGAGTCAATGTTAGTGTTATATGTTTGACACCCACGATCAGACCACAGTCTCGCATTTTTGCTCTCTTTTGTAGTATTAGTTTGTGATTTTGTTTCAAAGGTTCTGTTAAGGGGGCATGCTATTGTAATTTCAACGGGACAATGTATATCGGAGTATACCGGCGAGTAATCATGCACGTATAAATCAGAGATAATAGAGAAACACCCGGGTGTTGATAACATGTATTCTATTACACTTATATTTTTGCTTGTTAATTTTCCTATAGCTTTGTCTCTCCCGACGCGACCATTTAAAATCCGTATATTATTCATCTTACAAAATTCGATAAGTTTACGACCAAACGAGTTAACAGTCATATCACGTGATTTCCTGGGCGCGTCACACGATGTTAGATCAATATTATTCATGGAATGAGGCAGTGGGATGTTATCGTCACTAAATTCAGGAATGTCGTTTAATTGGCCAGTTCTAGAATTAAAGTCTCCCATTAAACACAAATAAGGACAATTTTCATACTTTGTTATCATTTCTCTTTCCATTTCTGAAAGGGTGTCTGCAGTGGAATAACCACTCGATTCAGGTGGTATGTAAACCATACCAAAGTGTATATCATCGGTGAGCTTCGTAAATTTTTCAGACAAGCTGAACCAAATGGCAGTAGTTGATTCACTTTCTGCAAAGTTTACAAAAGGACTAATATTCGTCCTGGTCATTACACAAATTCCTCCTGATTTCACTCTTGACAGGGACTTTCTGTTTCGAAATTTAATATCGTAGCCCGATAATTCAAGCATGTCAGTATCATCTGTTTTGGTTTCACATAGGCCTATTATGTCATAATTTCTAATGAATGCGCAAAATTCTGGGCATTTCAACTTACTATGAACCACTTGAAGATATACATGTAGACGAGGATGAGACAGAGGTCAAGGTTGTTACAGATGGTCAGAGTGACAGGCATCAGAAAGGCAAGAGACGACGAGTTAATTCAACGCCTTAGGACAGGTCGGGGAACCAGCAAAAATGTTGTGTATCTAATAATGTTAATATTTTGTCCTTGAATGTTTGTGTTTTGGCCAGCAGACTAGTATGCCCAGAATTTTGCAATTTTATTAATAAATATGACATAATTGGATTTGGTGAAACAAAAACTGATGATGCTGATAATCTTGTATTACCAAATTTTACTTCCTACTTTAAAAACAGAAAGTCATTAAGTAAAGTTAGATCTGGTGGAATATCACTCTTTATAAGAGACACACTGACAAAATTTGTAAATGTAATTAAATCTGAGAGCAAGCACGTATTGTGGTGTCGTATTTCGAAATTTGTATTATCTACAAACGAAGATGTAATACTTGGTACTGTATATATTCCCCCAGAAAGTAGCAAGTATGCCTCAGATGAAGCCTTTGTTGAAATAGAATCAGAAATGATAGATAGATTCCCCAATTCCAACCTTATATGCTTGATGGGAGATTTAAATTCTCGAAGCGGTATACTCCCTGAATTTACACCTCCTGAAATTAACCATCTGGTCCCAGTTGACACCACACAATATATTACTAACATATCCCAACTATTTATGGACACAAGATCCAGTTTGGATCACACAATAAACCGTTATGGTAGAAAGCTTAGAAAGCTCATTGAAATGTGTGCAAATAAAGGTATTTTTATCGTAAATGGACGACTTGGGGCTGACAAAAATATTGGTAAGACAACAAGTAACAATGTAAGTGTGGTTGACTATGTGATTGCCACGCCTCAATTGTTCGATTATATATGTCAATTTGATGTGCTAGATTTTTCCGCTGTTTATTCCGATGTGCATTCACCCGTTACAGTTACACTTGGTGTCTCGCCAGTGACGAGTGCAGTGAGCGCTACTCGGAATGTGACAAGTGCTGATCACAACAATAATCGACCAATCAGATGGCTATCGGATAAACGCGACAGTTTTGTAAACAACTTGGATAAAGATAATATAAACAGTCTAATTGATATTTTACACACTTATTCTGATCGACCGGACATATTTGATAAAGATGCTGCTACAACTGTCTCCGAAAACATTTGCACTCTCTTCAGTTGTGCAGCAAACAGAACTTTTGGTGCACAAAATAAATCGAATGATCGAACGAAAAATAATAAACCATGGTTTAACAGTGAATGCGCGAAAGCTAGGCGCGATTTAAAAAAGGCCCAACGTGACTTTCACAAAGACAGTTCTCAATATTTTAAAGTCGAACTCACTAAGAAAAGTAAATTTTATAGAAAAACTTTGAGAAAAAATGTCGCTCTTTATAAAAACAATATTGCAAACCGACTTCGACAGGTTCAAACTGATGATATTTCTGAATACTGGAAAATCTTAAACTCAAATGTAGAACGTACGCCAACACAAGTACCACTCGAGGAAATGTATGATTATCTCAAGAAAAACTCGTCTGAAAATAATCTACAAGATTGCGCAGACATTGAATTACCCATGATAGATTTGTATAACGATACATTAGATAAACCCATAACTGAGCATGAAATAATTAATGCCGTTCGTGGCCTTAAAGGGAATAAAAGTAGTGGAATTGACAAAATAAAATACGAACATATCAAATCGACTATCGACGATATGTTACCAGTATATGTACTTTTATTCAATATTATACTTGAAAGTGGTATTATGCCAGAACAGTGGTTAACCGGCATCGTAGTACCTGTCTATAAAAAGAAAGGCGACTTATTATGTCCAGAAAATTATCGTCCTATAACTATAATGAGTTGCCTTGGCAAGCTCTTCACCAAAATTATTAACTCTAGATTAACTGCGTACGCGGATGAAATATGCTTACTCCAAAGTAATCAAGCTGGATTTAGAAAAGGCTTTTCTACATCTGATAACATTGTTGCATTGAATTTTTTGTGTTCAATAATGGAGCAATGCGAAATGAAATTCTTTTGTGCCTTCATTGATTTTAAACAGGCATTTGACACTGTATGGCATACTGGCCTATGGCAAAAATTGTTGACGTCTGGTATCAACGGAAGATGTTTCAGACTTATTAAAAACATGTACAGCAGTGTCAAATCCCTGGTTAGAATCAATGGCGACACATCAGATACTTACAGAACGTACTCTGGAGTGCTCCAGGGTGAAAATTTATCATCTTTTTTATTTTCGATCTACCTCAATGATTTAGAGAGTTTCTATGAAACTAATAATGTCCCAGTCCTACACCGATTGCAAACGATAATTACTGATGAACTTAAAACGTATGTAAAACTTTATTTAATGCTTTATGCTGATGATACTGTAATATTTGCAGAAAGTACAAATGATATGAACAAATATTTGAGCATTTTTGACGACTATTGTTCATTTTGGAAATTAAATGGCAATACGTCGAAAACAAAGATTATGGTATTCGGAAAAGGGCGTACCCCAAGACGTAAGTTATACATTAATGGAACACATATTGAATATGTCACTCATTACAAATATCTTGGAATTATTTTTACCAAATTAAACACGTTTACCAAAGCAAAAAATGACCTGATTACAAGAGCTACCCGATCTTTGTTGAGTCATTTGGCTGAACCACAACCCCCCCCCCCCGCTCCTCACAAACTAATTCCCAATACTGCGATTGAGGACAAGCCCTCTTTCACCTGTTTGCGACCAGTTTTTATACAGTGTTGAATATTCATTTTCTAATCACACTTCCACTATATAATAAAATAAACAAACTACAATCCGCCCCTCCCCCAAGAATGACAGTAAAAGTCATGCACCTCTAATTTCATTCCAAATTCATATCAATTTGATCAATAACTCCATACTGGACCATTCCTGTTAAATAATGCATTTTATCCAGCCTGAGGGGTTGAATAAACTAAAACAAAAAGTAAAATCCTTACCTATACTCACACAGGCGTGTGAGATCAAAACATTGTTTATTTTTCCTTAAGAGGTCAAATCCTGATTTATCATAAATATTTATGCACTTATCAATGAATGTCGCGTTGGCCAGTCAAAATGAAGCGTCTGTGTTGTGGCTAGTAATTATCCGAGCGGAAAATCACAACAAGTCAGTCAACCTTTTCTACAAACCAATGTTAATCCCAGCCAAGAAAAATCAAAACAAAGTCCCGTGCCACCTGGAACCTTACCATTGTACTGATAACCATGTACAACTCGTGCACTCTGGATGTGTGTCAACTCCCACAACTTGTCCACATAATGACCTAAATCTGATAATGAAATACACGCATTTATCCATGATTACGCCTTCGTTTTCATAGCTGTAATTTTTTACTGACATTCACAATTCGGATTTCGAATCTACACTATACATAATGGCTTACGATTTATGTCTGATGAAATTTTACTTGAACCTAAATCAATTCCTTGGTGTTCCAGCTTTCGTGTCCGTATGATGGATTGATAACTTGTTATCTGAATGGTGTTGAGATATGGTAAGCGGGCTTGTATCACTTTCTTAATACCCCCCCCCAAGGTTTCATCATGGGTTTTGCATGGTTAACGGTTCGACATTAATTAATATCATATATGTAAATTTGTGAATGTATATTACATGTATAAGTGTATTTATATTTTTCAATTCCAATAATTGCTAATATGTTTCAATTCCAATAATTGCTAATATTTTTCTGAAAATATGCATTAGTGAGAACTTTATCGCATTATAAACTGCAAATATAGGCCCATCTACTGGGTGCATACAATACAATTTGTTTTTCTGTTCATACCCAGGATTTAAGAATTAAATGATAAACTTAAATTGATTTATATTATTAAATTTAAATTTATTTTGTCCAATTTATTTAATATGTATATATTGTATATGCATATTACTATGTGTGCGTGTACATGCGTATGCATGTGTATATGTATGTATATATACATATACTTGTATGTATATTTATCTTTCCTTCTTTTCTAATACCAGTGCTAATTTGGATGTTTTATTGTGGATTTATGGATGACAATCACTCTTAGAATATGCGGATCCAAACTATAATTGTTTTTGTTTTGTTTTTTATTATTATTATTTACGACATAATCTCTTCAGATGTAAGCTAAAGTCAAATCAGAAACTTTACCACTGATCGCTAAGTTGAAATTACCAAACTCTGTTGCACATCTTCAAGATACTTAAACGTCACATTCTCTCCGGCCGACTCCCCAATTATTTTGTTTCTCTCTTCATGAAACAAAACTATGTTTATTATTATATGTATATACTTTTCCTTTGTTTGTTTTGCTCCTGCACAGAAGTGCATTCTCTTGATAACATGATCACTGCCTCGCTAAAATGCATCGTCAATGAAACAACAACAATGAAATATATATTTACTGAACAGAAACAAATGAAAATTTTACATATCAAATACAACAGTTCAAAATATAATCATATCTATTTTCACACTCGTCGAAGGGAGTCACAGTATGTTATGACCCATTTGTCCTGTCTACTTATGCTCTTACTTACTAGTATTTAATTATGATCGACATTGAAGTATACAGGGCAAGGGTCGGCCTTTACTATGGCTGTGCTACCAGACATCCAAGAAGCAGATCATTTGATGCTTATTCAACAATATTCTGTCTATACTACATCATACTCAGACTTCATGGCATGACCATACCAATAGCTATTTCAATACTTGTATTCTTACAAATGTGCCTGTTCTATAAAAAATTACCCAGGGTTCCTGTTCTTTGGACATCTCTTAGAAACGATAGTAAAGTATATGTTCCAGTTTACAAATACATTACCAACATTTCCAGTATAAAAAACATGCACGTTTATCTTGGTGTCTTAACACTAACTTTAATACTCTTAATGTTGTATATTAGTGGTGACGTAGAACGCCAACCGGGGCCTATGAACAATAAATTATCGCTTGTTGTTTTTAACCCACAAAGTATCAGAAATAAGTTTGATACTATATCTGCAGAGTTACTTGATTATGATATTTGCATGTTTATGGAGACATGGTTGAAACCCTCGGACCAGACTAGCGATTATCTTATGCAAGGTTTTAGTGAGCCAATTCGTCGCGACAGAATAGGGAGAACCGGTGGTGGAGTGGCCATATATATACGAGATTCGATCGCTTTTCGTATGCGTAACGACATCTATGATACTAATCTTGAATCAACCTGGATTGAATTAACCCTTCGTAATAAGCATATTTTAGTTGGTTGTTTTTACCGCCCACCTGACGACCCAGTTTCTATATGGGATAAAATTGAGTCTTTGATCGATAAAGCTAGGGACACCGGATATGAATTAATAGTTGCTGGAGATTTTAATGAAGACCAAGTGTTATTCCCAAGAGGAAAGGTTCACCAAATATGCAATGCATGTGGCCTAAAATTAATAAAAACTTTGCCAACTCATTTTTCGTCAAACTCCAATTCGACAATAGATCTATTTCTCGTCAGCAATTTAAACAATACGTCCGACTACGAAGTACTGGATCCATTTCATGCTGAAATGAAAAAATATCACTGTCCTGTTACTATTACTCTGAACTATGCAAAAAGCGAACTGAATGCCTCAGTGAAACGAAAAATATGGAATTTTAACGCTGCTGACTACAATGGGATGAATAATGAATTAAATGAATGGGACTTTCGAAGTGATCTAGGAACTAACAATCAAAATATTGATACTCATGTGAATCTTCTAACACATAAGATAGAAGAACTTGCTCTAGCCTACATACCTCATAAAAATGCATTAATTCGCAAAAGCTGCCCAGCATGGCTGACGTGCGAAATCCGACGACTGATCCGACAAAGACGCCGATTACATAAAATGGCTTAAAAATCCAACTTTGAGCAAAACTGGTCTAATTATCGAAAAAATCGTAATGAAGTTATTGCTACAATACGCAAATCAAAAAAACAATATTTAACAAAAACTGAAGAAGTTCTGAATGACAAAAGTTGTGAGCCTTCAAAGTGGTGGAAAACTCTACAAAACCTTTTATTCAAAAAGAAAAAACAAATCGATTCCGCCCTTAGTAGTAGGCGATCAGGTTGTTATAACCAATGCTGAGAAGGCCGAAACACTAAATAACTATTTTTGTAGTATTTCTTTCGTTGACGAAACTGGAATAACATTGCCTCACAAATCTTTCAATCCATGGAGATCAACGCTATCAACGATCAAAATAACTCACGAATCGGTAAGATCTGCCCTAGAATCATTGAAAGCATCAAAAGCCTGTGGTCCTGACATGATAAATCCCAAAGTTCTCAAGAACTGTGCTACTTCGCTTAGCCTCCCCCTTGCTGAACTATTTAATACTTGCATTCAACAGTCTTATTTCCCTCAAACATGGAAAAGATCAAACATTGTGCCAATATTTAAGAAAGACGAACCATCAGATGTCTCAAATTATCGACCAATAGCATTACTCAGCTGTATATCAAAAGTATTTGAAAGATGCATTTTTAATCATTTGTGGGAATTTCTCTCTTCAAACGGAATCATAACGCAATACCAGTCTGGATTTGTCCGAGGGGACTCCACCGTGTTCCAACTCACAGATTTGTATGATCACATATGTTTATCCCTAGACATTGGAAAAGAGATCAGATGTGTATTTTGTGACATAAGCAAGGCGTTTGATAAAGTCTGGCACCGTGGCCTTTTATATAAACTAGAAAGTATAGGTATTACAGGGAATCTGTTGAAACTTCTTGAGTCATATTTAACTGACCGTGAACAGCGAGTCGTAATTGAGGGAGATCATTCTCAATGGAAACCTGTCATGGCGGGTGTGCCCCAAGGCTATATACTAGGCCCCCTCTTTTTTCTTATCTACATTAATGATATAACGCAAAATGTTAACTGTCACATACGCTTGTTTGCAGATGATACATCCATATTTTTAACAGTTGAAGACCCTACATTGGCGGCCGAATTAATAAACGGTGATATTGAACGATTGGCATCCTGGTCACAAGAATGGCTTGTGAAATTTAACCCGACGAAAACTGAGACTCTCTTGATATCGCGTAAAACTGACCCCCCTGATCATCCCCGACTCCATATGTCTAACGAGGACGTAAATGAGGTGACTTTTCACAAACATCTGGGATTAACGTTTAACAATCATGGCTCATGGGATGCCCATATAAATGACATTATAGACAGGGCCTGGAAACGAGTGAACAACCTAAGAAAATTTAAATACTACCTGGACCGTATAACTATAGAGAGAATATATTTTGCTTATATAAGACCAGTCTTGGAATATGCCTCACCCGTATGGGACAACTGCACGCAAGCTGAAAGTGAGCTAATAGAAAAAATTCAATTTGAAGCTGCTAGAATAGCAACGGGAGGAACTAGAAGCATAAACAGCATTGATATATTGGCAGACCTTGGTTGGGAAATGTTAAGTGAAAGGAGATCAAAATTCAAACTACATCAATTCTATAAGATGTTCTATCGCAATTCGCCAGCATATCTTTACAACACTGTTAATCATAATCACCCAGGGGCTGACAGATATGACTTTCGGAGAACTGACTTAAGACCCCCTTTTTCGGACACATCATCATATCAACGATCATTCTTGCCCGCGACAACACGCCAGTGGAATAAATTATCTGATGACCTGAAAAACTCAGAAACTCTAGAAAATTTCAAATACAAATTGAATACCAATCTGCGCCTAAGACAAAAGAATGTTCGCCATTATAGCTATAGCAAATGCCGCAAAGCCCAGTTAATTCACACGCAACTTCGACTAGGATGCAGTAACCTCAATGATGATCTCAGTCGCAACCATTTAAACGAATCTGATAAATGCTCATGTGGGGAAGTCGAGACTGCCGACCACTTTTTACTATATTGTCCCAGATACTCGACAATACGAATTGAAATTTTCTCAGTATTAGCACAAAATTTGTGGAGATCTGATATTTTACTTAAGGGATCCACTTCATTTCCCAAAAGACTCAATAAGGCCATATTTGAGGCAACTCAAACATTTATACTAACAAGCAATCGATTTCGTTAATCGCCAATTGTATTTCTGATATTCACAATAAGTAGCTGCTCGAATTTGATAGTCTTCAGAGACACAAACAAAAAATGATATAGAAATAAATCATATACATCTATATAGCTAACAATGTAGCAATAATTTCAATAACTCGACCCAAAAAACAAAAACTTAAATAAATAAAAAAAAGCCATATTAAGGTACTGGCAAACTATTGACTCCACTCGACACAAATAGTTTTAAATTTTCCTATGTAAAACAATAACATGCATAAGGGTAGTGATCATTGTAAATATATGTGTTAATTGCTTTTTTCCTCTGTTCTCACCCAACTGTTCATTTA
Organism: Siphonodentalium dalli; assembly: GCA_032622095.1. Lineage (NCBI taxonomy): Eukaryota > Metazoa > Mollusca > Scaphopoda > Gadilida > Siphonodentaliidae > Siphonodentalium > Siphonodentalium dalli. The sequence continues at coordinate 116,497,838 of CP136069.1, forward strand.
TCTTCTAATCATGCTCTGTATCTCTTCCTCTCACTTAATCTTAACTTCCACTTCTCACTGAACACTATATGTAATCTATTCTCCTCTGAGGAGATGGCTCTATATAAGCATATGATGCTTCTTGTCAAATCATCTTCCTCCCTTCTTGTCTTCTATTCATACATGTGTCATGTTTTATAATTATATAATTTTGGGAAGAAATAAAATATTGTTTAAACCAGCTACCCGATCTATGTATGGTCTTATCGATAAAATACGCCAATTGTCCTTGCCATTCGAATGTCAGTTAGACATGTTCAATAAAACTGTCAAACCTATCCTACTATATGGGACAGAAACATGGGGTTATGGATGTCTAGAATCCCTAGAAAAATTACAATTAGATTTTTTTTAATTTATCCTAAATGTAAAAACAAGTACAACATCGCTAATGGTATATGGCGAGACAGGAATGTTCCCATTAGAGCTGGATGTAAAATGTCGAATGGTATCATACTGGGCAAAATTAGTTAATTGTAATGATAGCAGAATGAGTAGGATGGTGTACTCCCTTCTGTTAAAATGGTATAGAAATGGTGAATATAAGCATCCATGGCTATCATATATCCATAAAATTCTAATTGAATCGGGGCTACCGTCTCTATGGTGGGACCAGGATAATATTACCATTGATGTTGTTAATATGAATAATATTGTCCAACAAACACTGAAGGACCAATACGTACTGCAATGGAAAATTAATATGGAACAATCAAGTAAATGTACCGCATACAAAACATTGAAAACAATATTTGGCCTTGAAGACTATCTGAAAATTTTGAATCGCAAGGATGCAATTATCCTTACTAGATTTCGAATGTCCAATCACAGACTTCACATTGAAACTGGATCATGGAATGATACCAATCGGAAAGATAGAGTATGTACGAGATGTAATACAGGGTTACTTGGAGATGAATATCATTGTATTTTACAATGCTCTTCGCTTGATTATCTGAGAAAAAAATATATTCCCAAATTCTTTCGAAATTATCCGAATTTAGTTAATTTTACTAAATTGTTTAACTCCAAAAATAAGAATATATTGATTAAACTCTCCACATTTATACAAAACGCAAGAGTTAATTACGAATAATGCATGATATCTGCACTCAGTCACAATATCTCCAACAGTTTCGAGGAGATAGCGCGATTTAGTGATGCATGTCATCCAACAACATTGTGATGCCCTATAATATAATATAAATATTTAATAGCTCCCCCCCCAAACTGAAAAACCCTTTTCCACTGTTGCACACCATGTATTGTATTGTATAATTATGTATTATCTTCTCATAATATCATGTAACATGATTTACTTGAGAAATAAACATTTGAACTTGAACTTTGAACCTATCCTATCAAAACAATAGAAGCAGGTTGTTTACACAGTCACCAGTTGACTAATCACACCTCACACTTCAGATGGTGAGATGGCTTCAGAACATGTGATAGATAATCACTTTCATATGCCGACCACATACTAGTACAGTATATTAGCAGTGCAATTATTATCTGACATCATAACCACAAAGATGTTCCGTTGTGTAAACAACCCACCATCTTGCAGGTGTGTATATTTAATTCAACAAATTCAATGATATTCAACAACAATCGTTCAATGATCAGTAACAAATATATTAAATTCAACAATCTATCATTATAATAGTTAAATACCGTAATTTGATTAATTAATTAACCAATTATACTGTCATTTGTTTCTTAGAACGAATATTTTAACTGACTTACTTACTTATTTTATAATACTCATTTGTTTTGTTTCTTGGTGTAAACATTATTTATTTAGTATGCCAGATTTATACAACAATTTACAAAATGATGTTAATATATATATATATGTAAGTATGATAAGTCTGAGAGAGAAGAGGATTTGACATCAAGCGCCAGGCGCTTATATGGAGCCATCTCCTCAGAAAAGAACAGTATTGCGTAATGAAAAGATAGTATTAGAGATCGAGAGGTAGGAGACAAAGGATATGTTGTGGAAAATAGAGACATGGATGAAGTAAAGGTCGAATTTAGAGGATGAAAAGTGAAACAAGATATTTTGACAAATATAAAATTTGAAATGATCACTGCTCTGTATATTTCAGTATAATATCTAAATTTGAAATTGACGTTTGATTCATTTTACTATTACTATAGATTAGCCAAACGAATTGCCAGTCGAGAGGAGTCACTTGATCGTTATGCCTATATAAACACAGCTATTTTGCTCAGGTTACACGAGGCAATGGTTCGATTCATTTAATTGGCAGATCGAGAGGATAACTTTGAAATGTTAGTTAGCGTTTGATAATAAGTTATTTGGTGTAAACAATATTTATTTCAAAAAATCAAACATATGACATAAACATAATATACATGTATAAATATATAGATTTGTGAAGAGGATTGGACAACAAGTATTATAATAAGTTATTTGAATCTATTTGTAGAAAGTATAAATGACTGAGTTGCTTCGAATATGGTACGATTAAGGCTTATCGAGTACGAAGTGGATCCTTCCAATAGAATGTCTGTTCTCCAGAGACTGCGATTTAAAACAGAGAAGGTTTCGTTTCTTATGCGCAAGTATTTGGGACAGTACAGTAAGAAATGATCAGCGGTTTCAACTAGTCCACATGTGCACTTATTCGTCTGGAGTAGGTGATTCTGGTAGAGATCATCGTTAAGATTGCTACATTTAAGACGTAGTTGTGTGTGGATTATATGGGCTTTACGGTTTTTGGAGTAGCTATAATGTCGCACATTCGCCTGCTTCTGGCGTAAATCAGAGTTCAGTTTATACTTAAACATTTCCAAATTATCTGAGTTTTTCGTTTCATCGGGGAGTGCATTCCATTCCCGTGTAGTTGCCGGTAAGAACGAGTTAATATATGATGACGTTTCAGAAAATGGGGGTCTCAAGTCTATTCTTCTGAATTCATATCTGTCTGCTCCTGTGTGCTGACGGTTAACTGTGTTGGAGAGTAGGGGTGGTGCTTGGCGGTAGAACATTTTGTAAAATTAGTGAAGTTTTGCCTTTCTTCAGGCTGGCATCGAAGACTGAACGTCCACGGGAGTGACGTGACCTTCTACAAGCTGGTGCCTCTATTGATGCGCGAATCATCAATCGTAGAACTGAATGTCCTAGCCGTCGACCTTGAAACCGACAGCCGGACGGCATACACTCACAAAGGAGAATTCAATCGCCGTAATTCGTCATATTCATTCCGTCATATTCGTTCGTCAAATTTAGTCATCGTAATTTTTCATATTCATTCAAGTTCATGTTATATATATATAAATGTTCTTATGTTTTTATTCTTGTTACTGATCAGCGAAATAAATAATTATCACTACTACCAAACTATCCAATCTATCTCCTGACAACCCTTTGTCTTAGAGAGAGAGAGAGAGAGAGAGAGAGAGAGAGGGGAGAAAGAGGGAGAGAGAAAGCAAGCAAAACGACGCCAAAGAAAACAACTTAAATAAGACATTATCCCTTGGACCGAGATGGCCCGGGGCGAGCTGGCCCAGGTCAACTGGGGCGAGTGGGCCCTGGGGCGAGCTGACCCGTTTCCTAATGATTCCTGGGGCCGACTTCTCCGGGGTGAACTTCACATGGTGCCATTGGTGGCATTGGTGCTACCTTTATATTGTAATATATTCATTGATCATCAAATAAAATCACTTGAGTTTATGTTTCTCTGGATATTGTTTACTATTCCAATACTCTACCATTTGTCTAAGGACCTACCAATAAAAAGCTTCTGATTGCCTGGCCAATGTAGCCATGCAAAGCATTGAAATTGAATGCATGACTCCATGGCATGAGCAATAAGAAGGCCTGACTATCGGAAATGGGGATTGACACCCACATCAATATCGAGCTCAGATCGGATGTATGAATCAGACAGAGTTAATTAGCTGTGGAGTATGCGTCCTGACAAAGAGAGAAGACACTCAACTGAATCGTGTTATGTCTGTATTTGATGAATACAATGCCGAGTTTATCACGCTGAAAAAATGATAGGGGGCAAACGATATTATACCGGTTGTTGTGGGGAAACAAGTTTACTTACCAATGATGCCTCCGAGAAGAAAAAATGCCACCAAAATAGCAAGCAACGAAACACCTAATGCTGACAACTTTTTCCAACTCAGATTCTCTAAAACTACGCCAGCCATTTTATGAATTAAAAGCTGATAAACGAAAGTGAGTTGCTGATGTAAATACTCAAAAGCACCATGGGAGTGATCTGCGCCACCCTAATAGGGAATGCTCCAGACGGGAGACCAACCACCCAACCACAACAAATAATATAAACACACAATCAAAACATCCGCTAGCACATGCGCAATACGAGATCTGACAAGATATTTTACTGCGAATGCGATGAAAACGCCAGGGAACAATTTGTTTACGTTCCCTGATAACGCCCATGAGTAGTACAGTTGCAATCAAAATAATACAAACAATTACCTGATATATATCTTCGTTTAGGCCATGTTTATAGTCACAGTTGGCAGGGGGGTTTTGTGTGATATATTACATATGTTGAAAACTGGTTCCCTTGGGACCTATACTTATGACTTGGGCACATATAACTTATTAGAAGCGATTTTGGGCTCAGTGTAGCCTAAGGCAACTATATCGTTTTTTTTAAATATTAAAATTAGTATCAATACTATCATTCATTTAACTCCAATTTGGGCACTGTACATAACTTATTCCACCACTGTTAGGTATCTACTTCCAGCACTTTTGTTGTTTGTGGATAGGTATGCATCTATGCAAATAGTTTGCACAAAGTTTGGGCTCCTCGGTGGGTTTTAAGGGTATGGAGACTGCCCAGCACACACAGCACCCATGATAAAACCACACAGCACCTGTGCCTATGAAAACATATTTCTGAGTCAGCCATCTCTCAGACTATACCCATTCTGAAAAGGATTCCACATTTCACTTTAGAATATATAGAGGCAATGGGAAAAAATTATTTGGGCACCTGAATGGGATTTTGGGCTCTGGTCAGGGGGGATATTTGTGGTTTTTAATGGTTCAATTGGTATATTTAACTGGAATTGAGCCCTGTGACCCATTGTAGATATATACTCGGCGTGATACTGCAGCCCATATCACTTCACTGTACCGATAATGTGTATATACTTCGTTATATAAGGATACCGATTTCTAAACTCGATTAAAACCTTATTTTTGGGACCTTATATACTTCGTTATATAAGGATACCGATTTCTAAACTCGATTAAAACCTTATTTTTGGGACTTTATCATTATGTCCAGTAACTCTGCTATATACTATATACACATTATCGGTACAGTGAAGTGATATGGGCTGCAGTATCACGCCGAGTTGACGATGTCAGATCGCCGTATCAAACGAGCTGCCGCTGGCAGCGAGTTTGATGCGGCGATCTGACATCGTCAACGAGACGTGATACTGCATCCCATATCACTTCACTGTACCGATAAAGCGTTTATTATATGACACATTTTTGGTTCATCCCATGTCACAAAGGGCAAAACTACTTCGTTACACCATCAGGATACACGCACGACAATAGAACAGATCCGTTTACGATTCAAACGAACAGACCTGATAAATTATAGTTCCCAACTTCCAGTGACCTAATTTCACGGGATACTGATACGGAATTCAAAGGATACTGATACGGAATTCATAGATTACCGATACAGACAAGCGTTTTCCGACTGCTCGGAATTTATCGCCAAACAATAGTGGTATTTGTAAGGGATTAGTGGTAGTCATATAATAAAGTCTATATATGGGCTATGGCCCATTTTTAGTCGAGTCTTTTTCCAAAACTCGACTTATAGTTTGATGAGGGACGGTGGGCGGCGGACGGGCGGGCGGGTGGCCTGTTTTGCTTATAACTCAACCGTTTATTGACGGATTAAAGAACATTTTGGTGTGTGAGTACATATCCATGCACGTAAGTTGCAGACAAATAAATCGGGTTCGTCCGCACATTTATTACAGAGTTATGGCCCTTTGCCATTTTTCACTGATTTTAGGCTCGTTAGCGCAACAACTTCAACAAACGTTATCTGATTCGATTGAAATTTGGGATATAGGTGTCTCCCAAGAATATCTCGGACGAGTTCGAAAACCGGCCTGGTCCGATAAAATTTGATAGAGTTATGGCCCTTAATTAGTCATTTTTCACGAATTTTCAGCTCGTTAGCGCGATAACTTCAACAAACGTTATCCGATTTGATTGAAATTTGGTATATAGGTGTCTCCCAAGAATATCTCGGACGATTTCGAAAACCGGCCTGGTCCGATAAAATTTGATAGAGTTATGGCCCTTAATTAGTCATTTTTCACGAATTTTCAGCTCGTTAGCGCGATAACTTCAACAAACGTTATCCGATTTGATTGAAATTTGGTATATAGGTGTCTCCCAAGAATATCTCGGACGAGTTCGAAAACCGGCCTGGTCCGATAAAATTTGATAGAGTTATGGCCCTTAATTAGGCCAAAAAAAAAAGATACTATGTTTCCGTACATCGACCGACCCTAAAAATAACCCGCCGACCCTAATCTTTTTATTGATATTTTGAGAAAAAGTCAAAATTTTCTTAAAAAAACAAAAACAAGAAGAAAAAAAGGTTTTTTTTCACTGTTTTTACCACTAATGCTCATAAATATTGATGAACATTAGTGTGAAAAACACACGGTTTCTAACATATGCCTGTGAAAAGTGACCATGAAGTGACAGTTGTCTCAAAAGCCCCAGGTGTGTGATGGGTTGTTGATTGATGGGCATTAATTTTTCAATTTTAATTTCACGAGAGTGGATCTCATGCCTGCTTTACCTGTATGCCTTGCTTGGGACTTATGGAACATACTCATGGGTTCCAGATAAACATGCACGCACATTTATTGTTTTCTTGGGAAATTTCCTCCCTGCACAGTGCTTATTTGAGTCTGCAAGTTTATTAATTTTGAGGCTATGAAAATTGAAATCAGCACAAACTCAAGATTTCTATATGATTCTGATACCAAATTGATGAGCTTATAACTTTATGCATGTACATATTCAAATATATGGCATACATGTGAACATTTAAATATTGAATAAAACACTACATGACACATACTATGTTGATTCCTATGCTTGATCTACATGTACTATAATTTTTTTAACTATAGTTGATGTTTTGCTCAGAGTTTCCACTGTGCTATTATTAACTTTCAATGGAATTTTTCCCCTGCACTATTATTTGGGCCTGCACTTTTATTTGGAGCCCGAGAGTACCGGTAGGAGCACTATCAACAGACATGGTGCGTGTATCTGTATATATACATGTATAGAGGTTATCACCACATATGTTAGGGGTACAGCTACTGTTTCCAAAAACCAGGCATGCTAGGTTGGGTGTACTGGCTACCTCCAGACAATGATGGGATGTAGTCGTCACAATACACGTAAGGTATGATGGCGGTATTATGGGCAAAATTCTTATAAAAGTTAGTGACATCAATTTCGTACCAAGTTTATAGCCAAATTTATGAAAATGTGGTATGTGAATAATAAATAACATACTTAAGCATGAAGTAAGTTTGATCTTTCATCAATCTTAATGTCTATTTCCACTGTGTTTATCAAGTAATACTTTCCCCACAACACAAGTTGGCATTTTATGTCACTTCGGTCGAGGTAATTCAATATTTCTGCAGCTGGATAAAAAATATCAAAATAAAATAAAAAAAATAAAAATTCCCTACCTACCTACCCTAATTTTTTCACTCCGTTATCGGAAACATACAATCTTTTTTTTTTGGCCTTAGTCATTTTTCACGAATTTTCAGCTCGTTAGCGCGATAACTTCAACAAACGTTATCCGATTTGATTGAAATTTGGTATATAGGTGTCTTCCAAGAATATCTCGGTCGAGTTCGAAAACCGGCCAGGTCCGATAAAATTTGATAGAGTTATGGCCCTTAATTAGTCATTTTTTCACAAATTTTCAGCTCGTTAGAGCGATAATTTAACAAACATCATCCTATTTAATTGAAATTTTGATATATAGGTGTCTCCCAAGAATACCTCGGACGAGTTAGAAAACCGGCCCGGTCTGATAAAATTTGATAGAGTTATGGTCCTTAAGTAGTCATTTTGTACGAATTTTGAGCTCGTTAGCGCGATAACTTCAACAAACGTCATCCGATTCAACTAAAATTTGGTATATAAGTGTCTTCCAATAATATCCTGGACGAGTTCGAAAACCAGCCTGGCCCAATAAAATTTGATAGAGTTATGGCCCTTAATTAGTCATTTTTCGTGAATTTTTAGCTCGTTAGCGCGATAACTTCAACAAACGTCCTCCGATTTGTTTAAAATTTGGAATAGACGTACTTGCCAAGAATATTTCGGACGAGTTCGAAAACCAGCCTGGCCCGATAAAATTTGATAGAGTTATGGCCCTTAATTAGTCATTTTTCGATTTTACCTATTAATTAGTCTACCGATACGTATGCACACCAATTGGCGGTAGCCACCGGCGGTAGCCACCGGCGGTAAGCCACCGAAAACGAGACACAGCATCTCTGATGCCACCTCTTGTTTATATATTAAAGTGACGTGAGTGCAGTACTCAGCCATGGGTGTAGGCCTACCTTTGTTTATTTTTTTTTGGCAATTTTGTTACAAGTTGTTTGTGTTTGGTAGTGTTTTGGCTCAGATTGGCCTATGGAGATTTGGGATCAATATTTGTTTGATTGCAGTCCACCATTTAAAGGGGGGGGGGGCATGTCAGGTTGGAACTTTGCAACAGTTACGATAGCTTGAGGTATCAGTTGTAAAATTCCAACATGTGCAAAGGAATTTTACGAACTTGAGAGTGTGTTTGCTTCATTGTGAGTGTGTTCACTTCAGTTAGGAGGGAGCAGACTATGTAGGGTGGTGGTTATCAGGGTCATGCAGTTGAAAATTTAAAAGTACTTAATGGAAACCCACTAGCTATGTCCCTCTTTAGGACTACTTGTTTTAAAATGATTTTGACAAGTACTATTTCTTGTGGTCTTCCTAGTCCCAGTCTTTACAGTCTGGTGAGCGTCTCCACAGTCATTGACTGTCTTGTTTAGTTTAGTTGCAGAATGAGGTCCCAAGAGGAAGAATTTTGTGATCTTAGCCAGCTGTGTGGGTATGTAGCATCACTAAATTCACCCTCTGGGGCCTCATTCTGCAAGTGTCCAGCACCACATTTTGAGGCCTGAGCCTGTTAAAATTACACTGTAATGGTATGTTATTACACTCTCAGCACTGCTTCATGATGACAGTTATGATGTCATTTGATTGCACTGTTTTGTTTCATTGCACATTTTATTAAGGGGAAAGTATGGCAAGTCGTTTTCACATTTTCGATTTATTTTGACTTAAGTGCAAATATTTGCATTTAAGTGCAATTATTTGTACTTAAGTGCAAATATTTGCACTTAAGTCGAAATAGCGAATTTTACTTTAAAAAAAAAGTCCAAATACCACATAATTGTGAATTCTGCGAGGAATTGTACTTAAGTGAAAATGAATTACACTTAAGTATAAATACTGATATTTTCGTCTATTTGCACTTAAGTCCAATTCCTCGCCGAATTCACAATTATGTGGTATTTGCACTTAAGTACAATTCAACTGTATAAGAAACACCCCCAATCAGAGATATTAAAACAATATTAAACAATACTGACGCCCATGCTTATTCTAGCCAATCAGTGCACTCGTATTCATATTCCAGGTTGGGTCATATGCAGATGAGGTCACAACGGGAGAGCGAAAAATAAGAAATATTTCAGAATTACCCTGTGATTTCATCGTTATAACAATAGATAACGACGATGTGTTGATTTGTATGAGTAAATAAATTATTAGCCGACAAGTAGTCACTGAGTGCTAGATGTTTAAGCACCTTATAGATAGACACTACTTCAACCCCTGATGTTCCTACCACAGTCGCCTGGGGAAAATAGCAGATGTACCAATATACTATACCAGTGATAAGGTTGATAAGTCCGATTTTGAGAAAAACACACCATCTATCTTATTGCTAACAGATTCTCAAACACTTTCAAATCAGTCACAATATATTTCAGTGTGTCTCATTGGCCATGAAATTTCCATTCTTTTGATGTATAATTCCACAATATCAAACAAAGGGCAGTCGATGCATCGTAAAACATCGAGGACAATCACACCGGAAATTTACATCTAGCAGGAAGTCAATGTATCATCATTTTTGTTTGACGATGTGTGTATATGCTATCTCTTCATATAACAATTTTGAAATAGTTTTGTGGGTACGAAATAATAAATATGAATCGAAGACCCTTGTCTGGAAACGCTACTATCAATTAATATTGAGTTTATTTAGAATATTTTATTATAAAATGAGATAATTAAATGGGACACTTTATTGTTCTATTTTTAGAACAGACCAATCATACGATACCATATAGCGATAGAGATCATTAGGGTGTTCCCATAGCTATGCTCTGAAAATCAAATGTCCCATATTGATTATTTGTATTGTTTGATTACATAGTTATAAGCGATAATGAGTCTAATTAACATTTATTTGTGACAAAATTACAAAATAAAATTTCTGGTCTCTGTTAACAGTAAACACTATTGTTCGTTGGCTAAACAACCACATGTTTCAGACCAGAAAATATAATCAATATTAATCAAGACAGGGGTCTCCGATTCATATCTAATATTTTATACCCGGGTAACTATATAATACATGTTTACAAAGAGATAGACCATCTTTCAGTTATTTAAATAGCTATAGACTTGAAAATGAATGTGAAAGAAGTATAAACACAACCACGCTTAGGCTTCTGGCTTCAGGACAAATCAACAGTTGGTCGTGTGCATTTTAAAGTTGTATAATTGGGTTGACATATAATTAACTCAGACTGTATGACCATGGCGGCAGTTCAGGGATTTTGGTACCATGCATGTGGGCGTTTTACAACCAATGCAACATCGAACATTTTACCATGACTAATTGTTTTACATGTAAATAATGGTGTTGGGGATGGTTGACCGCATGTGAATATACATGTCTATTCACTCCAATTTTCCGTAATGTATGCAACTCATTAACATAACATAACCCTCTTATTTTCCCTTTGGAAATTTGGTATAAACTCAGGAGTCGTACTATTTTCGCTCCGTTTTAAATTCGCTCACACACAGGTGGTTAATGCACGATTTTAAATACGAATAAGGTAGATAAGCACGTGTTTCGGTGATGCTCAATATACTCAATATATATATGTATTGCCAAATTTGCCTGGTCTAACATAGCTAACACAGCCGTATGAACCCAATAAAGAGTAAACAACCAAGTGGGTATTGTATCATTCACATTCCTATTTACGGCAGCAGTTTTCTCATTGACGAAGTTCTCTATCTCGACCACCGTGGAGGATCTATTCCTCGAAATGTGGTGCTCTACCAATTTTTTGAGCAATTTTTATCGTGACATTCCTGTGCTTTACTGGGGATTTTTTATTTTCGCCACACAAAAGTGAAGAAAAATTACAGATTATGTAAGTATATCGCAGGTTTCTTTTAACCAATGGATTATTTATATTGATGTTCACATTGATATGTGAGAAAATGTAAGAAATCCCATAGGAATGCCCGTAAATAGACATTTTATAATTATATTCCGATACATTACAGAGTGCTCAGTGCTCTCCCAATAGTCAAGTGCTCTCCCCAGGATCATGTATTGTGCTATAACAAGCAAAAAAGCGAATAAATACTAAATATTATGCGTTGGTTAGGGGGTTAATAAACTTAATATGTTATTTTGCGTCGCATATACGTCCATAAAGGCATACTTTGTTCGTTTAATCACGTATTTCAGGGGTAGCAAACGCAATGGGGAGTATATGAATGAACTATGTAATCTATAATTATTTCCATGTGTTCTATTGGATATAACTGATAACAAACGCTCAATTCTTGTTCAGGAAATTATTGTCGAACGTATTTTTTATTGTGTAACTGTAATTGTGGCCAATCGGAATGTGACATAGTTGGTTGGTTTATGGCAATTAATAGGTCATTATTCTTGTTATATCCCCAACATAAACTGTTGCACCAGTGTTCACAAATATCATGTTTCATGTAAAGTAGCATCGCCATTTCTGAAGAATAAAAACATGAAACTGTAAAAATTATAACATGAAGGTGTGTATTCATGCATGGGTGAAGTAATTAACTCGTCCGCGGACGGACATCAGACCATGAATCCCTATTCTGGAATGTCCTGATATCCGTCCGTGGACGAGCTAATTAGTTCGCCCCATTTATAACTTGCATTATTCTTTGACAAACTGTCCCCGCAATGTCAGCAGGAAAATACATTATATGGTGTTCTTATAGCATCCACAATACACGCGTATATTTATATGTACATGTAGGCATAACTAACATCTAATTATTTACTGAATAACGGGTATTCATATGTCATTGTTTTGTCTCCCAAAGTATATCTCATATATATTTTGAAGACCTATGTCTGTCTGTCTGTCTGTATGTCTGTGTGTCATTTATACAAATCTACGATTCTCGACCGATCGGGACGAAACATGGTACGTGTGTGTAGTTTGACCAGGCGGTGAACGTTGTCGTATTGGCGAGCCCGTGCGGCGCCCGCTTCGCGCATGCGCAGACGAGATCTCGGCAACGGGTGGAGCTATCGACTTGAAATTTGGTATGTGAATGTATCTTGCCCTGGATACGAATTTTATCGGGTCGCCGAGCCCGTGCGACGCCAGCTTCGTGCATGCGCAGACCAGATCTCGGAAACGGGTGGAGCTATCGACTTGAAATTTGCTATGTGAATGTATCTTGCCCCGGATACGAATTTTATCGGGTCGCCGAGCCCGTGCGACGCCATCTTCGCGCATGCGTATACGAGATCTCGGAAACGGATGGAGCTATCGACTTGAAATTTGGTTTGTGAATGTTCTCTTGCCCCGGATACGAATTTTATCGGGTCGACGAGCCCGTGCGACGCAAGATTCGCGCATGCGCAGACGAGATCTCGGAAACGGGTAGAGCTATCGACTTGAAATTTGGTATGTGAATGCATCTTGCCCCGGATACGAATATTATCGGGTCGCCGAGCCCGTGTGACGCCAGCTTCGCGCATGCGCAGACCAGATCTCGGAAACGGGTGGAGCTATCGACTTGAAATTTGGTTTTTGAATAGCCCGGACAACGTCTTCGCGCATGCGCAGACGAGATCTCGGAAACGGGTGGAGCTATCGACTTGAAATTTGGTATGTGAATGTATCTTGCCCCGGATACGAATTTTATCGGGTCGCCGAGCCCGTGCGACGCCAGCTTCGCGGATGCGCAGACCAGATCTCGGAAACAGGTAGAGCTATCGACTTGAAATTTGGTTTTTGAATAGCCCGGACAACGTCGGGCTCATCGGCTAGTATATATATATATATAGTGTTGATATCTTTAGTTGTATGTGTCTGGTCTAATATGAAGTTCTTATCAATATGATAACACCAATTAAAGATGGATATTGATAAGAACTTCATATATATATATCTATTATATATTTTGGAAGATTTGTCTGTGTGTGTGTCTGTGTGTGGTGTGTGTGTTCGCGATGAACTCGAAACGGCAGAGCCGATTTCGATGAAACTTGGTATGTGGGGGTATTTTCGGCCGGGGTGGCATGGGCCTATTAATTTGTCCGTGCGATGTGACCTTGACCTTGAAATCGGGTCATTTCAAGGTCAAACGCCAGAATATTACGGGATTTCGATGAAACTTGGTATGTGGGGGTACCTTCGGCCGGGGAGTGGCATAGGCCTATTAATTTACCCGTGCGACGTGACCGTGACCTTGAAATCGGGTCATTTCAAGGTCAAACGCCCGAATATCACGGATTTCGATGAAAATTAGTGTCTAGGGATACTTTCGTATGGGGAGTATCATAAGCCTATGCATTTGCCCGTGCGACGTGACCTTGAAATCGGGTCAATTCAAGGTCAAATCGCGAATTTTGATGGGATTTCGACGAAATTTGATACGTGGGGTTACTTTTGTCCACTGAGTGTTTTGGACGGGTCGAGTCGTGACCCCGACCTGACCTTGACCTTCAAAATTATCAATTCAATGTCAAATCTGGTAAAACCGGATGGATTTCGACGGGCACGTTTGTCGGGTACTTTTGTCCGGGCAGTGTTTTGCACTGGTCAAATCGTTACTCCAATTGACATTGACCTTCAAAATGGTCAATTCAAGGTCAAAGCCCGGACGAAGTCGGGTCACCTTCTAGTATATATATATATATAATATATAGTATGTAATATATTATATATAGTTTATTAAATTGACTATATTGTGAGCATAAGCGTATTGTCAAAATAATTGACGTTATACTAACTACAGAACGGGTGAGCTACTTCATTTGTATCCCGGCATGGCTTGTATTATAATTTCTGAACAAATAATCACCAATGTGGCTTTATACTAGGTCGTTTTAGTAGGATTTCAGCACCGGAATAACGATTATTCAACTCACTAAGCACCGGAATGACTCAGTAAACCACCGGAATACACATGTAGACCTATTTTATGGTCGTTTTCTTCGATTTGGTATGTTATTAATGATATTTTCATGTTGCATTGACTTCAGGAATGTATTGAGGAACATGCATTCAAAGTTAGAATATACAGTATTCAGTATTAAGTCGGTAATACGCCGTTGAATTGACGAATTTCCCAAAAAACGCAAAATATCGAGTAATTTATTTATATTACTGGGCAGTATGCCAATATAGTGGCATAATATTACAACATATATTACTCACCTTCTTTGCCACGTCCATCCCGTATACATTCGTCCAATATTTGCGTTTAAAACATTACTAAAATGCGTGTTTATTACCCACGCATGTCATCTCTGTCGCACAATGAGCAAAATGTTACAGAACACCGCTAAGCACGTAAATATTGCTCGGGAGAGCACCACATTTCGAGGAATAGATCCTCCCCAGTGATCTCGACGGGATATTGCCCTGAGTCCTAGAATATATTGAAACGATGCGACTCGTATTTGTGTCGCCAGAGAGTAGTATGGCAAATGGGGTAAGGTAATTATATTACTAGTACGTTTTCAAACTCACAGTTTTGGGATCACCAAAAATAGTGACAGGTGACATATATATAGCAATATACATTCACAAAGCAATTATATCAAGTTTGATATGAAAATGTTTTATTAAAATGCACTTTTACTTTGAAGTGGCGCCGAATTTTGCGCATTTTACTTATCCTTGCCCCAAAATGAACCTTTTTATGAGATTGTGTACCGAATTTTCTCAACCGTGAGATATTATTACTTGCCCACGGTGACCAAAGGTTATGGTTTCAGTGGTATGCATATGGCACTGGATCGCTATAGTCATAAATGAAGTCTTTAATGACTTTGCTAACCCAATTTCCCCCAAATGGCAGCAGAATTTTCAAAGCAGCTATTGGCCGGCTCAGT
The DNA here is from genome assembly GCA_032622095.1 of Siphonodentalium dalli. NCBI lineage: Eukaryota > Metazoa > Mollusca > Scaphopoda > Gadilida > Siphonodentaliidae > Siphonodentalium > Siphonodentalium dalli. The sequence continues at coordinate 116,513,467 of CP136069.1, forward strand.
TGCTGATTGGTTGAAATATCCGCTAATAAGTATTTGATTGACAGATGTGGAAAGGTCCATTGAGTGTAAACAGAAGCAGTTAAATATTTAATTCTGTTCAGACCGAACAGGCTGATCATCTGCAGGGATAAAATGAGAAAAACAGTCAGAAAATAAAATATATCTTCATATTAAGTGCATAACAAGCATTTGAATGACATTAAATAAGATCAATTATCAGCCTTAGAGTCTGTTTTTCAGCTATGTTCACAGCCATGATAATTGATATTTCCAATAATACCAAAAACGAATAATATTTAAATGCTTCCCAACCAGAAAATTCACACATAACGGGAGGTTATTATTCACACCTAACAGGAGGTTAAAATTCACACCAGGTTAGTTCTCGCTGGTTAAACAGGGTTTGCACGCAGGTTCGAAATCCTGGAAAAGTCATGGAATTAAAAAAAAAATGTCCATACCCTTGAAAAGTATAGAAAATGGCACCTATTTCTATCCCGGCATGGCAAAGTCCTTGAAACTAAGCTGCTCTGTGAATCAAGATCTTGAAAAGTTATGTAATATCCAGTTGTTGGCCGTTACAAATAAATATATGCAAAAGTACGGCATGTGTGAAATTTGGGACCGATTTTCAAGCTTGATCTGGTTTGAGGGACATCTCAATATGCCATGCATTCCGATCGACGCATGACCATTTCGATAAGATATGAGAATTTGTTTACGCTCAGTACCACTGAACCAGTATGGGAGATCAAGAATTTCGGGGGAAGTTTGTTCAAATGCACCATGCTCAGATTGAAACGCTTCCCAACTCTCGATGAAAGGACTTCATTTTTAAAGATGTCCCCGTAGCCAAGGTGGTTGGGTCGTGGATAAGATCATCACAGTCTGGGCTATATAGACGATGTTAGAGTGGGATCGAACCCCGGCATGGGCGAAAATCTTGAATATTTCTTATAGCATATATAATATGACTTTTAGTTAAGAAATAACTTTTGTACTTATTAAGGTTATGCAGTTATAATCAAACAATAATGCTATGTGGTTCGTTACAGTAAATTTGTCTTCTAAATTCCTATATTTTTTGGTAAAAATGTTTTAAACAGATATTTAGTACCATTGGAATCTGTGCACCAGCGATTATGAGGTATGTCCGACTTGTTTGTGAAAGTACCCCCCTTTTCGACTTAGATCTAGATCCTCCAGATTTGAGTTTTTTTTTTGTCCGAATGTTTTCTCAGAATTATTTTGTTGAATTTGAATCAAATTTGCTACATGGGTCAATTATCACGTAAAGCAGTGCACATGCGATTTGGAGTTCGGTTGGACTCATGCTGGCCGAGTTATTAAACTGGTTTTTTTTTAATTTGAATATAAGCTCGCACAGGTGAGTAGTTGCGGGTAAGTAGTTTCAAGTGGCTACTTCATTGGAATAACATATGTTGAATACCGGGAGTATACCATGGTCACACCTGGGACAGGCCCATCTCTAGTTTAATCCATCAGTTTGCAGGAGAACCACCATCAGAATAGAAGGTATAAGTAAAATGAAGAATAAATTCTGAAATCATTGATCGAAGACAACCATAAAGTTGAACCGTCACTCAGCCCTTGATTTATTGATTGATAAAGTGGCATCATCAATTCATCGTGTTTGTTTGACTAATGACTAATGACAAAGTTATCACGCAATTCATCGTGTTTGTTTGACTAATGACAAAGTTATCACGTAATTGCGAGTGCGCTGCATGTCTTCCTGTCTGATATAGCTCGGCTTTAACAGTTGTTAGTTTCAATTTCATTTCTTGGCAAATGTTAGCACGAGTTGATTTCGCTAGGTACTGTGCATGAGGGTTAGCAGTATGGCTATTGGCGGGGTAGTCCTATCCGAAGGAATTCTGATGCAATTTCAAAATTCCCTTTTAAATTGTATAGGATGAATCAAATATTTGTCATGTACATTTTCAGACTGGTGGTATATGCTGGGTATGGTCATATCGTTTGATGCCGCTGTCATTCTGTATCGGAAAGTAATCAAGAAATTTAGGTTATTGAGAATTAACCGTAATGACTAAATTTGTAACAACCAATTGTTTTACAGTATTCCGTGGATTGACAGCTTGCGATTAAATAATGTATAATGTCCAACCACTGGGTTAGGCATGGAAAAATTATGGACATTTTTAGGTGAAAAGTATTGATACATTCATCAGTTAGTCTTGAAAAGGTTTATATTCTATATTATTTTGATTCAGAATTTATGTGTGTGTATTGATCCCATATTCCATTCAAGATGAAATTAATTTTTGCAATTCATTTATGGTATGTACACAGAATTAGTTGCTGGAGCTTGAACATGTTGTGGACCAACGGTAACATACTCTTCGCCTCTCATATTGGAGTCGTAGCCTTTATTGACAAAGCCTCGATCTGGTCTCTCTGATCTATCATTCTTTCTTCTGAAATGTATGAATAGAAACTCAAATTCATTGTATGCCCCCAATCATCGGTGGTATTGCAGGCAATTGTTATCTGAGACCATCGTCATGTTACATGCTTATAAACTGGAATTCGACCATACTGGTTTATGCTGTTGCAATATATTCCCTCATACAAAAACAGGACTGAAGGCATACTGTGCTTTATGTCAATGGATCAATGACCACTGGAGTATTCAGCTCATATTGCCAAAAATTCCAACCACATCTATTGTGATATTTCGGAACACAACATCCGAACTGGGCACAATTGTAAATATTTAGACTTAATTCAAAGTGTTTTACATAATTTAAAGTCTCGATCTAGAAGTCCAAATTTCTATATTATATCAAATTATTGGTTGAGTGGCAAGCCATATTTAGTTCCACTGGTCTATGCACTTTCATCAATGAGAGATACCATTGGGATATCTACTGCCCAGGGCCCTGTACTACAGATTCCTAACAGCCGTGTTTTGAGTTGCGAAGAACGTTTCTCGGTAATTTCCTAATCTTGTAAAGCGAGACGTGTTCTACATAGTACTCGAGAAATTGTATTATTGTAAATGACTTGCATTGATTATTGGAATTTAACAATAATCGATTACCTTTTGTTCACACCACACATCGTTGTGAACTGACTTATATGATATTCTAGGCGAGCCATCTGTAAACAGGGATTCATTTCAGCAGCGAGCTTCTGGGTTTTGGGGGTGAATTGAGTGCCCTAACTCTGCATCTTTTTGTTATTATTTTGTACGCGAATTGTCTATCTTAGGACAAAACCCAGAAATCGCTTGACGGGCTGATAAATTACCAACTTAGGGAGTTCCATAGTACAGAAATAACACAGCATCGGGTAGAACACGGATTTAAAATTAAAAGTATACGAGGTTGAATTAGTGGTTCTCACCTCAGTGAGACGCGTGAGTTTGTCGATATGAAGGATTGTCGCTGGGTGTATTGCGCACTCATCCATTAAAGATACGGGCGGTGTTGGCAATGGGTATGCTGTTAAAATATTCACCTCCGTCAAAAACCGCCATAAACAGAATAGGAATAGTAAGATATAGACAGACTTTGTTCGTATGCCGAAATATGTCATAAACAGTGTGTTATTGTCACCCCCCCCTTTGTTATGTAAACAAAAGCAAAAAACGTTACGTTACCTGGCTTCTGTTTAGATCCAGATATGGTAAACATAAAGAGCGTTTTTGTTACTGTTTTCCTGATATGGAAATAATAAAGAGCGTTTATATATTTTGTGAGGTATTAGCAGAAGCACAACTTCTGTACCACGAGCAGGCTCTTGTTTATACGTACACCATCGTACGTCTTGACGACAATATACTGTTTACGCGCTGATTATGTTTGGTGTTCATTCTGTTGATGCCGATTTGAACAAATATAAATATTTCTGCAACGAACACCGCCCGCGCCTTTAACCCTTTGGCGGCGTGCTAAGATTCACGGGGCCAATGAATATCATATCATGTTGGGACGCTGGGTTCAAATTATGCACGGGCGTATATATAGATATATATTTGGGATGGGGTTCATGAACAGAGAAGTTGCCATTGATAAATACAGGGTTATCACAGCCATGTGACAGGGCGATTCTCACCAAAATACTTTTCATAATTGGGAATTTCATGCAGCGGGTACATACAATTATCAGAAACTAGTCACATAGATGTATATTAAAACATCAAGTAAACAACTGATTCAAATAGGTATTGCTATATCCATTCCCGTGTATAGCATTAGAGTAGTTTCCCTTTACCCGTTAACAAGAGTGTTCGCCTTCACGCACAGCACAGAAATTGAGATAGTACTGGATTTTGTCTGCTCTTGTAATTGGCACACTATCACTGTGTACATTCGATAACCGGAAGTGGAATCGGAAAAAAGTGGAATAGACGACAAAAAATATACACCAGGGTAAGTGTTTTGGCTTCTAATTATTCTCACAGTACTATAATAATGTTATGAGATGGTATTTTCAATAGCATATATATTTCCAATCACATACAGCAGACTCGTTTTATCAGACGGTTTGATGTTGTCGAGAAAAAGAAAGCGAATGAATGAAAACTCACATGTAAATAACGCGCTCTTCCAGTTCACTGTGTATGTTCACATAAATAACTAATATTCACGCATGATTTGCACGTGGTATGTTTTCCCACTGCTCTAACGGTTCTATACGTATATAACATGTTGTCACTTTGGCAATACTTGTCACAAAAAATCGAGTTTTTTCTAGCATGTTGGTGTACGGCAGTATGCTGGGAAGTGTACTGCAGTATGCGAGTTTGGTCAATAACCAAGTGTACTGCAGTATGTCCTAATAGTTGTAATACACACAATATGGGCGCGTATTGACACAATCATTGTCTCTTATGAGGTATTCACAATGAGTAAACGCCTCATTGTTTCTCATTTCAGCCCTAAAGATATCCAACGATGTTTAAATGCTGTAACTGCGATTTCGAGGCAAATACATTTGGCGAAGCTGTTGGACACGCAACACAGAAACATAAAAATAAAAACATCGAAGTAAAACAAAAGTCGCAACAAACAACCACCATACTGTCGTTTCCCATTATTCCTGAGCTTTGTCATGAGCAGGGTCGACGTATTACCGATTTTTGAAGTTTGTTAATTATTGGCGATCTGTCCCACAAGTTAGCAGAACCACGTGATCAAAACGGACAGATTGTGGGTGTAAGATGGATAACTCTAAAATCAAGGTTATTATTGTTAATCTGATCGGATTGAGTACCTTTAAGACAACAAACTGAAAACGACTACTGATTTTGTTTTCCAACGACAGTGTAAGTTGGTTAAGTTGGAATATTTCGAAAACTGGAGGCACAGGTCCTCGAACAAACATCACAAGAGTATTCTGGCACATCTGCATCTGCGTGGCATGTTTTATTGTGCCTATTCAAATTATAAGACCCAGGTGCCTTGAAGTTTTTCTTACATCGTTTACACTGGTCGATGGCGATTCCAGCATGCGATGCTTTGTGGTAACGTAACTTTGACGGTTGGCAGAACCCCTTACCACATACGTTACACGTGTGTTCAAACTGCTTTGTATGTTGCGATTTTTCATGCAGCTTTAGCGCACATTGCCTGCTGAAAGATTTGCCACAATAAACACACAAGTGGGAGCTTTCTTGTTCGTGATCCGGATTATCTGCTGCAACTGGTGGTCTATGTTTGTTTACATGTCTTCTCTCAGATTATATAGTTTGGTTGTGCTATACGTACATTCCGAACATGTGTACTCTGTTGTCCGCTTGGGAGCAACATCCACCGATTCGTCCGACGATGACATGATTACTGTATGACGACTGGACGATTGCGTAAAAACCAGCCGCGCAAACAGCGAAACAGATTACCGTGGGAACTGGCGCCGGGACAGACGAGTCAACGATTGGCTGAACACAAGTAATATGGACAATGACAAAACAGACACTGGTGACGTAAATTCCGCCAACACAATGAGTGAGTTCGGTCGTAGAAAAAGAAGGGACCATGTAAACAAGAAACAGGAACACAGAGATATGAACGAGACGGTTGATGATGACGAGAAAGGAGATAATACAAATGATGATATGCCTATTGATACGGTGATTCTAGGTGCAAGCAATTGCAATGATGTCGCACCACTATTGGAGTCACAACCAAATATCAAGATGGTCCAGCGCTCAGGGGCTTCATACGAAAATGTTGACAAGCTACTAAAGGAAGCAGACCGCATGAAATGCATTGTACCTGATAACGTTTGTCAGGTGATAGTACATCTTGGTACGAACGACATTGGAAACTCTGGTGGGAGAGCTGGTGTAGCAATCTCACATTTTAGCAACAAACTCAGTGGTATACAGGATGCGTTTCCAAAAGCATCTGTCTCTGTCTGCAGTGTCCCCCCACGCAAAGGCATGGGACAAAAAATCCAGCATTTCAACCAGGCCACAAATACATTCAATGACTTCCTCAAATCTTATTGTGAAACAAAGTCAGATGTTATGTATGCAGATACAATGGATGTGTTCATCAAAGACGGTGTTGTCTCTAAGAACATGTATTCGAAGGACCCGAAAGGTGTTCACTTCAGTCCCAAGGGGAAAGAACAGTTGGCTGATCGTTTCTTGAGAGTGGCAAAGATGCGAGGCCTGGAGCGAGAAACTCCTAGCCCTCAAAATAAAACCGCCAAGAAGGAATGATTTCTGGACCATGAACAGCGACACACCCCTGCATGTTTACATGCACGTGTAATATCTAATATATGTTGTGTATGTATTTGTAATTATGAAATGAACACCAGTGCCTTGAATGCATTATGTGCCTTCCATAGTAAACACACAAATAATGTAGTTCACTCAATTGGGACATCTGGTTTTTCAACTTTATATAGCAAAAGTACCAAATTACCAGCGAATATATCCAATCGTGAGTTGGGTGCACACATGAGAGACAATCCACCAATAAAAACTGCAAATGGTTTATCCAGATCCAAGGGCAGTAACCCAATTCTCATTTATAGTACAGCGAACAATGCTAAATTACTAAACGACGTGGAAACCACAATATATAACAGACACAAAGAGTTAAATTGTACCACGTATAGCTATGATTTCACACATAATTCTACTATAAAGGCAAATGATGATCCAATGAAATATTTGAGGAAACTTAACGACGTCCTCGTGCACCAAGATTCAAATACAGTACAGTACAGTACCGTATATAATACAACAAAGGCCAAACATGAAGTGCATACTATACATAACAATATGAATATATATAAATGTAACTATGATTTGGCACATAATGATATTGAGGCAGATAGTGATTCAATGGAATATTTGAAATATGACGACAAAACGCACGACGAATTAAATATAGCATATACTACATTTGTGGCAAACAATGCAGTGAACACTGTATACGTTGGCAATAAAAGAGCATCACTTTGCAATAAGGATAAAAATGAACATAATTATATCAAGAAACGATGTCTTCTTGACTCATGTTCGAACATGCACACAATGTGCTATAATGGGTACACCTCGTGTGAACAAATTGGATATATTGATTCATTTCGATCCAAGTGAAGAAACCCAATTCTTTTCTATGAACTGTATAATGATGATTATTCAGACCACTTGCACAAAGCATCATGTGATGTTGATAACTGTGATCCCACACACAGTGTTACAACGGAACTTATGGAAAATGTTGATATCATGCGCGATGCGTTCCAAAAAGTGCACACTGCAATTGTGGCAAAAAATGAAGTGAATGCTATATATAAAAATAACAAGAATAGATCCTTGCTTTACAATATAAATGATACAAATCATGTATACAATCGCACTAACAAATATTGTCATGCCAATGATTTATGTTCTCACATGCACAAATTATACGAGTGTGATTTAGAAACACACGCGCGAAGTGCAGCACAGACACGAAAACCGTCATGCGAAGATACTTTAAATATCGAATCTTTCTCGGGTACACAAAATCATTCTTATGCCCGCATCTCCGAATTACTGAGTGAAACACGAATTGTTCTGGACGATTCGTTTATTGACACAAAAACTGGAAATTACAACGATTCGTTTATTGAAACAAAAACTGAAAATTATCATTCAGTCCGATCCAAGGGCAATAACTCAACAACCCCGTACGGTATTACGACCAGCCAGTTACGCGACACTGACGTCGACGAAAATATGAATATGCACTGTAAGTTCTTCGAATGTGTGCCAACACCATGCCTGGAAAATAATATTTCCACGTTAAGTGATATCTTCAATACGGCATATAATTATTCAAATGTTATTCCACATGAAATTGAGACAAACGTATGCGTCACACTTCTCGTGACACCGATTACGTTTATAATAATATAAATAATTCAAAACTGTGTTTACGAACTGATGACCACTCTTACCATGATAACGGTAAAGTGAACGTTGCTTTTACGGATAATGATTACCTAGATAACTGGATAGGTATATATGACGATAAAGATAAAATGTGCCGTGCATTGACTGGTAAAGATATTGTACTTTCTGACATTATGCAATACTCTTCTCCTGATGAATTATGTTCTCACACGCACATATCGCACGAGTATGAGCGTAAACCCGATACACACACGCAGGTTGTACCAATGTATCCGTGTAAATGGTCACATGAACCCATTTCACTGTTCAAAGTTAATGAGCCTTTGACTGGTTCTGTAACATCCGAAAATACAAGCTGTGGCTTCAACAAGATGAATAATGCAAATTATTACAATCCTTTTAACGAATCCGCTTATAACTGCGATTCCCCGGCTAGTAGTGGTACCACGAATCCAATGCATCTGGTATCCGATATTCTGACTAAAACACGCCAGCTTCTTGATTACCATTCAGACGTGGACTACATAGAGTCCCCAAAACTTGAACGTCCACACGTGAACGAGTTGCATGCACATGTACGTGACACTGTTAGTTATTCATCTGTCTATGCATTATATGATGATGACTATTTTGAATCTGCAAATAAGTTATTGTCCGGAGATCATGTAGTAGAAAATACGGCACATCATATTAACCCATATCTAACGAAACTCTCCGATAACTCGCATATACACTCTAATCCAGATTCCATAACGCACGACTATGAAGCCACTTATGCTAGGATAAAAATCTATGCAACAACAACACCGTCAAATACGACTACTAGTATGTACTTACCATACCTAACAGACTGCGATGAAAATAATCACCAAACTCAAAACATAAACAAGGGAAGTGAATTTATATCTCGCCCGATAAACTTAGACATACAAGGTATCACCACCGCCATCACCCGTGAATACATCTCGAATACAGCCAACATACACAATGGCATTTCGATATTGACACTAAATGTATGTGGATTGCGCAAAAAGCTTCTATGTCTGGAGTTCCAAGAGTACTGTAAACAGTTTGACATACTGTGTTTCTTGGATACAAAAACAGACGACTGTGATACTATTGAACGAGACGAATTTAATTTCTTTATGAAAAATAGAACAAAATTATCTAGAATAAGATCCGGTGGCATTGTTCTTGGAATTAACACAAGAATACAACAACACGCGAATGTGATAGCGACAGATTGCCCATTTGTTCACTGGGTTGAACTTAACCAGCACCATAGTTCGAATAATAACAAACTTGTTATTGGGGCCATATATATTCCACCAGAAGGTAGTAAATATACTTCCCCCAATGCGCTGGAACAGATCAGTGTAGAGTATCGATCGCTGAGCCACCGCTTTAATACGGACACATTTCTTTTAACCGGCGACTTCAACGCCCGGACCGCGTCAGACGACGATTTTATTGAAGATGAACATGATCAGAACTCAGATTATGACATGTACCTCCTAGCCAATTCAGAATTCTCTAAAACACAGATAGAAGCAAAAATAGTTTCGGACGCTCTCTTTTAGATTTTTGTAAACACATATGCAGCGAATTTTTCATTATAAACGGTAGATTCGGTGTCGATAAAAATAAAGGTTCACTTACATGTTGCGATGCATCAACTATTGACTATTCTGTCTGCTCCGCTCCACTTTTGCATATGATTAAAGATTTCGGGGTAGATAAGTTTAATTATCTTTTCAGTGATGTACACTGCCAGATAATAACTAGATTAAACCTAACACTGACTCAAACATCTGAGCCAAATGATACAAACACAAATATAAACCAAACCACGCGAGTCAAACGGTGGGACATTAGCAAGGCTTCAGAGTTCATAGCATCGATCAATTGGAGCACCATGACAAAATTAAAAAACGAACTGAAATCTGTTTCACCACAGAACATTACAAAATCGGATATAAATTACATTGTTAACGGAATATCCGAATTAATGACCGACTCAGCAAGATATACTTTTGGCACATATACAACCACTAAAGTTAAGGTAAACAGACGCAGAAATGGTGGAAATAAACCTTGGTTTGATGGTACCTGCAGAGACGCGCGTAAAACATACCGAAAAGCTAGACGCGTTGATGATACAATAAGTACCGATTCCTCAAAATCACGATTAAGACTAGCTGCGAGAGAATACAAGCGTGCGCTCAACCGAGCAATGAGAATCCACAGAGAGAATATATCACGGGAAGTTTCAAAGTTGAAATACGAAAACCCGAAACAATTTTGGAAGAAAATCGGTAGTGGTCGGAAAACGACGACTACACCGATCAGCCTTGAATCGTTATATATTTATTTTAAAAATCTGAATGCGTTTGAGCACAGCGAAGATGGGACATTCCTCCAACCAATTAACCTCAACTCTGATGAGGATAACACAGAGCTCAATAAACCAATTGATGAAGAAGAAATAAAGTCTGCTATCCGAAGTCTTAGAAATAATAAATCGTGTGGGGAAGATGAAGTATTAAATGAATATATCCGTGCATCAGCCGGAAGTATCATTGATATTCTAGTTTGCCTTTTCAACCTTATATTAGACACAGGTTACATACCCGATTCGTGGACTATTGGAACGATTGTACCGATTTATAAAAATAAGGGAGATAAGTCAGACCCAAAAAATTATAGGCCAATAACAATTTTAAGTTATTTTGGAAAGGTTTTTACCAAAGTATTGACGATTCGTCTAACAGACTTCACAACAAAGAACGGTATTCTGTCTGAAACACAAGCAGGATTCTGACATGGCTATTCAACGTTAGATAACATATTTGCGATACACTTATTAACCAAAATGACAGGAATGCTGAAAACAAGACTTTATTGCGCATTCATAGATTTCGAAAAAGCGTTCGATAAAGTTTGGAGAAAAGGCCTTTGGCATAAATTGATAAAATCTAGAATAACTGGAAAAACTCTCAGAGTAATAACTAATCTGTATAATGATATCAAGTCGTGCGTGCAACACCTAGGTGCTAAATCCCAATATTTTGAGTGCCTCTCAGGGGTTAGACAGGGCGTATACCTCTCACCCCTTCTTTTTTCCATTTACCTTAATGACCTGGACACTTTTCTCGCCGAACAAGGCACGAAAGGTCTTAGTACCATCTCAGATGAAATTTCCGCGAAACTGCACACATATGTTCAATTATTTGTCCTTCTATACGCAGACGACACAGTAGTTATGGCAGAGACAGCGGGACAACTGAAAAAGCAGCTTTTATCATTTGAAAGATATTGTGATATCTGGAAATTAACAGTAAACGCAGACAAAACAAAAATTGTAATGTTCTCTAAACACGGTTTACCAAAAAATGCACAATTTAAACTCGATGGTAAAAGTATCGAAGTGGTTAAAAACTTCAATTATCTCGGAATTATTCTCTCGAAGACCGGAAAATTTGGAGAAGCCAAGAAAAATTTGGCTTCTAAAGGCATGAAAGCAATGTACTCTGTTATATCGAAAGCCCGTAAACACGGCTTGAGTATAAAAAACCAATTCGAATTATTTGATGCACAAGTAGTGCCAGTACTCCTCTATGGGTGTGAGGTGTGGAGCCATGAAAATTGTGCTATTATTGAGAATGTTCACCGACAATTTATGAAGCACTTATTGCGAGTAAAACCTTCGACGGCTGACTACATGGTTTATGCAGAAACCGGCCGAATGCCATTAGAAATTTTAATTAAAACACGAATGATTAAATATTGGTGTAGAGTAGTTAACATGGATGAAAAGCGATATTCTAAAGTACTATATCAGTTATCACGCACGTTATCAGACGATTCAAATCACATCAGTTGGCTGAGTTCCATTCGTCACACCTTAGAGTCATGCTCCCAAGCTCATATATTTGATAGCGACATTGCGACAAATGTAGACCAACTTATCGAGTACGTGAAATGTAGTCTGATTAGCCAATTCAGATCGAACTGGGAAGCAGATCTGCAAAAATCTAGCCGGGGAAAAATATATCAGATATTCAAACATGATATCTCATATGAAAGCTATCTAGACACTCCAAATGAATTTAATAGAACGATATTATGTAAATTCAGAACATCAAATCACCATTTGCCAGTGGAAACCGGTCACTGGAATGGTACAGATCTAAGGGAACGAACATGGCCGCTATGTAGATATAACAGACTAGGAGACGAATTCCATTACCTATTTGAATGTGAAGCGCTTGAGAGCGAGAGAAAATGTCATATATCAAAAGAATACCCGAATAGACCAAACATTACAACAATGGATGAACTTCTCAATGTACAAAACCCATGCCAAATACGGCGTCTATGCAAATTTATACATACCATTTTTAAGAGGTTCGACGAAAATCCGCCTGGTTGACATATACCATCTGAACTATTTAGTATTTGATAAGTATTAAACATTTCGAACGAGTACATATAATATTATAATCGTAACTACATGATCTCCAATGCCGCCATACATTTGTACATATTGTATATATATACTTGTTACCAATTTTTGTATATAAGTTATGTTAATCTCCATACGCATCTGTCATGTGTCATGAGAATAAATCATTGTTGTACATATATACAGCGATAAACGTGTCACACACACATGTCAAAGCAAGCTGATCGTCACTTAACTCGCATGCTTTTTATTTGCTATAACCTGAATAGAAAATTTATGCCGGAGTCACGGGGCCTCTCAAATGTATGATATCTCAGTCGCACTTGGAAAGCATGAACACGAACTACGATACGGCATACACATGGCTGTAGCAACACAAGATATAAACATTAAGGTACTAAATCCGATCAGACGATTCTGAATTTCTATTTAATACTGACCACTTGATTTAGAGTTATCCATCTTTATCTGCAAGACCGTCCGTTTCACCGGCAAGTTCTGTCCCACAAACAATAGAAATCGTTAACTTCAAACATTGATATCTGATCACTCGGAGCATTGGTGGATGGATTCCTCGACTAGAATCAAATATTTTTTACCCCGAAGCCAATGTAATAGTAAATTAGGAGCGTCTGATCGGATTGAGTACCTTTAATATAACTGAAATATGGAGAGCACACAAACTTACATAAACCACACTTAGCATGAATGTATGTACTTGTATACATATCTATTCAAACAATAAACCGTGTAGCATGTTATACATGCATGCAGCCGTGCATTGCAATCCCCCAACCCCACCAAACACGCACGGTATATATTAATTATATAATTTCTTTCACATTCTGGAGTCAAACACATCTTTCTGTGAAACTCGACAGTGGTAAGATCATCTAATAACCAGTCGCATGCCAATGCATTCACATCATGTGTGCCACAAAGTCTTATTAATCATGGGAAAATTAATGATTTATATGTCGTGCAAATAGAGCAATATTTTGCTCAAATATGTTCAATATCCACATCACTCGCTTTAGTGAGAAGTTCAATACGCATGTACATGCCCAAATCAGTGCGAAAGGTCTAGATTTGTGTCTTTCAAGCATGATGCCGTACACCGAACTCGCATACTGCAGTACACTTGTCCACTGGCTACATTGGCATACTGCCGTACACCTGGCTTTTTTTAATCGGATTATTTTGCCAAGAAAACTGTCTTATTGGTACCAGATACATTATATATAACGCAGATCAAATCATCATATGTATATTATACCCATTTGTTTGTTAGATCTATGCGCTATTCTATTTTTTCTCATTTTAAAACAAAATTAGGTGATGACTTTTCGTGCGAGCATTCGCCTAAATTGTCAATTGATGAGTAAATCTTTCATTTAATGTCAAAGTGACTATAACTACCATTAACTTCAACATATCGGCCATTCACATGCGGAGGTTCGTATTTGGAAAGTGTCAAAGTCTACGAGAAAAAGCCTGATATTTGCACCCAGTGTAGCATAAAAACACTCGGGATGCTAACTGCTTCCGGTGTCGTATGTACACAGTGACTATCATGACTATCAAATTGTCGATATCCATATTATTCGACACGTTCTCCGCAACTCAAAACACGGATGTTAGGAATCTATAGCACAGGGCCCTGGTGGAACTCGGACTATTGTGGTAAACAGATAACTTAATCATAAGTGCTGTCTGCTACAGATATGGACAGTTCGTATCTTGTTGGCATATACAATCCATTCAATGCATGGAATATGGACAGTTACATGTTCACATACTGCCTCGTGACCTGTTATTCTAACTAAAGATAGAGTCCACCACATGTTGCGTTATTTTGCTGGATTAAAGTCATTAGCTTCACTCCCGGTGGGTATATATTTCATGTCAGACAGAACTGTATCCGATATACCATAAGAAAGGTAATAAAAAACTAGAAATAAAACCCCAAGGTTGCATATTATTGATGCGGTATTCGCCCCGTATTAAATTGTTGAAAACTGCGGTCAGAGTAAGAAATCTTCTCAGATACAACCACATTTTCGGCGCGAATCATCGCGTGGAGGTCATGGAATTATATTCGGAAGAAATCGGAACCGCCCGAAAAACGACGATCGGCTGGCACGCACGGTTGACAGAACAGCCAAAACAATAGCCGGCATGTCGATAACCGAAAGTAGATTCAACAAAACACAAACTAGATAATGTCTTGATTTTTGCATCGATATCTCATGTTTTCTAATTGAAATATCGAGAATTAATTGGCAACTAACAAAGTGTACACACTGTGTATATGTTATATATGGATTGTTTGCAAATTTAGGCGTGAATGGGTATTCTCAGCATGCAAAATACGATTGGCACACCTCCGAACTGATCCAGGTGGTCATGCTTCTCATCGATTGAAAATAAACAAATCGGGGAATTCCTGCGTTTCTTATCAAACGTCAACATATTTGGTCGAATTTAAGATGAAGTTATCTGCAATGGCATTATTGACTTCTGTAAATGGAAATTATTAGCAATATTTGAAATGCAGAAAGTGAACCACCGATCGATCTATAAATTATTATAATAGCCCAATCGGGCTGAACTAGATCGATTGATCTTCCTGGCATAGTGGTCGCTGCTGTAAGAGAGTGAACTCTAAATTTCTTAAATATTAAATTTTGTTTTGTTTTCAGATTTGTACAAGTTTATAATGAATATTACCAGTAAAAAATTATACTGTTGTCTTTCATTAGTTTCAAAATAAATGAGAATTCTTTTTAATTGGTAGAAACAGCTGGTGTAAAGAACAATTTAGAGTACTCCCCTTATCCCAGATTCACTTTATAGTAGCTAATTACACTTAAGCGTAAATTATTTACGCTTAAGCATAATTAACTTACGATAAGCGTAATACATTTGAATTATGCTTAAGTGTAATTGGGTTCATCAGCTATCTCACCTCTATGGGAGGAAGCCAAATTAACATTTAATAAATAATTGAGCTAAAGCCCCCCCCCCCCCAATCAAGGAATCTCTAATTACACTTAAGTGCATAAGAATATTTCTTATCGCGCTTAAGCGCAATAAGAATATTCCTTATTGCGCTTAGAGATTCCTTATTGCGCTTAAGTGCAATATGATATTCCTTTTTGTGCTTAAGTGCAATAAGATATTCCTTATTTTGCTAAGCGCAATTAGATATTTCCTTATTGAACTTAATCGCAATTATATCTTCCCTTATTATACCGCTTAAGCTCAATTATATCGCTTAAAGGGGTACTGTACCCAAGATGTTGTTGTTGGTTTCTATAATCCCCGAGTCGGAGAATAAGGTAACAACTTTTCCATTTTTTGAAAGTCTGTTGAGTACGAAGTATTGTTACGGATGGCAAATTTACCGGAATGCAAAAATACAAATTGTCGTTGTCGAGTAATTTTTGTACAGTTTTCAACCAAATGAATCAAATAAACATTATATTATATGCTTAGTAGTCCCATATACTCATTTAAGTTAGTGTATGGTCACTAGTCAATGAGTGGCTTGGGTTTTCTCCCCGTATAAGCATAATGTTTCAAACAATCGTGTGTGCAATTGTTTTATTAATCCAGTATCCCTCAATTATAATTTGATTACGTTTTGTACACGGAAATTCCAATTTTAAGAGACGCCATTTTATGGCTGGAGCCATAAAATCAATTTATATTAAATTATTAACTTTTAAATTATTAAATTTTAAGATAGCCTATTAACCTGAGCGTTTACAGAATACATCTTCGACTCAAATTACTTATATTTCTATATAGTATCGATACTAGATCGTTGTTATCACCGGGAATTTATTGAAAATGGCGTACAGTACCCCTTTAAGCTCTATTATTTATTAAATGTTAATTTGGCTCCCCATATACCTCATGTGTATTGGTATAACCTGATGTAGGTTACTGGCATTAGTAATGCGGTTGCATCCATTTCAGCGTGAGGGGAGTTCAATGAGAGTGTATACGAATTACGTTTAAGTGTACTTCATTTACGCTTAAGCGCGGAACTCATTTACAGTTAAGCATAATTAAAATGAATAAATACCTATTTGAACTCCAACTGATTTCCTCTGTCTGAATAATTGAGTCCATCTCATAGTATATGGGGGAGTCTAAACCGATGTTTGATTGATGTCTTATTGCCAGAGTAAATTTGAGTTTAGAGGGAATCGCATGGGAGACAGCCTTTTCAAATATATTATTTATTAGTGTAAATCAATTGCGCTTAAGCGCAAAAAAATATGTGTCTAATAATATATTTGCGCTTTAGCATAAAATTGCCATAAATGTGATCTATTTTATGGGAGGCCCTTTTCACATTTATTATTTATTTACGCTTAAGCGCAAATAACCTCTATCATTTGCGCT
Source organism: Siphonodentalium dalli (assembly GCA_032622095.1). Lineage (NCBI taxonomy): Eukaryota > Metazoa > Mollusca > Scaphopoda > Gadilida > Siphonodentaliidae > Siphonodentalium > Siphonodentalium dalli. The sequence goes on from CP136069.1 coordinate 116,530,755, forward strand.
TAAGCAAATAGATCATATTTGCGCTTAAGCGCAAATCATTTGCACTTAAGCGCAAATAAAATTCAATATGCATTGATCCCCCCTGAATTAAATTTACATGGCACAGGCCTAAACACATCACTAAAGTTGATATGGCCCCACCATATGAAGGAAACAATCCCCCAGAAACCCCATGATCTGTTTTATGACCATGGAATGGAAATGATATAGATCTGTGTAGGATATGTCTCTTTTATAAAATATACTATATCTCTGGGATGGAGACACAAATTCTTGGGGACAGGGATGCTGATATTATGAAAATAGGGGTTTTTCCCCTACTTCAAGTCAATGAGCACACCATATGAGAGAAGCAAACCCCAGTAACCCCTAATTCCCTGTTAATGGCCATGGAAATGGTATATATCTGTGCAGGAGATAATAAAATATACAAGAGCTCTGGGAGTGAGGCACCAATTCTTGGGACACCAGGGACAGAGATGCTGATATGCATATGGATTTCTTTTTTCAACTTTCCAGTCTACGGGGCTACTACCGGTACTATATATATGGGCCCATGATAATATAATATGAGATGGACTCAATCATTCACATCAGAGGGATGTAAGGGAGTGTTAGGTATTTGCGCTTAAGCGCAAATAAATTGATAGACACATATTTGCGCTTAAGCGCAAATGATTCACGCTTAAGCACAAATATTTGCGCTTAAGCGCAAATAAATAATAAATGTGAAAACGGCCTCCCATACTATTTCCGATAAAGCGCATATGATTTGGATTTAAGTATAAATGATTTGCTCTTAAGTGCAAATGATTCACACTTAAGCGTAAATGATTTGCGATTAAGCAGAATCAGAATAAATGTGAAAACGGCTTCTCGTATAATCGTTTAAGCATAATTCATTTACGATTAAGTGTAATTAATCTATCAATGAAAATGAATTACCAGTGAGCTTAAGCGTAAATCAATTACGCTTAAGCGTAAATCAATTACGCTTAAGCACACTTAAATCAATTACGCTTAAGCACACTAGTCATAATTCTATTACTCATAGGAGTAATTCTTTATCTACATCATACGGTTAAACGTTAGTCAATTACGCTTTATATGTGTGCATTACACCTGAGGCTGAGTGTAATACATTACGCTTACGTGTAATTCACTTATGCTAAAGTGCAATTAGCTAATACATGTGAAAAAGGCCTTCCATTATAGTTATCATCTATCAGAATGAATAGTGCTGACTAAAGCTTGACAACAGAATTTGCCCTTAAAAATATTTCATGGCCAATGAGCTAACAAATGGTCAGTATTGGCATATTGAATATCAATTATTGTACTATTGTACAGGTATAATGTAATTAAACAGTTTTGAGTTACAAAAGTAAGACAACTCTTTCTGCACGGTACTGTGCTTGCGGCCAGATTGATGTAAAAATTCGGTCAATGCGCTTACAATTTTCTATAAATAGTAACATTTTGGAATTATTACCTCTCGATCACTGTTCGATTATAATCTTTGCCACTAACTCGGCCAATGTTCTTCCGTTTGTGATTTCACGCAACAATTCCCTTTCTATTCCTTCCCTGTCGAATTGACTACCGATTGCGATGTCAATTAGTTTTTCGCTTTAATATTCTGATGTGACGCTATTCCAGCGAACGGTCATCCTCCCTAGAAGCCATTTCTGAGAAGCGAGAACGAAACCCGATTCAATCCCAATCGAGTCGGAAGTGCTCGGGCATTTCCGTGACTGCACAAGACAACGATTCGGTTTGTTTTTTCGTGTTATTATGGCGAGATTAATCGGGACGATTGATGAAATCGAAATAGTTAGCCGAATGGCCGTATAATGTGTACAAACTGACTTTAGGATGGGGGATTTCGTGTATCTGAGTTATTTTATTCACTCTTCCCACAGAATGACGCAGGGACCTCAATTGTGAGGTTCAATTTACGTTTCACATCACTTTAACAGCGGGGACAATTAATTCACTGGCATATCTCATTTCAAAGGATTGATGGACTGATTTTGTGACCATCTAGTGAATACTACTAGGATTTAAAAGTACCAACAAAAATTAGAAATCTATTAGACTTAATTTAAGATGTATCTGTCAATGATATTTATTTTAGCGTTGGTCTAACTAACTAATTTATTTGAGATAAACAGTGATTTTACTCACCGATTCTTCTTCCTTACCTTAAATTAGAAACAATTAATACAAATTATATTATAATTGTTCCCCATATATATTACAGGGAATAAAGGTGTCCTTAATACACAAATTATATTATAATTGTTCCCCATATATATTACAGGGAATAAAGGTGTCCTTAATACACAAATTATATTATAATTGTTCCCCATATATATTACAGGGAAGATGTCCTCAATACACAAATTATATTATAATTGTTCCCCATATATATTACAGGGAATAAAGGTGTCCTTAATACACAAATTATATTATAATTGTTCCCCATATATATTACAGGGAAGATGTCCTCAATACACAAATTATATTATAATTGTTCCCCATATATATTACAGGGAATAAAGGTGTCCTTAATACACAAATTATATTATAATTGTTCCCCATATATATTACAGGGAATAAAGGTGTCCTTAATACACAAATTATATTATAATTGTTCCCCATATATATTACAGGGAATAAAGGTGTCCTTAATACACAAATTATATTATAATTGTTCCCCATACATATTACAGGGAATAAAGGTGTCCTATCAGTACACAAATTATATTATAATTGTTCCCCATACATATTATAATTGTTCCCCATACATATTACAGGGAATAAAGGTGTCCTATCAATACACACATTATATTATAATTGTTCCCCATATATATTATAATTGTTCCCCATACATATTACAGGGAATAAATGTGTCCTATCAATACACACATTATATTATAATTGTTCCCCATATATATAATAATTGTTCCCCATACATATTACAAGGAATAAAGGTGTCCTATCAATACACAAATTATATTATAATTGTTCCCCATACATATTACAGGGAATAAAGGTGTCCTATCAATACACACATTATATTATAATTGTTCCCCATATATATTATAATTGTTCCCCATATATATTATAATTGTTCCCCATACATATTACAGGGAATAAAGGTGTCCTATCAATACACACATTATATTATAATTGTTCCCCATATATATAATAATTGTTCCCCATACATATTACAATGAATAAAGGTGTCCTATCAATACACAAATTATATTATAATTGTTCCCCATACATATTACAGGGAATAAAGGTGTCCTATCAATACACACATTATATTATAATTGTTCCCCATATATATTATAATTGTTCCCCATATATATTATAATTGTTCCCCATATATATTATAATTGTTCCCCATACATATTACAAGGAATAAAGGTGTCCTATCAATACACAAATTACATTATAATTGTTCCCCATACATATTACAGGGAATAAAGGTGTCCTATCAATACACACATTATATTATAATTGTTCCCCATATATATTATAATTGTTCCCCATATATATTATAATTGTTCCCCATACATATTACAGGGAATAAAGGTGTCCTATCAATACACACATTATATTATAATTGTTCCCCATATATTTAATAATTGTTCCCCATACATATTACAAGGAATAAAGGTGTCCTATCAATACACAAATTATATTATAATTGTTCCCCATACATATTACAGGGAATAAAGGTGTCCTATCAATACACACATTATATTATAATTGTTCCCCATATATATTATAATTGTTCCCCATACATATTACAGGGAATAAAGGTGTCCTATCAATACACACATTATATTATAATTGTTCCCCATATATATAATAATTGTTCCCCATACATATTACAAGGAATAAAGGTGTCCTTAATACACAAATTATATTATAATTGTTCCCCATATATATTACAGGGAATAAAGGTGTCCTTAATACACAAATTATATTATAATTGTTCCCCATATATATTACAGGGAATAAAGGTGTCCTTAATACACAAATTATATTATAATTGTTCCCCATACATATTACAGGGAATAAAGGTGTCCTATCAGTACACAAATTATATTATAATTGTTCCCCATACATATTATAATTGTTCCCCATACATATTACAGGGAATAAAGGTGTCCTATCAATACACACATTATATTATAATTGTTCCCCATATATATTATAATTGTTCCCCATACATATTACAGGGAATAAAGGTGTCCTATCAATACACACATTATATTATAATTGTTCCCCATATATATAATAATTGTTCCCCATACATATTACAATGAATAAAGGTGTCCTATCAATACACAAATTATATTATAATTGTTCCCCATACATATTACAGGGAATAAAGGTGTCCTATCAATACACACATTATATTATAATTGTTCCCCATATATATTATAATTGTTCCCCATATATATTATAATTGTTCCCCATATATATTATAATTGTTCCCCATACATATTACAAGGAATAAAGGTGTCCTATCAATACACAAATTACATTATAATTGTTCCCCATACATATTACAGGGAATAAAGGTGTCCTATCAATACACACATTATATTATAATTGTTCCCCATATATATTATAATTGTTCCCCATATATATTATAATTGTTCCCCATACATATTACAGGGAATAAAGGTGTCCTATCAATACACACATTATATTATAATTGTTCCCCATATATTTAATAATTGTTCCCCATACATATTACAAGGAATAAAGGTGTCCTATCAATACACAAATTATATTATAATTGTTCCCCATACATATTACAGGGAATAAAGGTGTCCTATCAATACACACATTATATTATAATTGTTCCCCATATATATTATAATTGTTCCCCATACATATTACAGGGAATAAAGGTGTCCTATCAATACACACATTATATTATAATTGTTCCCCATATATATAATAATTGTTCCCCATACATATTACAAGGAATAAAGGTGTCCTTAATACACAAATTATATTATAATTGTTCCCCATTTAATCCACAGTCGCCATATTTTCTATTGTTCTCCCTTGCACAATATCCAGCCGATTGCCCACTGGTAACAATAGCTGTGGATTATTTAAACAATAAGTGTGCATTATTTTAACAATAACTGTGGAATATTAAAATATTCCCCAGGTATTGTCATAACAATCGCAAGTCATTGTTTGCTGTGTTCTCCACTTGCTGACACACCGGAATGTAAAATTGGTGTGACCAATCAATCAATCAAATAAGAAACTGAACAGTCTTAGGTGATTATAATGATCATAGGGATACTAAGAAAGACGGTGGGTGGAATTTGTTTAATGTAATAACAACAATTTTACATCAATGTTAGACAATTCGGACTAGAAAGTGTATTGGTTATCTAATAAAGTGCGTTCTCAATTACCTTATTTGTATTTAAATTCGCGCAGTACTATATTTCGCTCAATTTTGAATTCGCGCACTTTAATTTCGCGCACCGGTGGTGCTGCGCGAATTCAAAACTGGTGAAATATTTTCTTAAAAGTCTTGTATCTGATGGGAGTTTCAGTTCTTAGTCGTTCTTTACAAAAGGTGCGCGTGCATGTAAATTAAATGACACATTTTTTCGAAACTACATCGAGCACGTAGACTGCGGAGTTGAGAAAATCAACACTTAATATATAATTGTATAGGTGTATTAAAGGGACATGACAATCTGGTATGGAATAGAATGACAACTTGCGGAACAGAATTTGAAATTCCGTGGAACGGCCGATATCTCGAGGAATACAGGACATAGAGTGCTCCTTTTGGTGTCTAACGAATGGCCGATATTCGCCCAGTCAAACATGTTAACCTCGCCAGCCACTGGCCAGATACCTGAAGTTTCATTATTCGGTCGAAGACTGACCTAACATAAAATTGTCGAAATCAAGGCCGTGGAACAGCTGTATAAATGTATTTTTACAGCGATAACGCTATGCCCACACGCAAACTTGGCATTAAAATGAAGTTTATCATCTATTGCACAACAGAAATCTATTAATTCCAGCGAAGTGGTGATTTATGTACACCTAGAGACCGATTAACCCACCCATGCATGCGAAGGTTCCACGAAACATGGAAAACTGCGTTCGACATCAATGTTTAGAATTTAGATTTCTCGATGAATACGCTAGCAAACAACAAGTATTAGGTAACAAATGACGCAGTGGAACACTGCGCGTTCGTTGTTATCTACACTGCATGTGGCTGTGTTAGTACGAATACTGAGATGGCGAACACGCAAACTCAGTATATATCGACGCCGATAAAAACAGAAGCACAAGAACACCACACACAATAGAAAATTAACACACCTGCGTGCGGGATAATCTTTAAAACCAGCAACACCCCCAGGGAGAAGAAAATGAAGAAAAATATTGTGTATAATCATGTTTACGAAACGTGCTGTACCCCATATGGGCATAGCATTGTAACGTGGAAGGGGGTCTTGAATAATCTGTAGCTTGTTGTGGTAGAGTGGCTTGTTTTGCCTCCAACTCGCCGTTACAAATAATTAAATCTGTGATCTTTCGATCTGTATATCTCTATCTTGATTCTGTGATTCTTGTATGTTCTGTGTATCTTGGCTGTATTCTCGACGTGAAGGCCCTAACCCTTGGGGATCTCTTTTACTTGAGCCCACGGATAGCCAAATTAGGACAGACAAATCCGTTACAAAACGGTATTATTTATTAAGAATGATCACAGCATAAGTAGAGATACATCAACTATCATAAAGATAGGCCGCTATGGGTCTTGTGTAGGTTTCTATGACTAGAAATGTCTCCAAGTTAGTCTTCAACTAGCTAAACGAACGCCAAAATATGGCAGAGTCAACTTTAATTGACCACAAATGACTATTAGGCAATTCGCCAAAAGTCTTAACCAAGTTAGCCAATGACAGGGGTGACACTCCAAAACCCCACAAATCTTGACAATGAATGCCCGTTATAAAAGACCTAGATGTTTGTGCTTTTCGACTTCATGAATTTCTTCACCCAAGAGGTGCAAACGGCAATGCGTATCCGAACTGGATTGATCTATGGTCATAGTTTTTGTTTTTGATGAGCTAAATTTCACTTGGCACATGGTTTCCCACTGACCTATTCTATTAAGGTCGCGATTTAACATTCTGGCTGCCATCATATCATCTTCTACATAAACTAATAGAGAAGTATCATTTGCATAGAGTCTTATATTTGATTCAATTCCATCTACAAGATCATTAATGAAGACATTAAACAAAAGAGGTCCTAAGACAGACCCTTGCATGATGGACTCCGGCCGGAACAACCCTAGTGTAAGAATTATATCCATTTATAACTGCACATTGAGTTCTAAAAGAGGTATAGTTCCTAAACCAAGCAAGAATTTCCCCACGGATTCCAATATGATACACTTTGTGAAGTAAACCCCTATGCCATACTCTATCAAATGCCTTACTTATATCACAGAATACGAATTGAATTTTGTTTCTGTCATTCAGAGATCTCTGAATGTTTGAATCAATATCTAATAACTAGAAAGTTGTACTGTCACCTGGAATAAAACCAGCTGGAATTGTGTGATAAGATTAAACTGAGTTAAAAACTTATATACATGGTTAAAAACTACTTTTTCAAAAACTTTACTTAGATTACTTGTAAGAGATATTGGTCTATAATTTTCCTTTTTATTCACAGAATCCTTTTTATGTATAGGCATAACATTGGTATGTTTCCATATTTTTGGGAAATATGACTTTCCCAGGAATAAATTGAATATTTTAGTCACAGGTACTGCCAAAACATTTGCCACAGTTTTTGTCCCCCGAAAAATTTATTTTTGGGGGACTATAGAAACGGGCTCCGTCCGTCCGTCCGTCGCACTTTTGGGTACCTTCATGGTGTAATCATCTCCTCCTACAGATTTCATCCCAGAGATTTGAAACTTCAGAATATTGTTGCCACTATATTGAAGATGTGCAACATGTATATAGATGACGGAAAAATTATTTTTTGACGGAGTTATTAACCCTTTTCTACTTAGAAAATTTCAACATTTTTTTATAATTTTCTGTATGAGGGTACCTTCATGGTGTAATCAACTCCTCCTACAGTTTTCATCCTAGACATGTGAAACTTCAGAATATTGTTGCCCATATATTGGAGATGTGTATCATGTATAGAGATGACGGAAAATTTCTTTTTTTATGGAGTTATTAACCCTTTTCGACTTAGAAAATTTCAACAATTTTGATAATTTTCTGTATGAGGGTACCTTCGTGGTGTAATAAACTCCTCCTACAGTTTTGATCGTAAATATTTGAAACTTCAGAATATTGTTACCCACATATTGGAAATGTGCAACATGTATATAGATGACCGAATTTTTTTTTTTTACGGAGTTATTAACACTTTTCAACATAGAAAATTTCAACATTTTTTTTAATTTCTTCAACAAAGCGGCATCGACTTGCCACCTTTTCGGGGGACACTGTGGTCTGCTGACATTTTATTAAAATTACATTACTGATGAGATCATGACCTGGTGCCTTACCAATTTCAAGGTTTTGCAAAACTTCCAATACTTCTGATTCACTAATGACAACAGATTCCAATTTATTTTCATTCATATTAAGGTAAAGATTTTCTGTCATTCACAGATGAACTTTGACTAACAAAATAGTCATTTAAACAGTTAGCAATATCTATTGGGTTATGTAGAACTGAATCATGTTCAAACAGTGGTGGAAATATTAAATCTGCCTTTTTTCTTTCTTTTTTTTTTAGAAAATTCATTCATAATTTTCCACCACTGTTTGGACTGAACATTATGTTCAGAGGCTTTTTCGCACAATTTCATGTCATATTCTGCTTTAGCTTTCCTAATTTGGTAAATCGTTTTATTTCTAATTTTCCTGAAACATTCCCAAGTTTTTGGGGTATCACAGCGTTTTGCTCTTTTATGAGCAATGTTTTTCTTTTCATTTGTTGTCTCAATTTGCAGGTTAACCAAGGTTTATCTCTTGTACGAATAGTAACACTCTTGTTAGGTATAAATCTACTCGCTGCTTCTGTGATATAAGTATGGAATTTTTCAGCAATAATTTTGTAGTCGTCATTTAATAATGTATTCCAGTCCAGGTTTGTCATTTCATTAATGAATCCACCCGTGTCCATTTTTTTATAGTCCCAGATCTGCCTTTTGAAAGAGGTCACAATTGGACGTTTATCTTTTAAGAGTAACAACAATACCATTATGGTCAGTACAAATTGGTGGTAAAACTCCACAACTAGCAACAGCGTTAGGACATGAAGTAAATATGAGATCAATCAGTGTTTTGTAGTTAAGTTACATGCGTATGTTCCTTTATCATCTGTTTTAGTCCATGGATAACTTCAATGGCTCGAACTTTTGGATGCTAAATTTCAGAACAATCAGCATTAAAGTCACCAGTGACAATACAGTTTAGCGACAAATCATTAACCAGGTCCCATGCACACCCCAACTTTAGCAGAAGGGGGCCTATATAAAATACCCTAATATTATTTTTTTATTTGTATACCGTATCTCTGTCCAACACGCTTCTATACCAGGAACATAAATTTCACTCAAATATTTAGAAATTAGTGAAGTCTTAACATAAATGACAATACCACCACCAACTGCTCCTTCCCTATCTGTTCTTAGGAGGAAAGTGATAACCTTGTATATATCTGTAAAACTTCATTATGAACTTTTAAATCTGAATGTTTCTTTTAATGCAATTATATAATAATCACACTAATTAAATCAAATTTATGTCTAAGACTCCGGACACATGAACATATACTGGTCTATACAATAGAACATTCTGCAATGTACATGTAACTAATTAACATATCCATTCTATTTTAATTATGTTTTTGTGTAAACTATCTCAGTTTTAAATCTCAGTAAAAATAGTACTGCGCGAATTTATATACGAATAAGGTATGAGCTTTTGCACTCATTTTCGACGGATTATTTAGGGATGTTTTGGATGTTCGTGGTGCCTTTGTGATAGAACTGATTGCACATAGTTTTCGTTTTTCTTTTGCACGATCAGCGGGTTAGGAATTCTGGCTAATGCCCCCCCCCCCGACGATTTAAAAACAAATCAGATGGGGCATCTTTAATCTTTAAGCACCATCAATGCATTCGCAATGTGAATACCATGTCATTGAAACTTCGCCGATCAAATAAAAAATAATATTTTACGCAAAATATGCCATATCAGCTGAAACAGCCAGTCAATTTGTCAAAATTTCACTGAATAACGGTGATTGCTAGAACATGTATGCATAATGCTACAACTATATAATGTTTTCTGTTGTTTTTAATCCCAAGAAAATAATAAAAGCCAACTGGACTTGTCTGGGCCCTGTACTATAGATTCCTAATACAGGTATGAACAAGCCAAAGTATGATCTAACAATTAAACAGATCATATGTATATTAGCTCTTACAAATATCAAGCTTACATAAAAAAGAAGAAGAAACAAAAGAAGAAGATACATATGTTGTAAATAGACAAAATCTAATTTTATCCAGTTACTTTTATCCATGCAATACTACTATCTTAACATAATGATTATCCAATATACATATTTTGGACTTTTTACTCCACTATACTCTTACTACCTAGTTGTTTAATGTAACCCATCAACTCGGGGTGCTCCTCACACATAGGAGGGATCTCCACAACAACTGAACTGAATAGCCGTGTAATGACTTGCAGAGACCGTTCCTCGGTAAATTCCTAGCTTTGTAAAGCGAGACTTGTGTTCTATAGTACTCGAACAACTGTATTCTTGTAAATGACTTGCATTGTTTATTGGAATTTAACAATAGTCGATTACCCTCTGTTCGCACCATGCGTCGTTGTGAACTGACTTATATTATATTCTCGGCGGGTCCTCATAAAAGCCGAACATAACCGAACACAAGTCCAAATAATGGGAAATATAACAAATAAAGTTCATAGGCATATGTATTCATGTTCAGACTATTATCATACGAAGTTTGGTGGAGTTTGGGCCAATAATAAGTATTTTATTTGATGTTTTGTAAAACGCGTTTTGTGTTCGGCATAGAAAAGCCGAACACAAGCTTCTGTTCGTCATTCAGTCACCGGTAATTAATTAACACATAGACTAAGTAGCGATTAACGCCGAACACATACGCGTTATACAAAACATATAAAAAATACATTCATTAGTCTATATACATACTTTTAAAGGGGGCCCCGTTCTCCATTTCAGCGCACCACTCCAGGCTCGCTCACCATCATCATCAACAACAACAACCTAGTCAGGGACACCTCGGGCACACTCCACCCCTTATTAAAGCTCGTGGGCTCTATCCAATCAAAAATTTGCCACGGACGGACATGTTAGACTTTTGATGGGCTTTTATTATGCAAGATAACATCAAAACAACAAATTGAGGGTGAAGGAGAAGATCTCGCGATCTTTTCGACCATCCTGGGCTATTAAATTTCCGGTATCATTAGTATTGAACACGTTCTCCGCAAGTCAAAACACGGATTTTGGGAATCTATAGTACAGTCATTTGTCCGGTATTGAACCAGTCTGCATTAATCTGCTGCAAACTTTTTCAAATGAACGATTTCAATGATTTTTTTCGTTTACATTCTAACAATTGATGCCTTGGGTGATGGTTAATGCATTGCCGGGCTTCTGAATCATTTATTAATGTTAACTCTGTGCGCTTTTGTCGAGGTGGTGATTTGTCCGGTTAAGGATTTATTTTATGAGTATAGAACCAGTGCACTTCTCATGCTGTAAACATTCCCAAAGATAATGATTTCTGATAAATTCAATTATGAGTCTCATGTATGTGGTACATGCCATATTGGTACAAAAGTAACCAGAAAACAGATGTGTTGTTTAATTGACTATAGTTTTAATAGCACGAAATTAGGACATGCCAATTTCTGTTTTAATGTGCCAGACACAACGTGAATTACGACTGTTGTAGTAAAAATATGGATTTTACTATTTCAAAATTTGACAGAGAAGATATAAACCTGAAGTTGGATGTTACCTAATGTTATTGGAATAATTAAAGGTGATATAACAAATTAATTAGTACCATGTTAAATTTTTTTACGTTTGCAACAAATCACTATCAGAAAGTGGAATACTTAATCCAAAATGTTTTTTGGTACCTAACTATAAGCTAGCAGTTGGATTACGAATGTTGATTAATGAAAATAGTTTGTACAGTTCCGAGAGGCGGGTGGGTGGTTGTCAGGATAGTATACCGGCATTTCTCCTTTAACTTTAAAGATATATTATGGACTTGTTTGATTGTGTGAAACTGATTAGTTATTACTCTGGTACAATGCCAAACTGGGAATGTAGTATTCTACTAACATCGCCGAAAATTTTATAGAAATCGACCATACCACTCCATAGAAAACATCGTCTGAACTGTAAATATTTACATCTCGATTCGGGACGCCACTGTCCGCGATAAACTAACACAAATGATTTCGCCATAGAGAGTTATTACATTTAATTGATATATAAGAATGGCGATGTTTGCGATCAATTTCGATTAATATTTGTAAAAATAACAAATTTGAGCATGATTATTCTCCATTTCTAATTCATCACCATACCAGAGTGTTTCACATCACTTTAAGGAGTTATTGTGATAATGAAAATGTTTATGACTGAATAATTCTGAAAATTCACAAGGGTTTGTCTCTGGTCATTGTACCAAGATAGAGGTGGATTAAGGATGGCATGTATGACAATCGGAACAGATTATGAATTTATCAGCCCCTGTATGAAATAGAAAAGTGAAAATTAACACACTGATTCAAAAGTGGAATAGCGAATATTGGTAAGTTATCAACATTCTGAAAGAGGCCTTCTATTGGAACAAACAAAAATTCATTGCCATTGATGCTTCAGGTGCCCATCCTACATACCGGTAGATACCTCAATAGCAGCCAACTGCACCAAACACACATATGCAGGGTCATGTATTCCAACTTCTGGAAACTATATAGACACATATTTGACCACAAGAAGCTACTCAGAAGATAACGTTTGAATTTATTGTTATTAAATTTATATGTATTATCATCTTATTTTTTCATTATTATTATTAGTAATTTGTTGCTTTTTATTTCATATCATCAAATAAATAAATTATGATCTTAAACAAAGTTTCTGTTATATATATGGGACCGACTTCTCTTGTATTCCAACTGTGTCCATTCAGACACATGCACACCCTCACATACACAAACTAATACCGAAAGATAAACACTCACAGCCACCCCTCACACACACATGTAGACTCTTGGTGAAAGAAATAAACTGAATAGCCTGCTACTGGAAACAGGAACAAATACATGGATCATTATACAAAGGATATTTCAGTGTACTTCCAGTACTTCTGATGATAATTTAGTTGAGTTACACTATGGACCAGATTATGTTCCATACTGTAACTGAAATAAATTTTGAGAAAAATGGTAAACCTACAGGGTAAGATTTGTTTTGGTCTAAGACAAATCAAATCTGAAAATTATAATTTGAGAAACACCTGTATATTGTTTCAAAATGTTCATATAACTCTAACAGAGAACCATGATTCCAATCAGAATTAAAGCTTAAGAACAAATTCTTGAAAGATTAATATTACAAATCTTATGGCTGTCTACTAGTGTGGTTCAACCAACAATGACATGGTATCTTTCTCTGGCATCTCATTTAAAGCAACTTGTACTCAAATACATGGGTATATTCATGTAAGGCGAAGTTGGTATTAATGTAAGAATGCCACTCCCACCTTCAAGAGGGTTCACCACTTGAGCATATACAGGTCTACCCCTTGCCCTTCTAATATGACGTGCATGTCAGTTTATGTGTTATATATAGTCTACAACTTCAACAGTGTGATACTAGTACAGTACTATCACACATCCAACATCTGTTGTTATATGGCATTCAGACATGATGCTGCCTTCCAGTTGCTGGGAAGTTGTTAGAGGGTATGCTACATATGTACCGTACATATTCAAATCCCACAACACTAGCACCTCACCCACATCCCATTGAAATTGATGACGGTGACCACGGTGGCAATTACTAGATATCACAGGAATAAACTATTTATAAAGTGTTAGTTTTGTATAAATTCTCAAGAAGATGATAAACAAATAATTATACAAATTTTTATGTTTCCACTGTTGGTAGTTAAATGGGAAAATCTAATGTACGCACACCCTAAAATGCACAGCTTTGGATTTAAAAACACAAAACATACAAGTTTGAAAATTTAGTGGCAGCTATCCATCGATCTGGTAACAAGAAAGTAGGATGGAAGGTGAACAATTGACACCACATTATCGTCATTTATTGCGGAAATTTGAGTGGTTCGATACCGGTCAAATAGGCCACCTTTACAAACACAAGTTTTCTATTTGAAAAAGAGAACTGCAAGTCTGGATATTTTTCATATTTAAAGCTCTATGATATGGCAATACATATATGCAACTCCCAATTTGTGATCGTACATGTGGTTCTTTGTACAGATCGGAAAACTTTTTTCGATATTTTTTGTTACCACGAAATCGGGAAAGAAAAATGGCGCCGTTCGTAGTCTTGAAAATAAAACGAGACATCATTATCTTTTATTGTAAATGCCAATATAATTCTGACAGATATATAACACTAAAAAATACTAACTTAAACTTTTATTTATAATGTGTCCGTATTTAATATATAGGTATTGTTTTAACGGGATTTGCGTTACCGGACAAAATAATTTACCGGACAAACGACTGTACAGGGCCCTGGGGGGGGGGGGGGGGGGTACAAAATCAAATACATTTAATTAAAGATGGTCTATCGCTTCCTATAAAAAGTTTTATATAGTTTCCTGTTTATAAAATAATAAATATGAATCGAAGACCCCTGTAGGGGAAACGCTTCTATCAGTTAATATTGATTTTATTTCGAATTTGCTGGTATAATATACATACAATCATTTTGGGAATTTTACAGCTAATGTTAGTTCAGAACGTAGCATGCAGAATAACTCTTATCTAAAATAAATTATATTGGAAAGAAAAATTGTCCCAATTGATTATCGCATTATATAAAAAGAATATTGCTCTAAAATCAATAGTACGGTACTTGATAGTAGCATTTCCGGACAGGTGTCATTGACTTATTAGAGATAGACCATTTATCACGTGCAGTTTCTTTTTTCTTATTAAATATTTTTAATGTGATGCAGCAGTGTGGTTTTACACACGTTATTTGTATATAAGTATATACTAGTCAAAACAGGCTCCCGCCGGGAGCCTTTATTCAGCATAGGAGGGGCATGTGGCCCCTTTGTGCGTTATGGGCATACAGCCCCTGTATGCGCTTCGTGCACATTTTGATCGTTTAAAAACATTTTGATTGATAAAATGTATGTTTGTTTTTTTTAATTACATTTTTTTGCTCAATTTAACAAACTTTTTGTTTAATTAAATTTCTTTAATCAAATTTGGAAAATAAAACTAACGCCGTTATAAAATTCCGCCATGGTCCACCGAGTCACCACACCAAATTTGGTTGAAATCGGTCCAGGGGTTGGGAGCAAAATCCGAACAGACAGACAGACAGATCCTATATATACTCTTTTAAAGATGCAAAAGTCCGAATTAATGCTCGCAAATTACTATTTCCTTGGCTTCGGGGGTAAAACAAATATTTTATTCGAGTCGAAAAACCTACCCATCAAAGCTCAGAGTGATCAGATATCGATTTTTGAAATCTATTATTTTTCACCACCGATACTTTTTAGTGGCACAGACGAGAAGACGGTATCGGACCAAATTGCGGATGAAGATGGATAACTATAAAATCAAGTGGCATTTTTGTGTCAGATATTTGACAAACCGGCCAAATTTCGTTGAACAAAATGTTGATAAATGACAATTTTTCGGCATTTTATACTGCAGTTGACTGTGGTTAGCGTTATTTTTGGGCAATTAATCGATTCTGATAACTGAAGCGGCACTTTAAAAACAATAATAAGTAAATAATAGGTGTTATCTATTATACACATCTAACTTTGTATATATAGAGATTTTGTATATCACATGAAAAAACTGGAGCTAAAAATAAGCCTTTTTAACAAATCAAAATCCTTAAAAGAAGCTGAAAAATAAATACATTTACAGCGTTGGGTGAGACGCTTCACAACCGTATACGACAATTGCGCGCTCTGTAGCTGGCGACAGAAAATAGAGTCCCCCAATTTGCCTCATTGTTTCTGTGTTTTCATTTTCATTAGTGCAACGAAGTTGGACAATATTTTAACTTTAATGAATAAGGAATATGAATGGCTTTTTAATTATATAATAGGGGTTCATGTGATATAATAAGATATATTAATGCATAGGATTTTCACACAATTTGAGATCCCATATCATGATTAGTGGTACTTAAAATGACATATATACCTTGTGTGTTTGGACACCATGGAACATACAATGATGACCGATATGAGCACAGTTATGAAGCAGATAGCACAGGTTATAGCCACGATGATGACAGACGTTCTGTCTGATTTCTTATCACAAACGCAAGTCTGCTGTTGTGGCCCTAAAATAAATAAAATAATTCTATTGAAGTCTGATGTCTATTTAAAATTCACATCATGAGATGTGATGCATGCAAGATCACTGCTAGTAGTGTCATACCATACGGAGTACATTTCTAGTAGTGTCATAAAAGAATGGTGCTAATAAACTACGAACATATAGAACGTTCAAAGACAAATATGAAATATATATATATATAATCCTTTATTTCCTCCATGTAATGGAGAGCTTAGAATAAATGTATACAAATAACGATACAAATGAACAATAACACAAGAAAGAATACATCATGTGAGTATGTACAGTAAGTCAATCAGAGAAGGACATTCATGATAATTATATCTACGGTTTTAATTTTATCAATTATGCAATAATATATTGTGAGAATTCAGGCACAAGTGTATAAACGATGTACCTGTTTAGCACGAGAGTATGGGGTTTCGGAATATTGGGATAAGATGCAATAAGATGCTATATTGACAAAACAACCAAAACAACCAATGACGTCATTAAAAGACAGAATTTGTCTCATGTGTGACAGTGTGTGTGATGGGAAAAAAGTTGAAACTGAAAAACATTTCATAATGGAATGCAGTGCGTACACTGACCTCAGGAAAGAATTATTTGATGTTGCTAACTCTAATAACATACACTTTACAAACATGAACGATGATGATAAATTCATTTTTATAATGAAAAATGAAGACGAAGTAATTATGAATTCCGTGTGCAACATTATCCGGTTATTCTTCCAAAGGAGAACAAATATAAATATGGGGAAATGAAAATTATGGGAAATTTATATTTCATTAAGAATCGTATGTATGATGTAGTTATAGGTTTGTTTACTGTTATATGCACATATATTATGTATTATGTTTAATTTACTTGTACTTTATGTTATTTGCAACTGCCTGCACTGGTGTATTGTAATAAACTATCTATATATCTACCATACGGAGTACATTTCTATAGTACTCGGTTGGAATCGTAAATCTCAACTGGCTTAGATCCCTGAACCGGAGGAATAACTCTAAATTGACACAACGCAACACAACTTTCCCCTGCATATTTTAACCGTATATATGATGATCTTACTAATAAAACTTGGTTTTAAATATTTATTTTTAATAACATGTATAAATGTGAAAAAATTAGGAATACCCTAAACAGAACAGAAAAGAACACAACACTAGAATAACTGGGGGAAATCAGTCAGAATTTGCAGACGAACAGCACGACATTCAACAACTATTTTAGAGTAGGGTTCATCAAACTGTGTGGGGGTATTGGGTGAAGGAGAAGATCACTCGATCTTTTCGACCACCCCGGGCGCTTCGCGCCCATCTACTCTCTTGTTGGGGTATTTTAATTTGACGATGTTGTGCAACAACGGTACATACGAGTTCGACTTTGCGAGTTGGTATTTTCATGACTTTAATTAATTTCTTTTAATTAAAAGTTTTTTTTAAATTTTATTAATTTCAGATATATTTCAATTTGAAACAAAATTAATTAATACAGCTTAGAGTTAGACTAGTCTCCTTACTGGTTCAACTCAAGCAGTGGCGATATTGCGATTTATTTACCAAACGTTTGTTTATTTTAGCGTATATCACAGGGGCCTGTAACGCGCTCCGCTGCCCGCCCCCCTTTTGCGCTGCCCATATACGCCGCATCTATATACGCCCCTGCTTCACGTTAATGGTAGTATAATAGAGACTATTATACTACCATTAACGTGAAGCAGGCGCGTATATAGAAGCGGCGTATATGGGCAGCGCAAAAAGGGGGCGGGCAGCGGAGCGCGTTACATGCCCCTGTGTGAAAAACATATTTCCACAAGCACTCTACTTTTGTGCCAAGGTATCCCGATACGCCTCGGCAATCTTCGGGGAATCTTAGCGAGGGAAGAATATTACTCTTACCCTGGGCCAAACTTTTTTGGCAAAATCATGGCAATGTCTTTAGCAACTTTAAGTAAGAGACGAAATTTTGGGTGAGAACAAATCTGGGTAAAAAGTTAAAAAGTACCTCCACTCTTTGTGAAATTCGAGGGAACAAAAACGTTTTTTTTGCTAGAAAACAATCGTCATTCGGACCATTAGTGATGGACTTTCAATGACGTTCCCTTATCCGTCATTAGATAGTCTTAATGTGGTTGGAAATAAGATAGTACATATATATTAGAGTTTTTCTCATTGTTGGAATTTCAACCAGTAATTAGTGGGAAATTTATTGTTTTTAGACCAATAGTAGCATATTTTTCAACTGTAACAGTTGGTAAAACAAAAAGGGAAAGAAAGGGCCATCGGTTGAACAATTTCCAATGGGTGTCAGGTTAAAAGTTTCCAACTGTTGGAAGGTTTGAGGGACCAGTTGGAATGTGCAAACCCAAGGTGGTGGGGGGGGGGGGGGGTGCCAAATGCAATTTTGCAAACTTGACGGCGTGCTATGGAAATTTCAAGGTGGACAGGAACCCTCCCTGGGAACGAAACTGCACTTATACTCATCTACACCCATTCGACGGCATATATACACGTGTGATAAGAGTCTCCCCATTGGGCAGACGACCACATGTTAGCATCTACATGTTTATTATCATGCAGCCAACCTCTTTGTACGTACTACCACAATCATTATAATAAAAAAATGCACAATAAATGCTCAAACCCTTGTTGGCATCACATAGAATCATCTGTGCCCACAACGAATAACCGAATCGATTACGCTGTGTGCCGGCGGTGACACCGTCTGATAAATCTGCACGGACTTTTAAGTGAGATAAAGCAACCTCTGCATGAGCTTATAGGAATTCGGTCACGTAAAGTACGTGCTCGGGATACGCCCTCGAACATTATGTGGCCGATTTACTAAGTTCGAGGCTGCTTTATCCCGCACATATTATCAATTGTATTGTGTATATTCACAAGAATCGTTGATCTCTATTTACTTCTGATATATTAAAGCGTCTTAATTGACCACGTTATGTTGGTCAGTCTATATTTGAATTATCTTTCCATCAATAAACAATGCTCACATATTCTTCGAACATTGAGGTTGTAAATGAATTATGTTGCTTTAATCAATACGATGTAATTGGGCCATACCTGTATTTGTAGCTTGGTCATCTGTATAAAGAAAGAAAGATGTTTACAATACAATACAGTTACTCAGTGTATTTCGAAATATATATATGGGACCACTGTTACTGGACATAAAGTCCCAAAAATAAGGGTTTAATCGAGTTTATAAAACGGTATCCCAATATAAAGAGCTTTATATTGGGATACCGATTTATAAACTCGGTTAAACCCTTATTTTCGGGACTTTTGTCCAGTAACTGTGATGGGACCAACTGAACAGAAAAAAGAGACTTGTGTCCATGGGAACAGCTTGTAGGGACAATATACTGCGTTGGTGGTTTAATGTGGAATATATAAGACACTCGCAGTGGGTAAATGTGAAAAATAAAAAAATGTAAAAACATCATCACCGACGAAGGGCAGGGATAAATAGATAAACTTTGTTCTTATAATTAATTATTGATAATTCTCCAGTAACGAAAATTTGCGTGTTGAGACTATCGTTATGCATGACTGTTACAGTGATATGTCAACAAACATCGCTAAACTTTTTATTTTTTCAGAACACTTTTCAATGTTTACCGTAAAGTTTTGATTAAACTTTGGTATCTAATTGGACTTTCATAGGTAATTCCACTGTAACAGTAATGTTTACATAACACTGTTTTTGATATGCGAAATACCATGAGTTTTATTGGAGAGTGATTTATAATGAAAATAAGAAGAAAGTCATTTTATTTTTTTAAGTTCTTGTTGATTTTATTTTACAGACTTTTATGGTATGAAATCTAGAATCCCTTTAAGACAATATATCTGGATACAATTATAACCAGGTTTATATCTTTGTTTGGATATATGGTTGATATTTAATTATGTCTCCCAATATAGGAAAGCATTAATACGCACTCGGGTGGCATTTGCCTGTTTTGTTGATATGAAATCCATCTTTACATTCACATCGATATCCCGTTAGTGTAATGACACAGTGAGAGTTCCTGTCCAAGCACTGTTCATCATGTTTCTGGAAGTAACACGTATTACCGAGGGATATCTCTGAAATACACAAAACGTTGTGTGTCATATAAAAGGAGTTGTCTACCATTGGAGAATGGTCGAATTCACTCCCATATAGCCTATATACAGGGGTGTGGTTAGAGGGTCTCCATTGGAGAATGGTCGGATTCACTCACATATAGTCTACACACAGGGTGTGTTAGAGGGTCTTCATTGGAGAATGGTCGAATTCACTCACATATAGTCTACACACAGGGTGTGTTAGAGGGTCTCCATTGGAGAATGGTCGGATTCACTCATTTATAGCCTACACGCAGGGGTCTAGTTAGAGGGTCTCCATTAGAGAACGGTCGGATTCACTCACATATAGACAGAGACGTGGCGACAGGGGGTTTGGGGGGGGGGGGTGTATCACGCCCTCAACTTTGGTTCATCCCTACCACAACATCAGTTGGAAATTTCACACCAACAATAATTTGAAATTTTCTTGTAGTTTGATTTTCAAACAATTTATTGGGGGAATTTATTGTATTTGGAGCAATATTTGCATATTTTCCTACTTTTGGTCAAAATTTTGGACTGAAATTGCCATCAGTTGCAAAATTTTCCAACCTTATGGGGGGTGTCAGGTTGGAAATTTCCAACGCTTGGAAACCTTGTGTCCTGGTCCCTCCCCTGTGGCCATGCAGTCAAAAACAGCTAGTTAATATAAGAAAACAATATTGTCCTACATTTGGTCAACATGGTCATTGGAATTGTCATCAGTTGGGTGTCAGGTTTGAAATTTCCAACTCGAGGAAGGCTTCAGGCTAGTCTATATGCTAGTATTTTGCGATTTTCTTGTTCAGATATCAAATTTTCCCAAACCGGGCCGAACCATGGCTTACCATGGTCGGCCCGGTATGTCATGCTCCCTCCACTGGCCTATAAAAAACTGCTAATTAGTTTAAGAAAGCAAATTTTTACAACCTAAGGGTGTGAGGTTTTAAATTTCAAATACTATTGGAAAGCTTGAGGCCAGTCTAGATGCTAGGATTTTGCGATTTTCTTGTTTAGTTTTCAAAATGTTCTCACATCCGGCCGAACAACCATGGTCGGCCGGTGTGTCCTGGTCTCTTGTCCGTAGCCGTGTGCATTTGTCTGGAGTTGGACCACTAGATGTTAGGATTTATGCAATTTTCAGGTTCAAATATCTGAATGTTCTGATACCGGGTATATAGAACCAACGGAGACCCTCTAGCCACGTCCCTGGATATAGCCTACACGCAGGGGTGTGATTAGAGGGTCTCCATTGGAGCCGAAATGGTCGGATCCACTCACATATGGCCTACACGCAGGGGTGTGGTTAGAGGGTCTCCATTTGAGAATGGTAGGATTCACTCATATATTGCCTACACACAGGGGTGTGGTTAGAGGGTCTCCATTTGAGAATGGTAGGATTCACTCACATATAGCATACACACAGGGGTGTGGTTAGAGGGTCTCATTGGAGAATGGTCGGATTCAATCAGATATAGCCTACACACAGGGGTGTGGTTAGGGAGTCTCATTGGAGAATGGTCGGATTCAATCAGATATAGCCTACACACAGGGGTGTGGTTAGAGGGTCTCCAATGAGAATGGTAGGATTAACTCATTTATAGCCCACACACAGGGTGTGGTTAGAGGGTCTCCATTTGAGAATGGTAGGATTCACTCATTTATAGCCACTCAGGGGTGTGGTTAGAGGATCTCCATTGGAGAACGGTAGGATTCACTCATATATAGCCTACACACAGGGGTGTGGTTAGAGGGTCTCCATTTGAGAATGGTAGGATTCACCCATTTATAGCCCACACTGAGGTGTGCTTAGAGGGTCTCCATTTGAGAATGGTAGGATTCACTCATTTATAACCCACACAGGGGTGTGGTTAGAGGGTCTCAATTGGAGAATGGTCGGATTCACTCACATATAGCCTACACACAGGGGTGTGGTTAGAGGGTCTCCATTTGAGAATGGTAGGATTCACTCATTTATAGCCCACACAAGGGTGTGGTTAGAGGGTTTCCATTTGAGAATGGTAGGATTCACTCACATATAGCCTACACACAGGGGTGTGTTTAGAGGGTCTCCATTGGAGAATGGTAGGATTCACTCACACATAGCCTACACATAGGGGTGTGGTTAGAGGGTCTCCATTGGAGAATGGTCGGATTCACTCACATATAGCCTATACAGAGGGGATGTGGTTAGATGGTCTACATTGGAGCCGCAATGGTCGGATTCACTCACATATAGCCTACACACAGGGTGTGGTTAAAGGGTCTTCATTGGAGAATGGTCGGATTCACTCACATACAGCCTACACACAGGGTGTGTTAGAGAGTCTTCTCCATGTGAAGAATGGTCGGATTCACTCCCATATAGCCTACACACAGAGTGTGGTTAAAGGGTCTCCATTGGAGAATGGTATGATTCACTCACATATAGCCTGCACGCAGGGGTGTGGTTAAAGGGTCTCCATTGGAGAATGGTCGGGTTCACACATAAAGCCTACACACATGGTGTGTTAGAGGGTCTCCATTGGAGCCGGAATGGTAGGATTCACTCACATATAGCCTACACACAGGGGTCTGGCTAGAGAGTCTCGATTGGAGAATGGTAGGATTCACTCACATATAGCATGCACGCACGGGTGTGGTTAAAGGGTCTCCATTGGAGAATGGTCGGGTTCACTCACATATAGCCTACACACAGGGTGTGTTATAGAGTCTCCATAGGGAGAATGGTCGGATTCACTCACATATAGCCTACACACAGGGTGTGTTTAAAGGGTTTCCATTGGAGAATGGTCGGATTCACTCACATATAGCCTACACACAGGGGTCTGGCTAGAGGGTCTCCATTGGAAAATGGTCGGATGCACTCACATATAGCTTATACAGATGGGATGTGGTTAGAGGGTCTCCATTGGAGAATGTCCGACTTATAATTTCCAACTGCATAAGGTATTCACCACCCCTTTGGCCAGACCCAAATTTTCATGTCAATTTGCACCCCGGCACTCTTCGGGCCTCTTGTGTTGGTTCCCACGCAACCGGTACCTCAAGCTAATAATTTACAACTACACCACCACTTGAACAGGACAAATATTCCCATGTCCTCTCCGGACCGCTTCGGGGCTATTGTGTGGGTTGGATTTTTCCATCTGGCACCTCCAACTTTCTGATTGTTGGATATTTTCAAATTAAGACCAATTAATATGGTTGGAAAATTTCCAACTGGTGGTCATTTCAGTCCAAATTTTTTTTGTCGAGACTTGGAAGAAATTCGACTTAGAGTTCTACACTAATTATTGGTAGAAAATTCATAACTATCAGAATAATAACATGTGACATGTATCAGGCGAAGGCCATTCTCCAGTTACCTTCACCTGTAGCATTCCACGGTGCACTCGCTGCCCGACTCTGTACACATTTAGCTGAGGTATAGACAATCCGAGAGAGGATTGGTAACGGCGTTGGTAAAGCTTGGTAAACTGACTGTGCGAGGGGGTCGGGCATAAATCGAGGGGGTCGGGCATAAATCGAGGGGGTCGGGCATAAATAACTAGGCATAGTAATTATGACGACCATTTGTCACTAAATTGCACGGTCGTCAGGGAACATACCTAGTATGACATCGCTACTGAGGTACGCGCGTGTGTCTCTAGCCAGTCCATTGCAGCGACAATTTACGTGACGTGTCTAATTTATAACAAGTCACTTAATTATCGCTTCAATGTACAATTTGTTTATCAGATAAGACACTGTATTTGGCTATTTATCAAGAGTCAAGTTTTCGGCTTCAGTATAACTATTCGGCAATTTTCAAACTTCGACACACAGAATATTGTGTACTTAGAACATCCACGTTGTTTCGGTACTCGACAGCAGTGTCGTATATATGTATAACTACATTCGAGAACTGGTGTGTGTTTCATTATATATGCAGCTATAGGTTCTACATTCGAGAATCTCGATGTAATGTTCCAGAATCAAGGCGGATATACATGTTCCAGTTTCAAGGCGGATGTACATGTTCCAGAATCAAGGCGGATGTACATGTTCCAGAATCAAGGCGGATGTACATGTTCCAGAATCAAGGCGGATGCACATGTTCCAGAATCAAGGCGGGTGTACATGTTCCAGAATCAAGGCGTTTGAACATTTTGGTTTATACTGACTGTCACAAAATTGATGTACATCTCTCATCCAGCTGGAATTTCAGTTTTGTGAAATAAAAGTATATGTTAACTTCGTCAAGGTTTCAATAGTCTATCTATCAGCACCCACGTACACAATTGGGTCAGGCATGAATATTCTATCTGTTGATGTGTTTTACTAGCTAAACGGATGGGGATATGACACTGTACTAGCACCTCGTCGCCACGTCCGTGCATATATGGAGCATGGCTTCCAAGATTTTTGACCCTGATCCGATTATGTGGACATAATTCTGAGACACGAAATTGAACACATATTCAGGAAAGTCATGGTGGAAGACCCCCCGATTACAACAGCAACGTAAAACACACAAAAAACATATCTAAAACCACGTAGATGCGTGTTAGAAACTACACTTGACATGACCAGGAATATAATTAACAAACAAGTTAACATTTATGTTCAAAACAACTTAATGTAATTTTAGTAACCTCAGGCTGTCATCATTCTATTTTGGAATAACCAAAATAAACGGGTAAACCATTTTATCCTTCATACACAAATATAGTTGACTTTTCTTGGCTCAACCATATTACTTTGATATTGCATTTAAGATTTCAACTTACTAGGGTGACAGCTTGTATAATATGGAAAGTTTCCATTGGAGCATGCGCACACAGTTTCAGTGGTGCCATTGTCTTCAACATTTGATGTGCACTCCGCTCTATCTGGACACTGTTTTGACGAATATTCCGACTGGCAAACAGAATAAAGGCTCATTCCTGAAATACCAAAGACAGGCGATTAACATGCCGACAAACATAAAGACAGGCGAATAACGTTCGGCAAACATAAAGACAGGCGATTAACATGCCGGCAAACATAAAGACAGGCGATTAACATGCCGGCAAACATAAAGACAGGCGATTAACATACCGGCAAACATAAAGACAGGCGATTAACATACCGGCAAACATAAAGACAGGCGATTAACATACCGGCAAACATAAAGACAGGCGATTAACATGCCGGCAAGCATAAAGACAGGCGATTAACATGCCGGCAAACATAAAGACAGGCGATTAACATACCGGCAAACATGCGTATTATAGTTCAGCGGACGATATTCCATTCACCAATTACGCAACGAGAGAGAGAGAGAGAGAGATATATTATATATATATATATCTATATATATAGATATATATATATATATATATATATATATATATATATAGAGAGAGAGAGAGAGAGAGAGAAATAGAGTGTGAGAGAGCGATAGAGGGAGCGACAGAGAAGGAGGGAGGGAGAGAGACAGTGAGATAGAGAGAGAGAAAGAGACAGCGAGAGACAGAGACAGAGACAGCGAGAGAGAGAAAGAGACAGCGAGAGAAAGAGACAACAAGATAGGGACATCGAGATAGAGAGAGAGAGAGACAGCGAGCGAGAGAGAATCGAGAGAGCGAGGGAGAGTGAGGCAGGGGATGGGGAGGGAGGGATGGATGTAGGGAGAGAGACAGTGAGAGAGATAGAGAAAGAGAGAGCTAGAGAAAGAGACAGCGAGAGAGATAGCGAGAGAGAGAGGCAGGGGGGGGAGAGGAGAGAGACAGCGAGAGAGAAAGAGACAGCGAGAGAGAGAGAGAGAGACAGACAGAGAAAGCGAGAGAGAGAGAGAGAGAGAGAGAGAGAGAGATAGAGAGAGAGAGATTGTAAAAGGCATATATATATTGTTTATCATCATATATCAAGTGTATATTGCCTTATTTATAGAGAGTCTTTTAATCAATTCTTTATTCTCATCACCTTATAAATAAAGGTATGGAAAAAAACAAATTTACAATATGTACATTATTTACGATAGCATGTGGACTTCCGGTGAACAATTTTAATTTTAATCCATTGTTCCTTTCCCATAAAGCTAAATGCACAAGGAGACCTAGATGAGGCAATGGTACCAATTCACAATGCTATCAATGTCCCGTGTATATAATGCCATCAAATATATACGAAACAGGTCGTTTTTCATCAGCGAATGCACTGAAATTATACAGATGATTTTGTAACCGTTGAAAATTAATAATTGTGCCATCATATGAGGTGTTGCCATTCCCGCTAGTAAAATTGGATTTGCAGGTATACGTAGGACCAGGAATAGCAACAAATGGGACAATATGCGGAGAAATGCATGTCAACAACCCCCAACCCCGCTTGACACAATGACCTATCGTGTCTGGTGGGAATATAATGGTGTCATGCTGTTTTTCTACAACTTGCATTCACGGTGCAAGTGATCTGCACTTGATTGTGATCGGCCGTAGTGTTAGAGCATAGTTCGGATGTTCAATTTGAGCAAAATCAAAGATAATCGTAAATTGAAAACCCGCTACACACATTTAATAGCAAACTTTTGAGTGCTATATGCATATCATACAGGTGCTATACACGTGCCGTGCCACAATTTCTGCATATGACATGCTTGTTGGCCTGATTTTTTCAATGAAAAGTGGGAATATTGAACTGTGATTGGTTGCCATTAGATACACGAGATATACACGCATTCAGAAATGTGTGTACAGCGTAGGTTATCTGGATGGTTATCACACACTTACCAGATTTGTGCGATAAAATGATTTTTTTATTTGCACATTGGCCACATTTTCCAATAAATAGAACCGTTTTCTATATTCAAATTCC
Source organism: Siphonodentalium dalli (assembly GCA_032622095.1). Taxonomy (NCBI): domain Eukaryota; kingdom Metazoa; phylum Mollusca; class Scaphopoda; order Gadilida; family Siphonodentaliidae; genus Siphonodentalium; species Siphonodentalium dalli. The sequence goes on from CP136069.1 coordinate 116,558,464, forward strand.
AAGCTAACTCGCTTGTTTGTTTGAGTGAAATTTACACATAACCGGGAGCGATGGTGATATACTTGCTTCCCGTCGGTGAGCCGCTATGCACAGAGCAACCGCAACGCACAGGTCCGGGTACAAGGAGTGAATCTCTACAACACAGATTTCAGTACTGTTCTAATGAGAGGTATAACAAATAGTTTAACTATAGTTCATTTTGTCGAGATGTCTGTGGTGTCATGGGATAAGAACCCTTTATCGCAATAGTGTATATAGCCACTGATATTCCATAATATCCTCCCATCACATTCGTTCAATTATATATCCAATATATAGAACTGCGATAAAAAGGAAATTGAATATTTAGCAATGTAAGCATAATTCAAGGAAGTGTTACAATTAGAGTTATTCTTGGTGTAACTTATTGACTATGACTAACACCAGAGTTAGTCGTAGTGACTCGCTCAAAGGGGTGGGTTAGTCAAAGTGACCCCAAATGAGTGTGACTAATCCTAAGTTAGTATGATATTGTAATATTTCTCACTATTGATAATTGTCAGTAATGCGTAATACGGACATACCATGTACACATATAATACCTCTGTAACTCTGTAAGTAGACTGGACATTTTCATGGCCCACGGTTAACATTAGTTTTGGAGACGGCTTGGTATCGAGGCACAAGCCGTGTCGTGTTGTAAAACATTATTTTAGATTACCCAACGGTCGTCCACGAAACAACCTGAGCACAATGTAACGCCATTTTCGGTATACAAAGTTTGACATGGGATTCTCGAGGAAACGAAACACAGAGGAGAAACCAAAGTACTTAAGTTATTGCTAAATTTATTACGAGACTACTCCAACTATTATATTATTGTGCGGAATCATACTTTCTGTTATTCTCAGTGAGGATTTACATTATGAAATCGCATCAAATAATCAGATTTCAGTTTATCCACCAGGGCGCGCTCTTGTGTCCCTTGGCTTGAAATATCGACGCCGCATTTTTTTTCATTTCGACCTCCGGGTGTATTATAAGCTGCTGTCTCTTGGTAATCTATGTGCGCATGGGGGTTTTATTTATAGAAATTGGGATTTTTGGGACGCATTAAAAGTTGTAGTGCAACCCCGAGGCCGAGTCCGGTAAAATGTGTAGTTGGGAATTTCAATTTCGTTTATTGTCTTTTACATTATTATTTCATGCAGCGGGCGTCTCTCGAGACATGCTCGGTTGACCCATGGTTTGTTATTCGGGTGCCAAGAAGTGCAAGGCGATTAATTATAACGGGAATTCTCGCGATAACCATCAGCGCCCTGCGCGTTATGTGTTTATATTGTCCTTTAACCTGCTTTGTTGCATTGTTATTTGAACATCTTTCGTTTGTTTTCACGTGGCATAAATCGGAATGATATCTACTATTATACTGCACGGGTATTTGACGATTGTATAAGAAATTTAAATCGAACATGAATCCTACGAGGTGTTTGTTTATATCGGTGTTTAACATGTTATTTAATATCGTTTAGTGAACATTTTCATTTAGTTATACGCGACAGATATCGGCATTTTATATTCTAAATGAATTGGGATGTTAATTATTAACAATTCCCACGTTACTCCTTCGTGCTGTTTGTAAATATTGACTTTTCATTTCTTTGTATGTGGAATATATCGGAGCTATGAATAGAGATGTTATTAAGAAAAGTTCCAACACTAACCCTTCGCATTGGTTGTTTAACATACAATGTAGCCTAATTCTAAACATTTTATTTATGTGTTCCGAGGATATATCAGAATGCTATATGAATTGAAGAATGTTCAGAAATTACCTCCCATTCCTGTGACCATGTTTTAATTGATCCTCATGGGAGATGGGGCATATTATAATTAGTCCTCATTAGACCATATTTTAATTGACCCTCATGGGACTCTATTGTACTTCATCTCAGTGAGACCGTAGTTTAATCAACACCGATGACACCATATTTTAATTTTAATTAACCCTCATATTGGGACCATATATTTATTCTTTAATTCAGCCACGCTACCATATTTTAATTGACCTTAATGGGATCATATTTAAATTACCCCCATGGGTTCATATTTTTATTAACCCTCATGGGATGATATTTTAATTAACAATCAAGGTACAATTTTAATTAACCATCATGGGACCATATTTTTTATTAACCCTCATTGGACGATATATTAATTAACCCTCATGGGACCATATTTTATTTAACCGTGATGTGACCATATTTTAATTTACCCTCATGTGGACCATATTTCAATTAACCCTCTCTGTGTGTGACCATATTTTAATTTACCCTCATGGAACCATACATGTATTTTAATTAACCCTTACGAGAGATCATATCAGGAGTGCATTACCTGAGGCCATTCTTATATCAGCATTACGCCCTCCTATGGTGTATATTGGCAAGTATATCTTACCCTGTCGCAGGAGGTGGTGGACTAAATGTGATTAAAACATACTCGGTATTTGCGTAATTAGATACTAAATGTGATTAGAAACGTGCTCGTATTTGAATCATGTTACGATTATTATTCTGCGTGATATTTCATGCGTTACTCAGACCAATATTTCAAATGAAATTAGAAAAAAAATATCACATATAATCAACTACATGGGCGTTACCTATATACAGATTTTTCACAATCACCACATTAATTAAAGTTGTTATATTGTATATAATGGCTAATAATATGATCTTGAGGGCGTTACCATTTCTGACTATGGTTTTCTTGTATAAATTATGGCGCTATTACATATACAGGGTTGCGGCTGACACAGTTAAACGCATCCGATTTCAAAATGTTTTGAAATCGGTTGCGTTTAACTGCGTCAAACGCATGGCGGAAGGACCAGTCAGCACCACAACTCCATGTACATGCACGAAGATGGCTGAACTGGGAACATAACAGCGGGAACTATATACTTACTGGAGAAACACGTGTCTGTGTTGTTTGGCCGCGCGTAGCTGGACGAACCGGGGCACACACATCTACCAGACGAGCATACAGCGAGTGTGGTCGTACATTCGGCGTTGGTGCAGCAGTTGTCACCCAGGTTGCTTGCACAGCCCAAATGCGCAATCGACATCAGCACCTTTGACGAATCGAAGAGTGTGTATGGTTTTAGTTGGGCTTTCAGAATGTATTGTTGAGTTTTAGGGATCGGGGAAGAATTAAACTGATAATATTCATTATTCGGCCGGGAAGACTCTGAATCTCGTTTTGGCTGAAGCTTCTCACTTTCGGCGAATAGTTTACTCGAGGTCTCTTAGTCGGATTCCTTATGTCGAATAGTTTACTCGAGGTCTCTTAGTCGGATTCCTTATGTCGAATAGTTTACTCGAGGTCTCTTAGTCGGATTCCTTATGTCGAATAGTTTACTCGAGGTCTCTTAGTCGGATTCCTTATGTCGAATAGTTTACTCGAGGTCTCTTAGTCGGATTCCTTATGAATAGTTTACTCGAGGTCTCTTAGTCGGATTCCTTATGAATAGTTTACTCGAGGTCTCTTAGTCGGATTCCTTATGAATAGTTTACTCGAGGTCTCTTAGTCGGATTCCTTATGTCGAATAGTTTACTCGAGGTCTCTTAGTCGGATTCCTTATGTCGAATAGTTTACTCGAGGTCTCTTAGTCGGATTCCTTATGAATAGTTTACTCGAGGTCTCTTAGTCGGATTCCTTATGAATAGTTTACTCAAGGTCTCTTAGTCGGATTCCTTATGTCGAATAGTTTACTCGAGGTCTCTTAGTCGGATTCCTTATGTCATTTTGCATTTTTGGTTTGTTAAAAGCGATCTGAAAACGGATTCTATATGCCTAGTATGTGTGTTTTCAGGATTGACTTGTTTCCATTCTTGAATTTTGGCGGGTCGGCAGGGTCAACATAATTTAGAGAGCGTTTCGTATTTACAGAAAACGATCGATGACGTATGGTGATCGGTGCGATTTGAAAGTTCTCAGAACTACTAGCTATGACCCTTACATGTATTTTTGAAAATTTTGATTGATCAGTTCATTCTTGTTGGCTACAGTTGCGATCAAAATTTAACACCGAGCCCTATGGAGTTTCTAGTATTTTGGATAAAAATGGCGCCATTTTGCGTATGATGATATGCGCGTACTGATATTCCTAAAATATACTAAGTATGAACACAGACGTAGTTTTGAAAAGATTGGATGTGATCAGATGATTCTTGCTGGCTACAGTTGCGATCAAAATTTAACACTGAACCCTATGGAGAATTTCTTGTTATGCTCAATCGTTGATTGTAATATCACTTATTGGCGATCTTGTGCAACTATATATGAAGATTAACACTCGTGTTTGACCCACTGTAACTACACGTGATTTAATAGATGTAATATATGATATAGTTATGCCTCAAGATACAGTATTTGGCAAAAGTAAGTGTCGAATGGTTTTGTAATTTCGATAATATGCAGTTTGTGGAAGCAATTGAAAATATTCCCAACAAGACTGAAGTTTCACGACGTGATTACATATTAAATTGTTGTTTTATTTGATACTTGTCTGTCGTGTTGTCCACTGCCTAGTTGTTGAAGCCACATCGTTGATCATAACGATTGTGTAGTGTCACAAATACACAGGTATAGATGTTAGTTGTTCATAGTCATTAGCTCCATCGTTGTCATCGGAGTCTATCCCACATACACCGGGAGATGCTGTGTTTTCGCAGGATTTGTGCTACTGACAAATTGACATTTCGGTGCAGCTGAGATCTTGACTATAGCAGTATAGGCTTGGCTTTCACACTTCCCACGCCAGTTACATTTGGCGAATTTCAGTACAGCGACTGAAACCCAACATTCACCATCAATATTCTAACCACAATTAATGTTCACACTTCATGCATAGCTGTGACAATCAAGTAAATTCGGATTTCCACTAAAGTAGAGCTTAATGAGTTAAATAGATATAAACTATAATTGCATTTTACTGCAAATTCCGAGTAGGTGCTTAGTAACCGTTACTAATGAAATATCGGGTGGCAAAGTCTCCCGATCGTATAACGATAAGTGGCCTATGCAGAACATGCCTGCACAGTTTTAGACATAATTGTGCCCAACTTGAGAACAAAACCAAAACCTTGTGATTAGACACTGACTAAATTAAAGCAAAAATACCAATGAATGATTAGTACACCATTGTGGTACTTGCTTAGCAACCGTTGCTAACCTTAAATAAGACATTTGGATCACTCTGATGGTCAGGTATATATCAAATTTCACATTTGGGTATTAACTGCATCGGAAGTGCAAACACTGGAGTTGAATTACGACGCTATAAGCTATAATTGCAGTTTCCAGTCAATTCCCGGTAGTTGCCTATGTTAAGTTTCTCGATCTTAAAATGATCAATGGCCCATGGGGCACAAACCTATACAGTTTCTTATCTGTGTCACCATTTGAACATAGCCAATATCATCCGACTACAGCTGATCGCCATAAAAGCCCAAGTATAGAACGATCCATTAAGCTAAGTCGATGGTTTGTTCACAAGCAATGGAGTCATGATACATTATGAATGATGATGGAAGGGTCCCCTCAACTATGTCCTTCAACTTTGCTAGTATCAATAAGTTGTATTCACGAAACAACTATGCACGACTTCCTGTCTCTTCGCGATCTTGTCGCACCATTATCATGTCAGCCAAAGATATATTGAACCCTCTCCTCACAATATAAACAATGCTGTACAATCCACAATATCGACAATTGTCCGTCCATGCAGTAAAGGCACGTATACGTGTCACCAAATGAGAGAACTATAGTAAACTTTATCACCATATAATAATACAGAAAGTCGTTGTTTTTGTTAGGACCCACAGTTCTCATACATGCACATAAATATAAAATGTATGACTTTTAATTTTGTAGTAGACATGGTGAAATTGGCAACACGTGTCATTATTATTCTATCTGATTCATATGCAAGTCTTTTTAAGCTTTGTCGCTTGCACCTTAATGTGTTTTACTATATATAAGACCAAGCACGTAATGCACATATATGTCTTCTTACAAATAAATTCTCTCTCAGAAAGTGTACAGAGATGTCTTGCCTATTTATACTGACAATTTATTTTTATTCTTGTGGCAAAATATTTGAGGGAGTGATTTGTTATGTTGACTAAGATGTTAATTTAGTATGTTAAACATGTATCCAGGGAGATGTATTAAGTGGACGGAGAAAGTGTCTTCTTTATCAACATATTTTCAACTCCCAATTTGGATAAACCCGACCAGGATTTATAGAACAACAACTAATATATGCCCAGTAATGTTTAGCAATACATATGGACATGATAACATTGTTTAAAAATTTGAAACAATACCACCATATTCACATGTAAGGCTAAACATATCATTGGCATAGATGAGTTGTTACATTGATGTTGGTCGGGTTTCTCCAAATTTAATACTAAAACAGAATGATCCATAAGCACCATAGCTTGGCATGAAAATATAAAAAATTCTACATGACCGAACAATTTTAACAAACAGTGACTGACACTTACATAAAGATGACTTGCAGATTTGTTAACACAACTCCGTATTATGCGGTACTTCATCCTAGCAATAAACATTAAGTTTGTCAATTGATGAAAAACACTATCAATCAATTTAAAACGACATCCTGAAACGTTAGTCTTGATAAACATTACATTTGTAGAATAGTGGACATTATTACTGAAGCACGTGATTGTGATGTATATGATTGATGTAAACCACCACATTTTTTTTTATCAATTACTGTATCTGGTGGCCTGACTATATTGCAAGTTAAGTTTGTAAAATCACACATAGTTACAGTAGATTACATGTAAGAGCCATGGATATATGATAGCCATTAAGTTCCATCACTGTGAACATTTGAGTAAATTGTCAAACTCTCTATAGGGTTCAACGTTAAATTTTGATCGCAACTGTAGTACTGTATCCACGGAGACTTATCTGACGACACCAATATTCTCAAAAATACATTTCAGAGTCATACTTGATATATGTACAATTTCAACTGGCACAATTCATGATAAGGCTAATCGTGTTAGTTAATATTTTTTACAACCAGGAAATGCTCTTTAAATTCTTAAAACCGTTTAATCATTTGTTTCCACTAAAATGTCAGACTGGAAACAGGAGACTCTGAAAGTAGAAAGCCATATTTGATACTTGTGTTAATTTCAACTCGCACAGTCCACCAGAAGGTTAGTTATGGGGATTAATATTTGTATAATTTTGCAAACAGTCCAAAAACACAATAAAATTTCATCTGGACACAGGTAGACTCTGAAAGTATCACGTTCGTCTATCTGTGATATATCTGATTTTAAGAATATACAATGCCTTAATATTTGGGAAAGAAAATTGAAAATGCAGTCATAAATACAATTCATCTGATGATCTTATGATAAAATTCCACATTAAGATATGTAATTGTGCAATTTGTGGCAAGATCTCTCCCCGTTTTTCGATTCCCAGGAACAAAGAAAGCCACTTACCGAACTTGCTATGCGTAATAGCATGTTTTTTATTACCAGGTGGACGAGAAAAATAGAGAGGTACACAAACAAAAGCCTCACACAAACCTGTTTCCACTAAAATATCAAGCTGGCCCGGAAACAGGTAGATTCTGAAAATTGACACACTGGTGGTATAGAAACCGTTCTCATATCGCTTTTAACATTACGAAAATGGGCAACCATTTTTTTCGACATAAGGAATCCGATCTCTTTGAAGCTTAACCCCTTAGGGTGGATACACACATGCATGTAATCTCTGTAATTATCGTGTATTTGGCGTTTTACGTGGATCATACAGACGATGTAATATGTGTCCACTGACAACCCAATCATTGCCTACGTGTTGAACGCACTGAGTTCTAGTTCCAATTAAGTCGGAATGTAGATAAGCCGTTATCTGGACCGAGTCGCCAGGCCACTTAAAATAATTGTTCGTGTGATAACCCATATGGCAGACTTTCTATTTAAATAATTACAAGTCCTCTCTTATTTATAGCAGTGGTGGATTAGGATTTCCCCGACGCATGCAGGGGCTATATATGACCCCGAAAGCTACCAGGCGGGGTGGCTAACTCTGAGCTATTTAAGTAAAACATATCATATTGTACGTTCTTGCCCAGATTATTCAACTAAGTCCCTTAGCGATTTGCAGCTTTCGAGACCCCACCCAAACAAGCATCATGGTTGAAAATGTTCTACTTCAAGTCTGTATATGCCAGACGTATGGCTTCTGGTGTTCGTGCATTAATAAAATGCCAGATATCACACAGACTTGACTAATTTCCGAATCCGTAAGAGAAGAAATGTTTTGGACTGGCCTTAAATGTACTGTTAGAAGACAATTTGACTTCGCTTAGCACTACTCACTTGTCTGGCCTGTTAACAATGAACCGCTCGCTCGCAGGTGATTAATGTTGTCAATTATTGGTGTGGCCATGTAAAATACATGTATTTTACATACAGAAATTACATGCATGTGTGTATCCACCCTAAGGGTGGATACACACATGCATGTAATCTCTGTAAATATCGTGTATTTGGCGTTTTACATGGATCATACACACCGTGTAATATGTGTCCGCTGACAACCCAATCATTGCGACTGTGTTTGACCACAGTGAGTTAAACTCTGAACCGCTGAAGAGCCGTTGACTGGGACAAAGTCGTCAGGCCGCTTAAAATAATTATTCGCGCGATAACTCAAATGGTCGACGTTCTGTTTAAATCATTGCCAGTCTTCTATTGGTGTTAATACCAGTGATGGCCTCTTCCCCAACGCAGGGGGCTATGACCCCCAACATGCACGGGGAGCTATATTATCCCAGAAGCTACCGAATTCACCATTGCATATTTCCTCGACGGGGGGTGTGCATGCAGCACCCTGAGTCCTGACACCCTGCTTTATAAATATCGTAGTCATGTCTGTCGTGTCTGTTTTCTACGAGTGATTAATCTAATATGCAGTAATTTATGCTAATCATATAATTATGAACATATTATACAGCTTTAAATTTGAATGCATGGTGTTGCTGTTTGTCTTCATTCGGCGAAAGGGTTGCCTAGCTACGAGTTCCCAACTACGTCACCTTTCATCTCTTGTGTTATACAGTTATACATGTATACGCAAAATTTACAACTATGGAATATTTAAGTAAAACATTATATTAAAGATATATATATATATATATGTTATAATTATCAGAGAAATCTCAACAAGCCGGTATCATCCTATAAAAGAATTCTGCATATTTTATTTTTGTTTTGGATGACCCTGTTTCCAAGAAATGACAGAAACAAATCAAGTATAAAATCGACCGGCTCTAATCCACTTTTCGAAATGAATTATAACTCGTGAAAAACAGCAACATATATCAGACAAGAATTACTCATTTCGGCATCCATGAAAGAAGACATGTTTATGACTGGCCTGAAATTACTTGATGGCAGTTTGTTTGTTAATGGCTTATAACTACTCACTGGTGAAATTGACCTCTCGCGCGCAGGTGATTAATTTTGTCAATTATTGGTGTGGCCATGTAAAATACATGTATTTTACATACAGACATTACATGCATGTGTGTATCCACCCTTAGACTTAATAATATACTGCATGAATGTATTCTCCCATTCAATTATATATAATTACAACTACTTTCGCTTTCCCTTAAATGCGTGCATTTGATTGGTCAAGGCCCTTAGATACACTTGGTAGCGAAAATTTCTATCAGCCGAGGGAAGTGTCGTTTCCCGCATCAATGGGTGTAGTGATACTTTAAAAAGTTCGCAAACAAAGTCGAATATCCATGGGGCGAATTTACCCGGAATTTTATTTAGTCCACCAAATAAGTGATACTTTAAAAAGTTCGCAACCAAAGTCGAATTTCCATGGGGCGAATTTACCCGGAATTTTATTTAGTCCACCAATCAAATCGCAAGAAATAACTTCCGTTTCTAGTGGTAACCTAAGACGCCAACTCTCAGCGAAAAATTATCGCCGAGTAAACAGCAAAATTGTACATTAATTTAGTTGGGGATAAAGCAATGTATTACATAACTATTCCACAATTAGTATTAGCATTTATCCAGCTTCGTGCCAATAATAATATGACATGGCAGTGGTCACGAGAGCATAGAATGCATCTTTGTAGCAATTGTTTACTTTTAGAGTTTGTCACCGGAGACCGCAAATTTGGTGGGGAAGTTTGGGAACACCGCTTCAGAATAGCTATCGAATCGGAATGTCTTTATGACAATGGATGTTCTGGGAAGAATCGTTTTAAATAAGTGAAAATTTACACCAACAAGTACAGTTTAACAGTTTACGGGTGTGGTGTCTTGCTTATGTGAAGTTCGAAACAGAGAGCGTATTGTGTGTGTTCATCTCGAACTTCCAAGTTCCAGTCGGTAGTTCCGGTCGGTCGCCCAATTTATTTTCGACCCAATTTCCCATTTCGGCTAAAAGAGCAGCTGAAGTCCAGACACCAATATCACTTGGATAGTTTTACTATTTTAGTGTTTTTAATATAGTTTCTTTAAAAAAAACTTGTTTAATCACCAACTAATATGCGGATTGTCGTAATTATAAGCAATCAACGTCGTTTTCGATGCATCTGTCGGCGGAAAGAAGTGTCGGATGCCGAACTACTTACATATAATAATTCGGCATCCGACACTTCTATACGCCGACAGATGCATCAAAAACGACGTTGATTGCTTATAATTACGACAATCCGCATATTAGTTGGTGATTAAACAAGTTTTTTTTAAAGAATCATAAGAACGGTCTAATATTATATATTCATTTGGAGGGGTCGGATCTGAATGAAATTTGGTATGGATGTTCACTACTATGAAGGCATTCAACGGAGCGTTTAATCGTTTTTTTTTCTGGATTTTCCGTTTCATTGAACTTATTATATGAACATTTCCTAAGGGAACTACTCGTCAGTGAGTAGTTAGTATAGAAAGGGTTAAAACCAATAATGTGAACAGTAGGGCTACTTCTTTCGCACACTTTAACACTTTAACACTTGTCACAGACGCATAGACAGAGTGTGTGCCTGCAATTATACTGCCTGAGCACATACACATATCGCGGTATTAAGGATTGCCTTATAACCGACCTGGTATGGCTGCCCTGATCTCTATAATAATAGGTTAAGGAGCACACGTGGATTATGTACCGGTATATATAGGCATAATTATACGTGTGTTTATCATCAAACTGCATGTGCACATGTATTGGTATGAAGGACTGGCATGTCACCACAAACTCGACAGGCTCGTCTTTTCAAATGGGTGGCAGCTACAATGTCCGAGGCGCCGTGCGGGCCTGGCATTGTCTCGTGGTTGTTTTGGTCTGATTGTGATCTGTCTGTCGCGCGTTGCCCCCCCCCCAACCGCAAACTATAAAGAAAAACATTGTTCTTATAACTCCCTTCGCAGATTACTGATCATATAGGATTGCACAACACTTGTATTATTAAGCACTGTTTAAAATAATATTATTCATAATCATCCCGACTGATATATAGTTGCCTCATTCCATCCACGATGACGCACACGTCTACGTCAAAACGTGTGTCAACACCTACATTTACTATTCTACTCACATATGTTCTTGTTTATATTAGCACCGACTGTAAAATGTACGTTTTGTGGCAATGGCAGTGGCGGGAAACCCACTCTGGAATTATCATTTTCCATAGGTCCCTATTGGAATCACATGACATTAACCCTTTGAACACAGTTTCCCATGGGAGTTGAACTAACTACGTGGAGAATGACAATAGGGACCTTCCAATTTTCCAGACGAAACGGTTCACAGAAAACGCCATCGCTCCCCAAATGTCGTATCATTAAACTCGCTTTCGGGATTAGCTCAATTAGATTAATATTACTATTAACAACACTCTTGGTATGCAGCGGTTCCCTAGAATTGAACCCCGGCCCTGATAATGGCCAGGTCCACTCAGACAATCACTCCGTCTCTATTTTCCACTTGAACACACGAAGTTTGAACACACGAAGTATCCGAAATAAACTGTTTAAAATATTCGATAAAATCGACGACCATGATATATTATGTTTCACCGAAACCCACATAGACGCAACATTTCCAACAACGAACATACAGCTCGAAGGGTTCTCTGATCCAGTAAGACATGACGGTTCGAGCTACGGGGGAGGTATTGCCGTTTATTTCGCAAATCACCTGATCTTCGAACGTATGCCCTCTCTCGAATTCGATGACTCAGTCCTGTGGTTCAAACTGAGGTGCAGATCTTCAAACTATCTTTTATGTGTGTCATATCGCTCTGACCAATTCTGCCACGAGCGATACTGGGAACTACTTGATCAGTCTATAGCGGATGCACTAGATCTTAATATACCCATGGTTGTAACTGGCGACTTTAATTCTAATGCCTTGGACCCATCCTCAAAAATCAATGAAATAATCTCCTACTATAGCCTTCGGGACATCATTAAAACTCCAACCAGAGTTACATCGACAACATCGACACTTCTCGACCCCACCATAGTGAACAGCACTGTCACATCATGTGAATCAGAAGTGATTGACTTCGGCAGATCTATCTCAGATCACTATGCGGTAATAGCATATTTGAAATACGAGTATAGCAGTAATGGTCCATATTCGCGATTGGTCAGAAACTACGAAAAAGGCAATTATGAACAAGCAATGGAACTCATCCGCGACCCAGAATCGTTACGCTCAATTGAAATTTTTACTTCGAAATTCCTTGAAATTATGGTTCACATCAGAATTACGATCGATGATTCGAAGAAGAGACAGGCTACGTAAGATTGCGATAAAATCCAAAAAGGACATAGACTGGGCGAAATTCAAAAAAGTTCGAAACACGGTCAACAATATGAAAAAGTACGCAAGGGCCCAATACGAGGAACATCTCCCGAATACTGTCAAAGACCAACCTTCCCCAAAATATTTTTGGCATAGCATCAACGAAATTATGCAAAACAAACATAAAGACGCTATCCCCCTCTCATCGATTATGATGGCAATCTTGAAACTGACGATCAAACCAAAGCATCGATGCTTAATAATGCCTTCATTGCTAACTCATTCCTCGACGATTCCTCTTGCAATCTACCGGTGTTCACACAAAAATGTAATGATACGATAACTGAAATTGACTTCACTCTTGACGACATCACTTCGGCAATTGCGAGTATGAAACCAAACAAAGCGTCAGGCCATGACGGCATCACAGTTAGAATGCTGCAGAAAACAAGCCCAGCTATTGCCATCCCACTCAGAATTCTATTTAAGAAATCTCTTGAATCGTGCGCATTTCCTAATAAATGGAAACAAGCAAATGTCATTCCTATTTATAAGAAAAACGACAGATCCAACTGCAAAAACTATCGCCCAATATCTCTACTTCCATGCGTCAGCAAGCTCCTGGAGAAAATAGTACTGAAATATTTATCCGCTTATTTCAGTAAGAACAATATACTATTCCAATACCAATCAGGATTTGTATCAGGCCACAGCACCACTTTTCAGCTACTTGAGATATACCACACCCTGTGCCAGGCACTCGATGAGAAGTTAAATACGTCTGCAATTTTCTGCGATATTTCCAAAGCATTTGAGAGTGTCTGGCACAGGGGGTTGTTATTCAAGTTGGAGCAAAACGGAGTAACCGGGAATATACACAAATGGATACACAGTTATCTCTCTAATAGATCACAGCGCGTTCAAATAGGAATTACATTCTCTGACTATCAGACGATATCGGCAGGTGTTCCACAAGGATCTATCCTCGGACCCTTTCTATTTTTGACTTACATTAACGATCTCGCAACAACGATCCAATCACTCACTCGAATGTACGCGGATGATACTTGCTTCTTTACTGCCCAAACATCACCCGATGATTGTGCTCGTGAACTTTATGATGACCTTGAAAGAGTGAATCGGTGGTCAAAACAATGGATGGTAACCTTTAATGCAGAAAAAACAAAGTCTATGGTATTTTCACTGACCCCCTCTGACGATTCCCTCGATTTAGATCTCGACAACGATGCGATTCAACAAGTAACTCTTCACACCCATCTTGGCGTTTCTATCCAACCAAATCTACATTGGGACACCCAAATAAATACTATTTGCAAAAGAGTTGCCAGCAGATTGTCACAACTCAGGAAAATTAAATTCCAAGTAAACCGACAGACGATCGAGATAATGTTCAAAACATATATACTCCCAATAATGGAATATGGTGACATAATTTGGGATAACGCCCCTGACTGCCTACTCCAAAAGCTCGACCGTCTATATATCGACGGTGGTAGAATAATAACTGGCCTGACCCGATCTGCCTCAGAAGCGAGAGTACTGGGTGAACTTGGATGGCCTCCCCTCAACAAAGACGTAAATTACATAAAACGCGCATGTGGCATAAAATATTGGACAATAAGGCCCCTCCCTACATAACGAAACTTTTGCCTCTTACCGTTGGGGAATCATGTAGATACCCAATTAGAAATCCGTTACGATACGTCAACTATTTCACGAACACAACTCACTTTAAATCAAGTTTCATCCCAACTATGATTGCTGAATGGAATGTATCGTGCAAAATAACAACTGATGCAAAAAAACCTCACAGACCCCACATCAGAACCAACTAAGGACGAAATACTTGCTAATATGTATAATAATTTACGCATTGAAGAGACATCAATAAGACCCCCTTCTTACTACAATGTCGGGCGGAGAACATCAAATATTTTGCAATGTAGGCTCCGAAACAACTGCAGTGATCTCAACTTCGATAAATTACATATCCTCAAGCCCGTGTTGCACCTGCGGTCACCAATGTGAAGACGCAAGCCATTTTTTCTTCGAATGTCCTTTCTACACAGAAGCAAGGAACCGTATATGGACACGACTAGATGAGCATAAAGTGGTCATCACCAGTATTAAAGATATTCTCTTTGGCATACCCGAAATTAGCGACACCTTGAACAGGCGATTATTCGAGACAGTACAATCATTCATCATTTCCACAGACCGATTTCAGTAATCATTATTCCATTGACTCCGCCCTCTGCCACTGCCATAGCCACAACTACAACCTACATGTTTTTGATTGGGAGCCGGTTCCCCTATGTATACATAGCCGATCACATGGGGCACCGTCTCCCACACAAATAACAACAAAACTTTCATTCCTGCAAAACCATCGACTTGAACTCATCAGCAGCTGAACGCCAGGGGAGAGGAGCTTCACTAAGTTTCGTAACTTGTGCTCCGATCCCCTGTGCACCCACAATATCATCCATATATTCTGTTTGTAAATTATTCCATGTATTTGTGGGTCACAATAAATATGTTCAAACAAACTGCCTGAGCTGAGAATTGTGGACTGTGATTGAGCGGTTTCGCTATTAGATGAAAATCATTAACATTCTATATGTATGCTAAATTGTTTCTCCCACCAAGTTGTAAAAGTATATATTGGATTGGTATATTATTCATCTGGAGGTTCAGGGAATATGAGCAGACAACCAATAAAAAGCACAGAAGTAATATTCATTGGTGGGAAATGTTCAGATAATAAGTTCAACAAACAACTTATATGGTTAATTGTTTGTTGAACTTATTATCTGAACATTTCCTATATAATTAAGGGATAACTACTCATCAACGAGTATTTAGGAATGGTTAAACTATCTTTATAAGTTTGATTTTATTGTGAAATCATAAAAAATGAAATCGCGGGGGTAAATGCCTTGTTTGAAGTAGCTATATATATACATTATGTTTAACCTCATTATTTTCGGCATAGAAAACACAGTGGAAGAGAGTGGATAGACACAGATAGAAAGAAATGGTGACAGAAGGGGTGCGAGAGAGATGGATAGAGATCGAGATGGGGCACAATAGCGAGAGAGTGAAAGAGGGTGATATAGAGAGGAGAGATAGATAGATAGAAAGATAGAGAGAGAGGGAGAGAGCGAGAGAGGTGATGAGAGAGAGAGTGAGGGGTGAGAGAGAGAGAGAGAGGGTGAGATAGAGGGTGAGAGAGATGATGAGAGAGAGGGAGCGAGTGAGGGGTGAGAGAGAGAGAGAGAGAGAGAGAGGAGTAAGCGAGAGGGACGCAAGAGCGAGTGACAGATAGTCAGGGAGAGAGATAGGGTGACAGGGAGGGGAGGGAGGGAGGTTAGGGCGAGGGAGAGACAAAGGCCAATATTTCTCTTTCTAAAATTGTTTGCCAAATTAAATGAATTTGTTTTTCAAAATTCCAAAGGGACTTGCCAAATTTAATTGGAGGCCTAATTTGGAAAACTTGGTAAGAGTTCTCACTTGAAGATGAAATGCATCCATTTATACACATATACAATAAATGGTTTAAACAAGTTAGTATTAATGATATCAAAGTAGCAATGTTACGAATTACAAGTCTCTGTCATCAATGCATACATATTATTTATACTCATTCTGTGTCGGAGACAAATAATAAATAATGAAGCCCGAGCATTTTCCCCACCTGCTCCAAAATCGACAAAGCGGACATTTCCACACTAGGACATTTACCCGTTGGACTTTCTAAATATCATTATATTCAAACTATTAAATAGTTTTAAATATATGTATGATCTTGATATAAGTGAGTATGTATAGTGTTCACTCCCTTGCAGTGGCTATCCCATGATAGCATGCTGTGTTAAAGCATGAGTTCCATGTATGTGAACAGTATTCAACCTGCTAAAAAAATCCCCACCTTTCCAAAATTCTCAATGTTTGCATCCATATTAGTGTCACACCTTTTAATTTCTACCTATAACTCAAATTTAAGTACAGAAACAATCACTTGTCATATATGTCCAAACTCATTTAAATTATATTAAATAATACACCTTTACACATCAAATTGAGTTAATAATATATATAGGCTCAAACATGGACCATAAGCTTAAAAGACATCGTTTTATTCTTGTAATATTCCCCATTTTCGAGATAGTCAGTGAGATTTTAATTCGCGTTTTTGGATGTTTGTTGCCCATTAAACCTGGTTTGATGCGTTTTTTTTAGCAAGATTTTCACAGTTAATTAGGCTTATGACTCATTGAATTAAATTAATGACTGCAGCTAATAGACTCTATATATTTGGAAGATGATCTTTTGCATTATTTACCCAGGGAATTTTCCAGGTGCATGAAATAAAATCGGACGCGTACCAATGTTGCAAAATCCATAAAATGAAAACGGTCGGGACGCCGAAATAGGGGCGGGAGGGTCACCGGAAACACATGTCATTTGTCTTTTTGGCTTAGTACATTTTGCTGCTTCGTGCGCAGTGACGTAATCTTTCTTGAGGAACGACAGCCTGTTCAAAACAAATTACCTATACGAACATCAATACAACCTTTACAGAACATCGACTTTTCTGACTGTCATATCACAGTCGATTAACTATCCATTCATCTTTGAATTTCTGTTGTGTCAATTGTGTAAGTTTGCCAGTGACGCTCGATGGCGTTTAATACATGTAAACAAAAACCCGCTTACCAAAATCTTTTGACCTTGCAATAAGATTTTGTTTTTGACAAATTAAATTATGTTTTGTCATTGGTAACTTGGCAACTGGCAGCGCGTGCCCTGGAGGGGAGGGAGGGGAGCGCTATCAAACTCACCAGAAAGCACAGTACCAGCTCCACTGGGTGACTTGGACTCGGCATATTGAACTTCCTTGTTTTGATTGGTCTGCTGAATCAAATAAATTGTCATGTGGATATTTACATTTCTTTGATTAATGCATGCTTCATCGCGTCGGAAAAATAGATCGCAATAATAATATTTAATATTTATTTCAGAATTGAAAGAGAATAAAGGTGGTGACGTCAGACCGAATAAGGAGGACCAACAATCGCCACAAGATAGTGCGTGCTATATATATTATTCCTTTGCCATTGTCGACAAATACCATAGAAATCCATTGGTCTCAAACAAAATTAAAGGAACAAAAAGAATATATAAATAATAATAATAACTAAATAAATTAATAAACCAAATAACCGAATAGAAGAAAGAAATGCATCATCCCACTTTAACCATGCGCAGTTAAGCTGATTTCAATTCTTAGTACATCATCATATATAATAGTTAACAAAACTAAATGTTAATTTCTTCAAGGTATAGTGGTATCAAACAAATTAGGCGAACCAAAGACACACACATGCATATAGTGTTAGCAATAAAACATTTGAAGTTGTGAATATCACTGGAATCATTCAAAATCAGCCACTGCAAAATGGCTCATTTCGGTATGGCCATAAGTTAATCGCTTCCTAATTTTAGGATTCAAACTTGCATATTGCTTTAATTTAGAAACAGCTAGTGGAGAGAGATTCTGTAAATTCTTAACGACAGTTTTTTGAAAGAAGACTTTGTTTTCTACTAGATTAGTATATCAATAATCAATGACGACATATACGATAAGATATGAAATTTATCCAACAGTTGGTGTGAAAACAATTCAACTTGATTTTCATGAAGTCGCAAAATTGAGTTTGGGTCTTATTAAGACAGATATATGTATATGACGTACTTACCGAAATTGTTACTGCATGGTAACTGTGCATACGCGTTGAATAAAAATATGTCGCAGTTTCGAATAATAAAAGGGAAACTATATAACGCTTGAAAATATTACCATATTCGCAGACTCCCCACCGAGTGTCACACACGATTAATTTGTTCGTCTCACATGAGCGAAAGTGAAAAAGCAGCTTCTACCTATGCTGCGTAATACCCGGATTAAATGAGAACTATACACAGCGCATTTCTTTTGATTAATGGGCCAGGGATGACTTATCGTGACTATAGCCGCGGGGTAAACCCAATTTCATTATATCTTCAGGTTAAAATATATAGGGTATGTATGTATTGATTGTCGTTGGAGGGATTTCGAAAATACCAGTCCTATATGGCACGTTCACATGTATACATATATAGCTG
Organism: Siphonodentalium dalli; assembly: GCA_032622095.1. NCBI lineage: Eukaryota > Metazoa > Mollusca > Scaphopoda > Gadilida > Siphonodentaliidae > Siphonodentalium > Siphonodentalium dalli. Next base: position 116,577,541 of record CP136069.1, read on the forward strand.
CAAGAAAATGTCAGGTATGCCCATGTGACTTACTTCACAGAGTATAAGCCTGTACTCGAGGATTTGCCTTTCTTCTGAGAAATGCTACTACTTTCTTCGGATATTCAAATATTTTCACCTATTTAGACTGCGGTACCTTTGTGCAAACGACGTTTTCACATATTAAATTAGAATTTTTTCTTGCAGATCTTTTTTTCCAAATATCTAGATTGATGACTAAAGGTATATATCCAACATAATTGGGTATTTGGAATAATGTTTCAAAGATATTCCTCACTTAGTTGGCAAATTTATCCAACCGGAGGATAAAATGTGATCTTGGGAAGCCCCTTTAAATTCATGATGCACACTGTGAGTACATTCCATTGTGGGAACATTAGTCTTGTGTAGAGAAGTCGGTTGGAACACGTAGAAATAAATGGTGGTTCAGATAATCGATGTTTTAGGATGAACTTGACTGTACCACATTAGTCGATCGCATAGAAAAATCTGTAACCTTTTCTTCGATTGACTGTAACCATTAGTCGATATAGACGTTTTGTTTTTATCAATATTATAATTCAAATCGCCAAATAACGCACTATATAAGGTACTTGTTGCATGTGCACATGATGCCCGTTGTGTGCCCTAGTATGAATATGTACAAAAACCTCACCGGTTACAATGCATGTGTGTATTGGTCAATGCTGCATTTTTCTGTTTATTAGCGTAAATGAGGATTTTGGTACACCATTGCAGTCCTATTGCTAGGATATGTGGATCTCACCACAATTGATCTTTCCACAGCGGTGAATCAAAACATTATTAGCAGATATTTTCGACCAATCAGCGACTGAGTCGGTAGCTTGCTGCAATGCAAATTACGATGCATCTTTCTTCACCTTAATTTTGCATACTTTCAGTGTTTGATTGCATATTTTCAAATTTTGTTTGTTGTTAAATCATAATGTACTGAAATTAATATTTACCCCATGATGTTTGAAATTTATTCATTGTCATAACAATGTTTTTCACTTTGCATGAGACTTGACATAATTTTCACAATTAATGCGAAAATCTATGTTCTCAGATTTACATATTCTATATTATTAAAGATTAAGATCTGTATGTCCGTTCCCGACTCTCAGACCGATTTCAACTAAATTTGGTGTGGTATCTCGAGGTACCTTGGCGAATTTTATAGCGGCGTTATGTTTTGTCATTTTAATTAAAATATAATTTTTCAAATTTAATTTTTAAAATGTTAATTTAGCAGTAAGTTCCTTAAAAAAATTCAAAAATTCAAAAATGTAAATAATTACAAAAAATTTGTTTTAATTCTAATTGACTATTTCTTCAAACACCTTGTCTTCTAGCACCCATAAGCTCCTCCCACTAATTAATATGTGTGTGGGGGGGGGAACTGATATCCAAATCAACGTCCGTTGTGTACCAAACTCACCCGAATTCGGTCTGTGGAAATAAATATGCAAGGGGTTTGGGGTAAATGTTATCAACAGTGGGAAATTTCATGCCTGACACAACATTAGTTGGAAAATATACACCACATATAGGTTGAAATTGTTCTCGTTGTTTGAATTTCTAATCAGTGATTAGTGGGGAAGGGTACATATAGAATACACCCATAGTAGCCGAGAATAACAAATTTTCACCACGAGTGGTATTGTGGTTTTAACCACGAGCCTTTGGCGAGTGGTTAAAACCACAATTCCACGAGTGGTGAATTTTTTTTATTCTCGGCTACTATGGGTGTATTTTGTTTATACCATAATTATTAAGCCGTCGTTCGCTTTAAACACGGAAAGGCAGACGAACACGTGCGTTTTCATTTTCAACAGCTATCGCCGACCTGTATAAAACGTGTACTTTGTCGGTGCATGCACCTAGAATAAACATCTTTAAATTAACTTTAATGTGTCATTTTTTGACAAGTAAACCCAGTAAATGGAATTGGATAGTATATATCTCTGTGTTTAGACCACTTATCGCATTTCAGTGTGTTTTGAGTCGGAAAAATTGTGTATTTACTTCTCGAAACGGGCGTGACGAAACATTGGGCTAAATTTCGACAGCGAGGTCACCAGAGGTCAAATGACGGGTCGTTCTACTATGGGTATAAACTTTTAACACATAAAGTGCCGTTGAAACATTTACACAACAGTATAAATTTATACCAATAGTAGGAATCGTTATACCCACAGTAGGGTGTAAAGATGAAATTTACAAAACAGGTGTTATACACACAGTAGCATAGCCAATTATGGTATAAATATATATTTCACTAGTTGACCGTAATCGGTGCAGTTTAACTGACAAAATATTCCACCGGACGCATACTCATTGACCCAGTTTAATTAGCACGATGATATATTCCAGTGAGAGCTGAAGCGATGGAGATTTATAGACTATGTATAATACTTGTAAAATAATACATTCATAATAAATCGGATGACCGAGCCTATGCACATTGGGGAAAGACTAGTGCCTACATATTGACAATTTAACGAATATATTACACGACATATTGTCATTATTAGCCCAAGTGATTATAAATATTAATCTGGTATAATCATATTAAAATAATTAATTAATTAATATGTGTGAGGGTGTGTTTGTATGTGTGTGGAGACACGCAACAATTTATTTAAAACGAAAATATCCATACATACACCAAATAACACCGATAGATGGATGGTATTTGGGATACTCTACCATTTTTATTGTTATATTTTATCAAATCATAACTCGAAAGCATAACAAAATCAAATTATCTGGTCATTGCTGTGCTCGCGTGGTGGAATAATTGTCGATTATCGACAACCAATGTAGCATATTGTGTCTATTGACATCATATCACACCATTTAGCAATTTCCCCATTGACCGCAGTACTAAATATAACGCCAGAAAATACAACGAATAAGACAAGTTAGAATAATACAATCGATGTGGTAAACCCATATGTATATAGTGTATATTAGTGCAAAAAACTTAGGACTGTAGACCGTTGTGCCTTTCGCATAACCCAATTTGAAAATATCAAAGCTACTAAAGTAGTACAGTGTCATTTGGCTTGTCTGCAAACAGAAGTACACTCAGCGACTAAAGTAGTACAGACAGGATAGCTACTATTAGAACAATTCGTTTGCAATTTTACTAAGTTCCTGGCGTCAAACCCAACCAATAGTAGAGCGGACAAACTCAAAAAGCTCACTAGAAGTAGGAGTTTAGTCCATCGGCACCACACACGGGCTTGTGATACATCATTTTGAAGGTTATGACATTGTGCAACGGATAGGGCCCGGTGTGAAATATACAAACATGCAAAAGATGATTTTGAGAGGTTTAAGCGCCAAAAATCAGCAAAAATCGCTATCTTTTATAAATGCGGCTAAGAGCGACACAACTGTAGAGAAACGCGATTTTTTGACGCCAAGATATTGCGTTCTACCTACTTCTATATTTTCTAATATGATAGTGCTCGATTTCGTTGAAAGTTATCAAGATTTCTGAGATTTTTTTGTAAAAATAGACCAAAAACCGCAAATTATCATTTTTGTTGGCCCACTTAATCAGGAATAGTTCAATATTGTTTTGATCCGCGATATTCAATATAGTCTAGAAAACTGCGGAGATATATTCCGCATATGGCAACATGTTGTTTATGTCAACATATTCAATAAGTGATGTGTTTTGTAAAATTGTTTCACCTCTCACCCCAAAATTCAGCAAAAAGTCACTGTTTTGGGGAAAATCGGCAGAACGAAATAAAAAATCAGAGAATTTGGAATATCTGCCTGCTAATATATAGCAGTCTACATACTTATAGATAACAAGTATGGTAACGCCATGATTTCGTTGATAGATGCTAAAACGTCTGAGATTTATTGTGAAAATAGACAAAAACAAATGTTGATTTTCAATTGTTTTGTCCTCTTAATGGGTGATAATTCAATATTGCTTTGACGAGGGATCTCAGAAGTACCTTGTAAATTTGTGGAAATGTTCACGGCATATGTTCATAAGCCAGTTATGTCATCCTTTGTGATAGGTGCTGTTTGTGTAAGATTGTGTCACCCCTCACCAAAAAAATAAATGTTGTCAGTACACTAGATGAATGCATGCAAAGCTCGCGTGCCCATATATACTTGGGTTTCTCGAATCCGTAATCGTAACTACAGATAGTGAAAATCGACAACTGATAGAAAGAACACATAATCTAGTAATGTACCTGTAGCATCCTATTCGTAATTCATATGTGCAGTAGGTTATTATGCGTAAGCTGTCGAGTGCCAACACAGCAAATGATAACTTACGGTAGGCATGCACGGTAATGCATTGCGCTAAATACCACCCGAGCCGAAATATTCCTAGAAAACCCGGTGAAAAACGGAAACAATTTGTAACACTTGATAGCTATGACGGCACAAGATCATGCTTAGATTACCAAGCGCACTTTGAAATTTGTGCCAAAATAAATAGATGGGAAATTGATGACAAGGGCCTTTGTCTAGGCGCATCCTTGAGAGGATTGGTTCAAGGAATACTCGGTGACCTACTCACAGGACGAGAAGAAGACTACAACGTTCTTATTGCTGCGATAGAAGGCCGATTTGCTGCCAAAAACCAGACTGACTTGTATATGGTACAATTGCGTGAACGACGACAAATGGCAGGATAGAGCCTACCTGAATTGGGACAAAGCATCCGACGTCTGGCCAATATGGCATATCATACTCCATCACATCAATTGAGAGACACCTTGGCAAAGGACCAATTCATTGGTTGGTTGTATGATCCAGATATACGGCTCAGGGTAAAACAAGCACGACCGGGCTCTATTGGTGAGAGCATAAGACATGCAGTTGAATTAGACGCTTTTGTCAAGTCTAAAGACTATGCTGGGGCAGTAAATGAAGCAGACCCAACACATAGCAAAAATATAGAGTTTGAAGAACCCAAAAAGATAATATATGAACTGAAGCCCCAAACTGGTTCTAATGGGAAACTCAGGATAACTCACAACCACCCCATACATCACAGTCCATCCTTGAGATGAAGGAGATAAAACAAATGTTGACTGATGTGAAGATGAGTAATGGGGAGATTACACAAAGAATGACAAACTTGGAGAACCAAAACAAGGAGAAAAAGAGTATCACAAATGAGTCATGGAGTGACTGTCGTGGCGATAGACAAGGGAGACATAATTATAATGATAATCCTGATTATAGCACAAACGAATACAAAGAACGCACCAGATGCAGAACTTCTCACAATCCACGCGACATGTGTCCTAATGCATATCGTGGAAGGGGAGACCAGCCGAGCACAAGTGGACATCCTAACTCCAAGGAGTTTGTTAGATACAGTTCTTCTGAAGAGGGAGGCCTGTATTTAGATTGCAATTTCTATGGGCAGCCAGTGAGGTTTCTAATTGGTACTGGCGCAACAGTTTCCATTCTCTCAAAGAAACTGTATCACTACTTATCGGAAGATAAACCCAAACTGGATACCTATCTATATGGTAATTTGGAGTCAATAAATGGAATCAAAATGGATTACCATGGTCAAAGATGATACTATCAAACAGCGCATGATAGTGGTTGACATAAGCCAAGAGGGATTTTTTGGCCTAAACGCTATAAGAAAGCATCATATTGTTGTGGACATATGACATATGTTACATAAATGATGTAGCACGCGAGCTGCTGATCATTGAGTCCAACGAAACGAATAAGGCATACAGAGTTGTATGTTCTGACTTATCGGAATCTCTGCCATAGATAGTATCTTCCCGTCACGTTTCAGAGCACATCAACACAAATTCCCCAGAAGGAATTGGAACTATTGAAACTGAGGATCACGAGCCCACTTATACCGCGATAAGCAGCACGGATAAGGCACCAACTATGGAAGAGAACACATATATTGGCAGAATATGTCATGTGACTCCTGGAAGTTCTGGAAATTCACAAATGCTCAGAAAGCTTACCGAACCTATGGGTATCCATGATCACATGGCAACACAGCAGTAGTTTCTGATACAATGAGCAATGGGGATGGATGAGTTCCAAAGAGCTGAACCAAAACGACCCGATCTTGAAGGGAAACCAAATGCACAGGAGAAATATATTCTTCCTGACACATTGACAGCCATACATGGTCAGAGAAATTCGACATGTAATGATCAAGGCCATGGAGATATTATGGCATCTGTTCCTCATCATATTCCAAGAAATATGGCCCAACCCAGAAACAGCGCCATGGGTACCCCAAGATTCAAGGACGATAGATAGAATTAAAGAGCATCGCAAGGTTGATGACAAGGCTCGATTTGATGGCTGTGACCAAGAAGGTCATGACGCATCAAAACCCCAACTACTGTGGGAAGGTCCCCATAGGGCAAAATCGTGGATTATGACTCCCAGATAGGAGAGCCACAGAAATACAGCGTTTATACTGTTTGTACAGTATTGTTGATGTAAAAAACATTCTATTATAGGATTAAACGGAAGTGGCAGCCCTTGTGGGAAACATCGAGTCACAGGTAGCTGCAGGTTCATTCCAAACACGATCCCTTGGGTCAACATGCAGGGTCGAGCCATGACTAGATGTGGTGAGATCGCGAGCTCACATTAGTGGCTGTGCCGTCTCGTGGGTAGTTCATGCCCATTGCATATGGACGTTAAAACCCCTCCATGTGTATCGAAGAAGAGTAGGCTATGCGCCCGCATTGGAGAACATTTCTGCACCCAGATACAAACAAACTTTGGCTTCCACCGGTTCCAGGGTGCAGACGAACAATATGTAACGGAAGTAGTACCAACAACCCTTTTGGGAAAAGTAATGGCGTGGTCACCGCTTCTGAAGAATTTAACAAAAGTTCACTAAGCACAGGTTCGTCGATTGCCATAAAGATTGGACACCTCTCTGATACACATTTCGCAATGCTGCACATTTGACACAAAACGTCTAAACGGTTGTTTGATGCAGTACGTGTTGGCGGAATTGTCATGTGAGTCAGGTGATTTCGTTGGCAATGACAACACACGTTACAAGTTACATGTACGTGTGGCTGAACCTGGCTATTAGCATTCACTAAACCTCCAAATACGTTTTATCTTATACAACTGTGAAGCTATATTATGCGAAGCAAACATATACAATGATGTAATATCTTCAACTCAAGTAACTATCAAACGCCTCAGCTTGATAAGGTGTGTGTATAATACATAAATGTATATAGGAATATTCCGTGTGTGTGTCATCTTGCGATGTATTGTATTATTGGGGCGAGGTGTGCAATAACGTAACCAAACAAATGCGACAGAAGATGATACAATCCGACAACAATCATATGCATTATGTGTCTCGTCAACTCTTGAGTGTTTGTCCTGGATTATTGTTCAAAATGGAATTGAATTATCACCCATGTTGAGGGGCAAAACAAGTTTAAATTTCACGATTTTCGGTCTACTTTCACCAGAACACTCAAAAATATTGGCATCTGTAAATGATACGATGGCGTTATCACAATGCATATCTCGAAGTGGGTAGACTGCAATATAATAATACAAAATAATCAGAGTTGTTGTGCTTTTGTATTCTGCCATACCGAAATTTCTAAAACTGATTTTTTTCTTCTGAATTTTGGGGTGGGGGTGACACAATCTACCACCACATAGCATCTATGACGAAGAATGACATCTTTATCCAACAATCATATGCGGTATATATTTCCACAAGTTTCTAGATTATATACGGGATCTCCATTCAATGCAATATTGAATAATCGCCTATTAAGAGGGGCGAAACAACTGAAAATGAATGATTTTTTGTCTATTTTCCAAGTAAATTTAAGATATTTTTACATCTATCACCGCAATCATGGCATTTCAATACTTTGTATTTATAAGTATGTACCTACTATATCGTAGCAAAAAAATATCCCAAATACCTGTGCTTTTGTATTCATTTGTGCCGAATTCCATAAAACAGAGACTTTTTGCTGAATTTTGGGGTGAGGGTTGAAATAATCTTACATAACACAGCACGTGTTAAATATAACGACATATTCAGCATATTGTCGTATGCGGTATATATATCCGCACTTTTCTGGACCATATACGATATCCCTGGTCAAAACAATATTGATCTATCGCCTATTAAGTGACGCAAAAGAATTGAAAAATTGCGCTGTTTTGTCTATTTTTATAATAAATCTAAAAAAAATCTTCGTTATATGAGAGAAATCGTAACACTATCATAGTAAATATCTAGAGGTATGTAGACTACAATATTTTAGCGCAAAATGTTCGCGTTTCTATACTTTTATTTCTCAATTTGCCGCATTTTACAAAAACAGGGATTTTTGCTGAATTTTGGCACTTAATCCGCTAAAAATCATCTTTTGCATCATTTGTATATTTAACACGCTGTGGAATGTCATAACCTTCAAAATGATGTATCACAAGCTTGTGTGTGGTTCCGATGGACTAAACTTTCTGAAATCGGTCCGTCCGATTCACCACAAGCTTTATATACAGTAGAGAGGATATATAGTGTTGTACTGATAAGTCATTTGTTCCTGGATAAAGTTAAGGCACTTTGAGTATGAGTACATTTTATCGCCTATACGGGTCAAAAATTAACACAAATTCTGAGAAATATGGCGTTTATTTGTATTCATTTACATTTGAAATAGTTGTTTTTGTCCGAATAACAAATTTAATCATTGGTTAGTCGCGTGGTGAAGTTAACTTATTCACTTGTCGACATTTAACCCCTTTATGAACATATTTTGTACACATGTGATCAGTATGTGTGGTCAAGCGTGATGCAAATCCGAAAAAGTAGTAGCATTTCTCCGAAGAAATGCAAATCCTCGAGTACAGGCTTACACACTGTGTATTTGACCAAGAACAAAATAGTACACGAACAAATCGGAGGGAGACAGTGCACGGATAGTTTATCGCCAGTGTGTGATATGTGCTCTCCCTTGATTGGTGGTCATCGGTATCCGTTAAATAATACGCTGGTAACCGTTCACGCGCTCGAGTTGTGGGCAATTCCACGAAAAAGTGGACATACATGTCAAATTTAAAAGCTCGCCCCGCCATGCATACTCCATCATGATCATTTATTGCATATACGTACCTCATTAAGTAATTCCAATTTTGTCCTGTCAAATTTTTTTGTCTCGGGGTATTTCAACAGAATAATCCACAATTTACATGACAATTGATGTTCACTGACCATTTAGCTTCACATAGAAGTTGAAGCAAAACCTAAGCATAGGTTTTATAGCTAGAGGAGGTCATATTGCAGAGAAAAAAATATTTCCAATCACATGGAATTGGAAAATTGTGTATGATATGCATTGTATATATAATAACCATTTATGGCCATGGAATGGAATGGTTGTCAATAAAGCATGTTTCTGGAACAGACTTCACAATTAATTCTTAGAGACAACTATTCTTATTTTCCTGAGATATAATGTACTGAAAATTGGTACGTCCGTTACTGTTTTGGGAGGTACGTCCGTTACCAAAACCATTCTGTCTATATTGGCCATATACATGTACCACATATTGTATCTTAATGCGTTTCCATGCCTGTTCTATGTCAGGACGTGGACAGTTTAGATGGACATACACAGAAAACTACGTAATTAGTACACACCATGAAGGGATACTATCCGAAGACAACATCAAGCATATTATATAACAATAAAAATGTCAAAAAGAAGACTTTAATCATAGTTTATAGAACGGAAATCTTCTAAACAGCGTTCTCAGCAAATACACAAATTGAGTGGAAATGAATAACTGCTAAAAAAAAGTAAATGATCTGAACTAGTAAAAAAGGGTTGAATGGCATTGTAATTGAGTTCAATACTGCTTCAAAAATCTCAACATTATGTTAGGTTTGTGCTGAAAAATGGTGAACATCCATTCCTGTTTTCCCATAACCTTATGAGGCATGAAAAATTCATTTTAAAGGATGCAGTATGAAATTTTGCCAAAAACATCTTTTGGGATTCTGACCATGTTTTTGTACGGAAATGGACAGAACTTCCAAACTGAACTGAAAGGGGCCATGTCATGTGGCTAATTATGCCAATAACATCGCAATTGTGACCCATTGGCATCGAAATGACTAATGTCAGGAATACACCACACCAGGCATACTACTACACCTCACCCACGGCCGTATAGTCAACTCTATATATAGCTATACACCACATTCATGATCATACAATCACCTCTTGTTTACATTTCGCATCACGATTGACCATACGATCACTCCCTGTATATATATTTGCCACACCCATGGCTATGTAGTCACTCATGATATACATATAACCACACCATAACAATAGAGTCACTCCAAGTATACATATACACCTCACCAATGGCCATACAGGCGTTCTATATATATACCAATACCCCGCACACATGGCCATTCATATATACGCTTGTCGTGCCGTAGTATAAGCCGTCGAATAATTATCTCCTCCAAAATCAACTAACACTACTCATTGACAACACTTCCTTTACAAAAATTGTGTATACATATTCAATATTTTTACAAAAACTATTAAAAATAACCAAAAAAATCATAAAAACCAAAAACAGTTCACTGTATATATATATATAAATCCACCCATATCATTGTTCACTACCGTTCATATAATTTCAACCAATAAACTACAACAAAAGAATACGGCTTCATTTACGCCCGTGCCCTGGTAACCCACCAAATAGGGGAACAATACATACACAGAACGTGAGTTCAATAACAAGCAATTAACAAAGGGATTTTTTATTATTTTGTTAGGCCCTGAAGAGGGCCACAGAACTACCCATGTATAACACAGACAACATGCTAACCACACGTATCGCAAGTGTAATCTCGAAGATGCCTAAGCTTCAACTCGATCACCTTAAAATACGTTTTTATAGGCGGTCGTAGACAATTCCCCGTCGGGTAAGCGGCTATATGTACGCGATCCTCGGCATACATTCCCGGAAACTTGATGTCTTTGAAAATAACAAATCGTTTAAGTTGCCAAAGTTTAGCCTTGATTTCATCATTGCAAAACTTTCGCACCTCATTGTACCGTTCAACCGTAAGATCAGGATCATATCTAAATCGTGAACGAGGCAGAATCTCTCCAAAGAACACTGCAATACCACGGTCGTGGAATTCCTTGATGAATTCGCACAAAGTGCGAGCTAGCCAACCCTCGTTCACGACAGAATCGATGTCATTCCCCCCAAACTGAATAAAAACAGCATGGGGGTTCCAATATATACAGTTCCAGAACAGCCCATTACAATTTGCTAAATTCAAGCCACCACGGGCAAAGAAGCGAACCTCTTTGTCCGGGAGATCAAACCAAGAACGGCCATCATTCAGCCACTCGTAAAGACGAACAAGGTGCACTGAAAAAAAAAACTTAGTCATAGCCTTAGTCAACCCGTAACTTAGTTATTTTTGACTAACTTAGCCAAAAGTAACTAAGTGTTACCTTAGTCACATCTTACTAATTCTTAGTTACTAAGGTTGACATTTTCGTGATTCAGTCATGCCGGCAAAACTCAATAGTATACTTATCGGCGACATATTATACACGGCAATGACACCATACAGTATAACTGAATCTTAATCTGCTCCATACAGTATAACTGCTTTTTTCAATGTTTTGCACAAGTGAACGCAAACCGCCAATTGGCTTTAACCAAGAGTGCATCAGATAATGAAAAATTGCTTCGATGGATAGGATATGTTTGACTAACTTAGCCAAAAGTAACTAAGTTTGACCTTAGTCACATATTACTAATACTTAGTTACTTAGGTTAATATTTTCGTCAAAAAAACAAATTAGTCATAGCTTAGCCAAAAGTAACATAATGACTAAGGCTATGACTAAGTTTTTTTTTCAGTGTACATTTTATATGCATGTACAACTACAAGAGAGGATATACGTGTACTAGTACTGCACTGTGCGCACCAGTGTAACTCACACGCTTCAATGTCAACAAATAGACAACAAACAATGTATATTATATAATATCGCATTCATTCTGTGTTAATCGGGTCGGTACGTATATGGCGAGTACGTAATTTTAACTCAAATTATTGTTTCTCCATTTTGTGGCCGACATTTTAATCACTAAAATCAGAGTGATTTAGACGTGATATTGGCGTCGAACGAACTAAAAGAGACGACATATTACATAAATAACAACCATGGCGTATTTAGAGAGCGGATAAAATCAGGATAAAAGAGAAGTTATGAAAATAATCTGCGAAACCGTTCATCGTGTATTGTTGAACTAATTATTCAGACTCAGTCAGAGCTCTGTTTTCATTCAACAAGTGGACAATTTGTCAATAATGGTTTGATTCTTTATTCTACATGTGAAAGAACAGCGCCTGAAATATTTGCTGCCAAAATTAGATGTGTGACCGATGACTTCTTCAAGGTTACATGTACACAGTACAGTACATACGGTGTGGTGAACGTTTTTCGCAGTGGCATTGTGGACGAGCACCCTAAGGCCTAACTTGAACTTGATGTGCATTCCGGCTTGGTGGTCGAGGCTGTTACCTGTTCGATTGCGGACAGTTGTTAAAGACGGTCTGATTTCGGTTCCTTCGATAACCGGACAAGTTTATATTCTGCGAAAAAAAGGCTTATTAATCATTGACAATTTCCACTAAATTCATCGAGAGCAGAGATGCATGCCAATTAATCGATGAATCATGATATGATCCTTTCAATCGAATCAATGGTCTGACAATGTCGTCTGATGTCAAGCAATAGTGACAATAATATCAACGACTCAACGAGCAGCTACATGTGTATTAATATTATAATGTTGAAAATGCAGTTCATGACAGTACTTGTTCAGAATCTAATTCTTTCAGAGCACATCAATATGATCGACATGCATGTACAAGTTCTACAAGAGAGGACATACGTGTACTAGTACTGTAGTGTGCGCACCAGTGTAACTCACACGAGGTTCAATGTCAACAAATAGACAAACAACAATGAAACCGATGCTGTGTCGTGATGGATGATCACATTGTTTTAATAGTTAATAAAATTTATTTTTATACATGTAAGTCATTATTTTCAGTTATTTTAATCTGCAGTTGCGATGTTCAGCTGAGATTGCAGGGCTATGATACCCCCAATAATTAGGTCCAATTAAATGTACTAATGTATACAGTGATGACATAGTCAAGCCGTAGTTATTTCTGACTAAGGCCTTAGTTATTTCTGACTAAGGCCTTAGTCATTTCTGACTAAGGCCTTATATTATATGTTATATCTACACTGAAAAAAAACTTAGTCAAAAGTAACTAAGTTACCTTAGTCAGAACCCCCGTCTCAAAACTAACTAGCTTAGCTTAGTCAGAAATGACTAAGGTTGCCCTTAGTCATTTCTGACTAAGGTCTGACTAAGATTTCCCTTAGTCATTTCTGACTAAGGCCTTAGACCTTAGTCAGAAATGACTAAGGGCAACCTTAGTCATTTCTGACTAAGCTAAGCTAGTTAGTTTTGAGACGGGGGTTCTGACTAAGGTAACTTAGTTACTTTTAACTAAGTTTTTTTTTTCAGTGTGACTACTGCCAAACAAAGCAACGCGCACTGTGTTAGACATGTCTAAAAGCGGATGACCTCCAGCACTTTAGGGTCCATTTTATGCAGATCGGACGGATCGCAAACACACTCACGCCACAAAGCATGCACAACACGAAATCCCCGCTTTAGAATAGATCTCACAGCATGCCGTCAACAACGCCAGCGCCAGCTTAAACTGACCCATCACTCATTCTCATAAGGCACACCCTTCATTGATATAACAATACAATTCACTTTCAGCAGCTAGCGCTCATGTCATACACATTCCACTCACCCACAACACCAACCAAGCGGGACCGGCTTAAAAACCGACCCAGCACTTGCCTGGGGTGGGGTGCAGGAACTTCAGACCCATAAGTGGTCATAGCTCTCAACGAGTTAGGAACGGCATATACCAAAATATGCTCGTCCCGCTTGCCGCTCTGACATTTCTTCGGGAGCAGGACGGCTCACGGCTCAAGAACACACTGACATGTACTAAATGTATACATAATTTTAACAAAATAAAGAAATTACCAAAAAAAAATATAAAACCAAAAATCTATTGAATGTAATCATATATATCTCTGTACAAAACCATTCACATATATCGTCAACTATTAAAGTCTATCTTGTACATTATCAATCAGATTTACTTCATTTATCGAAACCCAAATAACTCTGCACATAAAATTGTCAGAGTCTTCACTTACGCCCGTGCTATGGGATGTAGGGCGGTCCATACAGAAAGAAACAACGAATTAACCAAAACATACTGTCTCTGCGCATTTGGCCATAGCAGAATCGCGGTATGATGGCGCATTGAATCACATTGAATCACACGCTCTGCCTTGCGGTTGTTTTTTAAATAACTAACAAACTAACACTTTTAAATTATAACACGGGCCCCGCTCCATTTTCAGCGCACCATATGACACGCTCAGCTCAACCATATATTAAAGGGACCCACCGGGACACCCCTCACACCCCCATATTAAAGCTCGTGGGCTCTTCCCCAAATAATCCATCCAAATTAATTCAATCAAAGAGATAACATTAATTCAATTGTGTCCACTTTTGCCGTGTTCAGACATGACTGTTTTATGTGTGCTATATCTCCAACAACAACAAACCGTGGGGTGAAGGAGAAGATCACTCGATCTTTTCGACCATCCCGGGCGCTTCGCGCCCATCTACTCACTCACATACACGTGGCTGGATGGGGTGAAGGAGAAGATCACTCGATCTTTTCGACCATCCTGGGCGCTTCGCGCCCATCTACTCTCTTGTGTACACGTGGCTGTTCTGTATTAATTACGCCACAAGGTGATGTAAGCTGTTTTTCATGTTCGAGTGGACGATCGATAATCCACTGGGCGAATGTATTATGGTTAGGTATTTTTTCGTACTTGAGTATAAAGTTTAAACTATAAACCGTGCCGATAGAGTCACGATAGTCCGACAAAGATTAGCACATGTGTTTACGTCACCGGTGTAATTGTGGGGACATGTTTCTATTATGAAGGTTCGCTATCCCGAAAGTCCACTATTCCGAAGGTTCTCTATTCTGAATATTTGCTATTTCGAAGGTTCACTATTCCGAAGGTTCGCTATTCCGAATGTTCTCTATTCCGAAGGTTTTTGTTATTTTTAGGTTAATTCTATATTCTAAAGTATTGAGAGGGTTCATTATCACGAAGATTCTTTTTATGGAGTGTGCGCTCACATCCGAACGGATCCTGCGCGCATACCGATACAGATACAGGAGGAAATAACTTAGAACATTAAATGTGATTTTGTTTTGTTTTCGCGGGTTTTCTTGAGATTTAATGTCATTACGTGGGTCCATACCTTTGAATTCTTGGCATATAATATGAATGTTGTGGTATATATGGACCCTCCTGCATTGGGACATGACACAGGTACAGTTGACTTAAGTGCTGTTCTGTGCGGGCTCCAATTTGGGGTTCAATATTTTAAGGGCCAAATTTAGAATTTTATGGGCCCATACCTCTGAACTCTGGGCATATAATATGAATATTGGGGGGGGGGGCATGTCTCTATTCCGAAGGTTCACTATCCCGAAAGTCCACTATAACGAAATTTCTCTGAATGTTCGCTATTCCGAAGGTTCACCAATCCGAAGGTTCGTTATTCCCAAGGTTCTCTATTCCGAAGGTTTTTGTTATTTTAAGGTTAATTCTATATTCTAAAGTATTGAGAGGGTTCATTATCACGAAGATTCTTTTTATGAAGGAAATAACTTAAAACATTAAATGTGATTTTGTTTTGTTTTCGCGGGTTTTCTTGAGTTTAATGTCATTACGTATGACCTTATTTCTCATTACATATTCACGCCAAGCATCCCACACAATTGCTATGTTTCCATGCGATTTAATGTCATTACGTGTGACCTAATATCTCAATAATCTGAGGCAAGAGTACGCCTGCTAAAGGCGAATTATAACAGTGGGGCTATAACGCTTAATGAATACTGGAGGCTATAACAAACTGCGCATATAACAAACTGTCGTATATCTAGCAATTAGCAAATAACATGTCCTCTTCGGCTTTCCATAGATTTCAACGTAATTTGATACTTAGGAGTATTTGTGTCCGGGAAGTGTTTTGGACGGGTCAAATCGTGACCCCGACCTGACCTTGACATTTAAAACTGGCAATGCAAGGTAAATTTGGGTAAAACGGACGAATTTCGGCGAAATTTGATACATAGGGATACTTTTGTCCGGGGAGTGTTTTGAACGGGTCAAATCGTGACCTCGGCGTGACCTTGACCTTCAATGTGGTCAATCAAAGGTCAAATCGGGTAAAACGGATGGATTTCGACGAAATTTGATACCTATGGGTACTTTTGTCGGGGGAGTGTTTTGGACGGGTCAAATCATGACTCCGACCTTACCTTGGCCTTCAAAATTGTTAATTAAAGGTCAAGTGGGGTAAAACGGACGGATTTCGACGAAATTTGATACCTAGGGGTACTTTTCTCCGGGGTGGGGGTGTTTTGAACGGGTCAAAGCATGACCCTGACCTGACCTTGACTTTCGAAATAGTCAATTCAAGGTCAAATCGCGCCTTTCGCCGGAAATCAGATGGGAAACAGCCCGGACGAAGTCGGACCAATCAGCTTGTGTACTAAAGAAGACAGTTTGAAGAATGTAATGTATA
The DNA here is from genome assembly GCA_032622095.1 of Siphonodentalium dalli. Classification (NCBI taxonomy): domain Eukaryota; kingdom Metazoa; phylum Mollusca; class Scaphopoda; order Gadilida; family Siphonodentaliidae; genus Siphonodentalium; species Siphonodentalium dalli. Next base: position 116,594,371 of record CP136069.1, read on the forward strand.
ACACGAGAAACGGGAAAACTTGAAATATGGAAGTATGCAAATTTCCCACATAAAATTTGAAAGCTAGTTTATAGTATAATTATATTATAATTTAGGTTTATGGCTAATAATATGATATTGGTGGCGTTACCATTTCTGACAATGGTTTTCTTGTATCTAAATGCTTGATGCTTTATTAAATTCTATATCCAACGAAGTCTAATCATTACATGGTGTCAGAATGGAAGGACTTCCGCCACCTAAGCCTCTAGTTGTCGCAGATGGCTCCAATGTTGAAAATTGGGCACGCTTCAAACAATGCTTTGACTTGTATTTGACTGCATCAGGGGCTGATAAGAAGAGCGATGCTGTTAAAAAGGCTCTACTCCTGCATCTAATTGGTGACGAAGGGAGGACGATATTTAACACATTTGACGGCATTGTGGACGCTACGACGTTTGCTGAACTGTTCAAAAAGTTCAATGATCACTTTGTTGGGAAAGGCAATAAGACATTTGAAAGACACATATTCAGATCATTGAAGCAAGACGGCAAACAGTTCGAAACTTTCCTCATGGAATTACAGACACAATCACAAAAGTGTGAATTTGGTGCATCGATGGAGGAGAATATCTGTGACCAAATTGTCGTTGGTATTAGCAGCTTGCAGGTTAAAGAAAAACTGTTGCGTGAAGCAGATATCACTCTAGACAAAGTGAAGAACATTTGCAGGGCACACGAAAGTGTTCATGAACAGTTAAATAAACTATCAGCAGCAAGTGCTAGTGTACCGGGAGAAGTACATTCTGTGAAAAATGACAAGAGACGTGATTTTCGATCAAAGGGACATAATTCTAACGATAAATGGACTAAACGAAAAACTGTAAGTAATGGCACATCTTCAGAAATTCGTAACTGCAAGTGGTGTGGGCTGTCGCACGCTAAAAAAGCAATGTCCGGCGTATGGAAAGACATGTGACCTCTGCAACAAGGTTAACCACTTCCGGTCCGTTTGCCGAAGCAAGAAAGTGCATTATGTTGAAAGTGCACCGATCGAAAATTCCGAGGAAACATTCTATGTTGGAAGCATTGACAATCAAATGGACAATGGACGCAGTTGGGTTGTTGACACACGTGTCGGAGTAAGGAACATTCCAATTAAATTCAAATTAGACACGGGTGCTCAAGTAAACGTTCTCAACTTCAAAGACTATAAACTAATAACTCAGAAACCATTGTCAAAATGTGCGAAAACGTTAACAGCATACAACAATCAGCGAATCAACGTTGTTGGCGAATGCAGACTACCGATAAACATTGGTACTACGTCAAACATCATCACGTTTGTCGTTGTAAATGAAGACAACATGTCAATCTTAGGCCTCGAAGCATGTGACAAACTAAAGCTGATTAAAAAACTGTGCGCTGTAGAAAATTCATCCATGGAAAATGAATCCTTGGACAATTCCGGGGAAAATTCACTATATGGTGAATACGAAGACGTGTTTGACACCCATTTAATACAACATAACAATGAAACCGAATGCAATTCCTGTGCAAAAATTCCGTTTGCATTACACGATCGCGTGAAAGATGCGTTGGCGCGAATGAGAATGAGGGCGTGATATCGAAAGTTGATGATCCAACTGACTGGATAAATTCTATGGTGATTGTAGAAAAACCCTCGAAAGACTTGCGAATATGTCTTGATCCACGTAACTTGAACAAATACATACAGAGTGACCATTATAAAATTCCGACAGGCGAAGAAATGGCCGCGAAATTGACGAATTCAAAAGTGTATGCACTCCTGGATGCCCGTGCGTCGTTTTGGCAATTGAAACTCAACCATGCAAGTTCGCTATTGACAACATTCAGCACTGAATTTGGGAACTATCGATTCAACAGACTTCCATATCGACTAAATGTTTCAAGCCAAGTATGGCAAAAGCTTGTGTCAACTTGGTTCAGAGATGTCGAAGGCGTGGAAATATATATCGATGATTTATGCATACATGCACCTGACGAAAAAACATTGCATGAAAGACTAATAACTGTATTGGACATATGCAGAGAGAAAAATCTCAAGCTGAACAAATCCAAGTGTGTTTTGAATGCAAGCGAGATAAAATACCTAGGATTCTTGATCAGTGAAAACGGAATGAAAATTGACAATAATCGGGTAGACGCAATAATTAACTGTCCAAGTCATACATGCAAGGAAGACGTACAAAGATTCTTAGGAATGTTGACATTCTTAAACAAATTCATAAAGGATCTATCAGAAGAAACAACTGTACTCCGTGAACTATTGAAAAATGGTGTTGCTTTCGTATGGACACAAGCGCATGAACTCACATTTCAAAGGCTAAAAAAGCTATTAACAGAAGCGCCGGTTCTACGATTCTATGATCCTAAAATGGAACTGACAATTTCCTGTGATTCGTCGAGACATGGTATCGGAACGACACTGATGCAGGAAGGCAGAATTGTGGCATATGCATCTAGAACTTTGACGAAATCAGAAGCTAACTGGAGTCAGATTGAATTGGAACTGTTATCTTGTCTGTACTCTTTGGAACGATTTCATCAATTTGTCTACGGTCGTCATGTCACAATCGAAAATGACCATCGACCTAAAATTCATTCTCGCTAAAGGAATGGCTCAAGCACCGCCGCGAATTGAGCGCATGTTACTGAGACTACAAAAATATGATTTCACATATGTTTGGAAACCAGGCAAAGAGCTGCATATCGCGGACGCGTTAAGTCGTGCTCCTCAGCCGCATACTGTGAAAGACGCGAAACTGGAGAAAGAAATATTTGCACCTGATATCCGCGAGTTTGCCATTCTCTACCGATAAATAGTGTGAATTCAAAGAAGCAGTGTTTAAGGATGCAGAATTACAACTGCTTAAATCCGTGATTCTGAATGGTTGGCCGGATAGCCAGCGGGATATACCAGAAAAGCTTGTGAAATACTGGAACTTTCGAGAGGAATTATCATGTGATGAAGCGCATTCTCTCATATTCAAGGGCGAGAAATTGATGATTCCCAGTGCATGGAAATTGGATTTACTCAAACGGCTACACGATGATTCACATCTGGGCGCCGCTAATTCTGTGTTCTGGCCTGGTATGCGCAAAGATATCACCCAGTGTGTCAACGAGTGTGATGTGTGTCAAAAATATAAGCCGAAACAAGCTGCAGAGCCAATGCTACCACATGCCCGACCGAATGAACCATGGATTAAATTAGGTAGTGATGTGTTTCATTGGCATGGAGACAATTATGTATTGTTTGTAGATTATTATTCTAATTATTTTGACATAGCTAAGCTAACCACATTAACTGCAAATGAACTAGTCATGAAGACGAAATCGATTTTCTCACGTTTCGGAATACCTGAATGCCTCGTATCTGAAATTCAAGCTTCGTATGTCAGTGACACTTACAAAACATTCTTGCGTGAAAATGGGGCATATACCACGTGACCTCGAGCCATACCACCCGATTTCGAACGGACTGGCAGAGCATTATGTGGGAGTGGTCAAAGGTCTCCTTCAAAAAGCTTGGGAGGAGAAGATAGACCCATACTTAGCAATTATGGTGTATAGGGACAGTCCAGTAATGAATGACAAGTCACCATCTCAATTACTCATGGGACGTAAACTGCGTACTCGAATACCGGTCGTTCGCAAACAGTTGATTCCAACCAAACAAAAAAATGTTGGATCCAATAGGTCTGAACAGACGAAGAGACAAAAACATTATTATGACAGGAACACTAAACTGTTGCCACCTCTGGCTGCAAATGACAACGTTCTCATATTCGATAGGAAAAACAAGCTGTGGATTCCAGGCTCAGTTGTTCAAACACATGACACACCAAGGTCATATGACATACGCACCCAGAACAATGTGTACAGGCGTAATCGTATTGATGTGCGTGTTCGACAAAATTCAGACAATCGCAGTGACCCAGTGACCCTGACATCTGAAAATGAAAATGCTGACATTCCGTTTCCTCCACCCACGAATACAAACTTAGTAACCACACGTAGTGGGCGAATTGTTAAGCCGCCGATCAGATTCGGTTACACATAGCTGATTGCAAGATATTAAGGGAGGAGATGTGACATTTAATGCATAGAGCCAATATAGCACCCACGTAGACAATGGACCATTCCGCTTATATATAACCTGATGCGCGAGAATACACGTGGCTGTTCTGTATTCATATCTAAATGCTTGATGCTTTATTAAATTCTATATCCAACGAAGTCTAATCATTACAGCATATACACCTCGCCCACGACAATTCAACGACTCGATGTATACTCATAACCATATTCGTGGTCATATAGTCAATCCTTGTTTACCAATTCACGTCACTCCATATACACATATTGGCCACACCGTGGTCATATAGCCACTAAAGATATATAGTATACACCCCATCAATGCCTATAGAGTCACTCCAGGTATACATATACACCTCACCAATGGCCATGCAGCCATCAAGACATACCAATATCATGCACATTGGCCACACGATCACTACCTGTATACCTGATCACACCCACGACCATATAGCCACTCAAGATATACATATACACCCACTCATGACCATATAGTCACTCAAGGTGTACGTATACACCTCACCAATTGCCACACAACCCTTCAAGACATACCAGTACCATATACACCACCTCACCATTGGCCAAATGGTCTCTCCCTCATACATGGCATATAGCCACTCAAGATTTACATATATATCCCGCACATGGCCATACAATCATTCCATGTATATATATACACCTCACATATTCCATATACCCGCACACACGGCCATTTGTATACTTCAGACTTGCAACACCTCACCCATGGCAATTCAGCCATTCGCTGTATACTCATACATCCGATCCATGATCATACAGCGACTACCTATATACATATATACCCCCTAATGACAATACACCAACAGCAAAGATGCACATACATACCATATACCCCTATGATCACAATGGAACTTCATATATATACCAACACGCTCGCCAATGACCATCCATCTATACAGGTATGCATATACACTTCAACAATCATTACCATACAACCGGTTCATGCACCTATAATTATTATACCCATAACATACAACCACTCCTTATTTATACACACACCCCACCCATGATCATACAACCAACACATGTATACATATACACCCATCCACGACAATAAAGCCACTACAATGTACACCTGTACATTCCATATATGATCATACAGTCACTCCATATATGCATAATCAACACACATATGACCATGTAGCTACTCTTTTATACCCATGCACCACTTTAATGCCCATACAGCCACTCCATGTATACCTATTCACCTCACGCATTAGCACTCCTGGTATACCTGCATCTCACCATGAACACCCATGACCATATAGACACTCCTTGTATAACTATTCACATCATTCATGATTATACTTCATGTTTACCTATTCTCATCACCTGTGACCACAAAGTCACCCCCTGACTACCATTTTTTACAAACACCATGTATTAAGTTGATCACTTTTGATCAATTTTAACGCTAATTTGTGAGAGTAGTCACATAAATTGACGAATTTCTGCATGCCCATTTCCGTTCAGACACATGGCCAGAATCTCAAAAGAAGTTTGTTGGCAAGGTTCCATAGTGCATCCTTTAAAACGAATTTGTCATGCCTCATAAGGTACTGGGACAACCAGAATAGAACATATAATTTTCACTTGATTGGGTAACATGTTTAATAATCTAGTGAGTCACAATTTGCTAACTTTTCGGCGAATAATGTTTGGGATATATGTGAACAATCAACTTGTTAGGTGCATAAGCAATGTTAGTATTCAATGTATATAAGACATAATAGTCAATTTTGGTCATCAGCCACAAATTGTATGTGGTTGCATGGCATGCTGCATGGGCCAATATTTACCATTTCCACATTTTGGCCGCCATTTTTGCAGCCATTTTGAGCCAAAGTGACAATTTTGGTACTAATGAGTTGAAATATTCATAAGAAATGGGATGTTTCACTCACATTGCACAGTTATGTCCATTTCTTGATTAAGTTATGTAACTTAATGAGCCCCTCCCCGGTATACATTGTTACAACATTACATACTTGACAAGGTGGCACAATAAGTAACTTATTTACAGCTGTGTGGAATGTGAGAGAATGGGTTCTGGTGAAGTATAATTATAGCGGATCGTTAGGAAAGGATGATGTAAGGCGGTGGGAGGTGCCAACAATGCACCCCGGGGTGTAATTATTTTTGCAGGAAGATATGCCTGGTGGGTAGGTGGGTTCTAAACTGAAGAACAAATTTTTACACCCTATCGTAAATGTTTTACTGGATACTTTAAATTCCCAGATATAGGTTATGTAACAAATCTGTCAGTGTTAATGGACGAACCATAATGTTGGTTGTATGGTATTGCGATCCGGAATCCGGGTTAATGTTAGTCCCGAGCTAAGGTTTTCGTACATTGGCGAAGGAAATAATTTGTCTACCAATTGCGTTACAAGTGATCATGTCACTGGATACATTAAAAGACTTGTAAAGACTTTCAGGGATGTTAAATTTGCCATGTGTATGTATCAAGTCATTACAAAAATAGACCATGTCGTCTCCACGTAGGAGGTTAGTCCTATTGTCATGCTACTTTATGTTTGGATTATTCCATGTACATATATTGCCATTTGACTCGTTTTTGTCGCTAAGATATCTCCATTCGGTGATTATATCACGGCAAATGGATTTACTATATGTTTGGAGTATTTCCATCATAAAGGAAAAGTGAGTCCTCGGCAACAGGCAAATCAGGTGTCCATTTATAGTTCATTGACGCAAGACGTCTTATCCTGTTATTTGCATAGACGTAACGTTTATTACAAGTATATCTACTATTTTCAGACACCATGTTGATAGTCTTGACACAAGAGCTTTCTTTTTATTCTGTCCCTATTCAAATTCCAAATCTATTATAGTAAGAGACACTGATCTTTTGTAATTTAACTCTGAATATAATGTCATATACTAACCATATGTTGGCACCTATATATCGACCTTTGATGTGCGGTATGACGCTTTCAGTCTCTGTTGTGTAACCTTTGTGTGAGACATTCAATACTATTTTGAGGAGTTGTTGTTACTTTTCTGTTTTGGGAATAATTGTTATCATCCCTTGTTTTCGTGTAATCGAAAATTCACCATCAGCGAGACATTCATTCAGCGATTTAGACAGGATTTGACAAAATCTTCCAGAACTTAAAAGGATAGCAATATAAGAAAGAAGATTTTCCTTTGTCCGATGTTTTAGTGCCATATCGGTCGTTGTTTACTCTGTTACTGTCACTCGCTCCATATAGGCCTAATATAAAGCTACATAAACTGGGCCCAGAACACAGGAAAACGTGTCGTTTAGAATGTAGTATACACAATTTTCCCGGATCAATAAAGAAGTATTTATTTACAACTGTGCGTACTTCGGACGTTACTGTAACGTTTGTATGGTATGTCTTTAAACTTAAAGGTAGCGTGGTTTCCCCAATAAACGTCAATGACTATCCTTTAATCTGGGGATCTTATCTTGATCTTAGTTTCAACAGTATTTATTTTTCCATCTATGGGCATTCAGATAAATAATTACAATAGATACAAATTTAGAAGAAAAATGGGATTAGGCAACAAGCCATAGGCTTATTTGAAGCCCTCTCCCTTGACAATGACACAGCCCTACTTGACTGCAAGCCAAGTAGGGGTAAATAATAGAGGCATAAAAAAAGATCCATAGACAGAAGAAATATGAGGTGGAGGCGAGACAGAGGGACAGAAGATAATGTCAGAATTTAGAGAGAAGATCAGAGAGTACAGAGTGTGAGGTGTAATTATATATCTGAACATGCATATAATTAATTTCAAATAAACCAAAAAGATATAAAATAACACATTTCAATTTTGATCTTGATCTCTGACTCAGTCCGAAGTAAGGGCCAATGTGGTTGTGGTATTCCCCCATTGGCATTCGTTACGACAAACAATTGTTGTAAAATTTGATAATTTATATGGTTTGGATTGATAGCCAAAGAGAATTCATAGATGATATTTTAACAGCTATGGACGAATGCTGATTGCAATTCATGACATAAGATCATCACTGAAATGGCTATGCACTGGGTTGGATCCCGGATGATTCACTGTTGCTTGAAGTTGAACCATGTATATTAATTGTAGTTATTTCTTTAGTTCTGGGCCCTGTTTCATGAAGCAATGTCATAAGATTATGTTAAGATGGACTTAATCTAAGATCTAAGGTGGATCTTATGATGCAACTTTTCCGTTTCAAGAACGCGTTTCACAAAACAAGATTACGTCCAACTTAAGTAGTAAGTTAAGTTCCCGCTCATTTAGACTGGTTATCGACAATTTTCTACAGTCCGGAACAAAAAAATTTGGGCTTGTGCAATCTGTATGTACGACATTGAGAGGTTATCGAGAAAGAGCCGAGTCCGAGTTGACATTATTGTGTGACAGGGATGCTGGATAGCGGCTGGGGTGGGGTGGGCGAATCAGCGCATATATCTTACTGTCTATAGTCAGTGGCCTTATATTCGCATATGGATCTTAGACTTGCATGGGTTCCACGATGTAAATTCGAACATGAGTACACCACAGGCTCTTAAAATGACGAGCTTTGCGTTTACTGGTGAGTGGCTGTGTCAGAAATAAGACAATATAATTATATGGATCGATGCATGATTGCGACCATGCATTTACGCCGAGTTAATCCACTGAGAGCAATGCTCAGGCGAAAAGCCGACATAACACGTGTATTATCGACCATCGCTCTCTACGTGTAGAAATAATCAAAATAAATCGGCGATGTCATCAGGACACACATAGGTCATTTTTCGATTCAAAGGGAAATGAAAAATATTTGATAGAGTAACTTTTTTATTATTTGTATGCAGATGTTTTATGCGGTTGTCATACCATGGATATAATTATAACTACGTTTCCAATAGCACATTCGCATTAAGGGGTGTCATCGTTACGGGTGTGTATATCATCTATATATACAGTATGCTGTACAATGGTCATCCCACCCCTGCAAAAACAAAACATGACAAAACTTTGGACAGCCTTGAAAATCACGACATAAGGGCGTGGGCATAAACTCAATGCCAATACTATTCTCTATAGAAAATTGTCACTTTTTCTAAAACATATATTGAGAAAGAACGTTTGTGTTACATTTCATATATGACATATCTGCTTTGTAAACAGCCGACGGAAATTTGGAAAGAGGAAAGAATCAATACATTAATTGATCTCATTTTACCCCATCTCCCCACACACATATGGAATAACATAGAGGAGAGTGAGCTTTGGGCTAGGCCATAATGCTTATCAAAAGATTAATTCGTGGGTAATACAATTTTATAATATATATTATCTATAGGTCACATACACAGCTGATAATTGACTATATCCTACATTCGATGATGCTCGGGAGTGGCTAGTTGGTCTCTGTGGGGGGATACATCGTGCAATTTCCAACTGCACTCGCCCCTTAATTGAACCGAGCCAAACTTCCATGTTCGCGAAATGCCATGTCCACCCCACCCGTTGGATTTAAACTTTCCGATTGGTATCTCAAATGTTCCAACAGTTCGAAATTTCTAACCTGACGCCCCTAAAGTTGGTGATTTTCCAATTGATTGCCATTTCGGTTGCTGCTGTTTGTCTAAAACAACACATTCCTTTACTAGTTAGAAATTCAAACAATTGAAACCTATATATAGTGTACGATTAATGTTGTTGTCAGGCATGAAATTTCCAATTGCTAAACATTTTGACCAAAGTGTGTGGGGGGGGGGGGTGGGGGTAGACAACACACAAACCTCATTCGCCACGTCCCTGATGATAAGCCTGTGCTCTGAATTGTTTTTACCAAACTAACCCTACGGTTATACGGTGGGGGGGGGGGGGGTTGCCCTCTCCAAACTTTGGTTTTGGAAAGTTTGAGGTAACAGTTGGAATGTTTAAACCTAAAGTGAATTTGGTGTTGTTTAAGGGGGTGTAGTTGGACATTTCGAGGCGAACACCCCCTCTCACTCTGTAGCCACGACCCTGTATACCAGACGACGAGTTGCCCACCCCAGACAATGTACAAATATCTCCGTAATTGCAAAATAACATAGGCCGCCATATTTGTGATCGATATGCCACTTATCATGTGGGTCTTAACTTTAAGATTATCTTAAGACACCTCACACCAGTCTTAAAATTAAGACCAAAGTTAAGACCATCTTAAGTTAAGACCTTGTTCGTGAAACGCACTTATGACTGAAGTTTGAACTTATGACCATATTAAGTCCCAACTATGTCATAAGTTGCTTTCATGAAACAGGGCCCAGATCCATATGATGGGTTTTGTGGTTACCTTGTAGATTTATCAAGTTTCAGTAAGTTTAGCCGTTGATTTGCGATGCTGTATGTCTCTTTTTGTTTATCATTGTAAACCTCCCGACTGTTGGTGACTGACTAATCACGAGATCGGATTGCTTTTTCTTTTATACAAAAGCAACCGTTTCCCATGATGCATCGCGAAACCAATCCGAAAACCAACCCCTTAATAACCCAACCCGAAATCCGACCCGGTGCATAGATACCTTAGCAACCGCGTGCACAAACAAACCGGAAGTAGGCCTACGGTACGGCATAACGAACATAATAAAAACATTGGATGAAATGAATGAAAGTACGAGCGCGAATATTGTTGAATAATGACAAAAATAATGTGATTTATGGAGTGACATGTAATAAATATGTGAGAATATGACTTTAGTTTTAAGTTTAGATAATTATGACCGATTGATGAGTATTATAAATGAAGTTTGTGACGTCAAATGAAGTAAACATTGATATGATATTTTGTACATGAACGAAGGTAGCGGCGTATTTACGGTGCAAAGAAAGAAATTTAATTATAGTTAGAATAGTTATTATTAATAATTTAGTAAAGGAAATTTGTTAGGAAGATATAAATTGCAAAATATTTAACTCAACACCGTAGCAACGCTACATTACCATTTTCTTAACTGTTCAGTCGAGGTGTTTGGAATTGACGTTTGTTTGTTTTAAAATAGTTTTATTGCGATCAGAACATGAACATCATAAACACATTAGTTGGCAAAAATAAAAGACGACAAATGGTTTTACATATAGATGTATAAATACATCTAGTGGGTTAGACTAAGATTTTGAGGACACCTGGTTATCATAATATCTCCATGAAGATACAAATGTTTTAAAGAAATGTCCAGGTGCTCCTCTGTTGATGGTGCTATACTGGCTAATTATTCTCAGTTTAAAATAAATATTGCTATTTATTATACGCACAACAATAGATTATAGAAGAAATCGCTGACAGATAATAATCGTTACACATCGGTAGAAATTTTACAATTTCATGGTAGCTTTGACATCTATGACGTAACTGAATTTCTTGAATAAATATCATCGAATTGTAAAAATGTTAACCATATAGTAGCATAAGTATAATTATATGATGAAGTATTGGATTTGAATGTGACCCATGAAGGGGGGGGGGAGTCAGGACAAAATTTCCGGACACTAGGCGCTTTTTATATTTTCCGCCCTCGGGATACCCACCACCCCCTAATTTCTATTTTTTCCGATTCTGGGATAGGGACCCACCCCTTCAAACTGCTTCAAGTGACTATTTTACTTAGTTGTCCTGATCTTATCCGATCTATGTTCCGTAACATGATTATAAAAGCATTCCTACTTTTTATTTACAAATGAAGCTGTAAAGTTTCAAAGCACTGACAATAAATGTGGGCTGTATGTTGTGCTGATGGATTCACATTTGAAATCCAAGATGGCTGCTGGCGGCCAATAACTGTTTTGAAAAAAAAATTGGGGAAAATAGGGAGGCTCCCATCATGATGTCACCCCGAAGATCCATATGAAGTTTGGTGACGATTGGATGAGAAATGTGACCTGTAAGATGTGCTAAAGGATTTAGTCATACAAAGAGTAAGATCCAAGATGGCCTCTGGCAGCCATGTTTGTTTTTTTACAGATTTCGGGAAAAAATAGTAGGCTCCATCCGATGAGCCAAAACGACACCTACTGTGGCGTCTTTAACCCACATGAGTTGATTCCTCGTATCATTGGCGAACAACGTGTATGGGTATGGTAGAAATTAGTGCTAAACATATTTGTATCAGCTTTTGTGTTCCTCCCCTCCCCATTCATGACTCGAATGGCGCCACATTTAACACATTTGAACCACGTCAATTAGATTCTTGTTATAATAGAGATGATTTGTATCAATTTGGTGGAAACGGCGCTAAAATTATTTTTGTTATCAATTTTGGTTCCCCTCTCACCTCTGTGACTCGAGCGGTGCCACATCATGGAGATGAATATATGTATAAGATAGGTGGAAATCGGCGACTAAACTATTTCATCATTTTTGCTGGCCCTCCCCCTTTTCTGCCCCTGCCACCAACAGCGTCGCTTTAGATGATTTTAACCCGCACCATTATCGTTAATATACCCCGTGTGTCCCCCTGAAGTTATATAGAACACAGACAGGCAGACATTCGCAAATACAGACACCAAATGTTGGTATTTATTATGAAGATGTATATATACAATTGGAGGAAATCAGCGACTAAACAAATTCGTATCAAATATATTGCCACATTCTCTCACCAAAAAACGCCACAAATTTGGTGTATTTAAACCACACGATTATATTCCTCTTATATATATCACGGAGAATGATATGTATCAAATTTTGGAAATCGGCGCTAAAACTTTTTTTTAACAATGTTGGTGCCACTCTCCCCTCCATGCACCCCATAACTCGAACGGCCCCACTTTTGACGTCTTTAAACCACACAATTAGACTCCTGATACCATGGAAATGATTACGTATATAAGTTTGGTGGCAATCGGCGAGTAAACCAATTATTATCACACGTATTATACCCCAACCAACTCGCACAAAACGGCACCAATTTGGCGTCTTTCAATCGCACGATTAGGTTCCTTGTATCGTGGAAAAGTGTATATCATTTTGATGGAAATCGGCGCTAAAAATCTCACCATAGTGATCAGAATGTATTTACATACAGCTAATATTGCTTCTGCTATACATTGTATTGAGCCAATGTGTTCACATAAGAAATGAACCACACTGACCCTGATACAATGTAGTTTATTTCACCCAACCTTGGGTGTTTATTTCACAGTGGTTTCTGAAATGATGTGTGTGTCGACAGAAAACAGATGCAGGATTTGTGTAAATGTTAGCCCAAACTACATTTCGAAGTAACGACGGCTTTGTTGTTTATTTCGAGGAATAATACCGCATCAGATGAATGCAGCCCAAATATATTGACAGGTGTCGAGGGTCTAACTCTATACTGAGCAATAAAAAAGTTAATATAATAAATACCAAGTATATTTAATTTAACGCCAATGGGTTGTTTATGTGCGTTTAAGAGTGTATTGATGCCTAAAGCAAGGTGAAATAACGATCTTAAAAATGAATTGGCCGGTATATTTTATTAGTTATCAGGGTTATCAGGGTCGTAGTTGCATAAATTACAATATATCTTATTTTTATGCTAAGATAATTGCGTGGTTATTTGTTATGGCTTGATCGGTATTGAGGTTAACACAAATCCCATATATGGAAATTCCAAATATGGAAATTGACTTGCGCATGCGCAGAACAGATACAAGGGTCTTACTAAAAACGAAGCAATAAACGATTGATAACAAGAAACACCGACCCAGTTAAATAACGACATTGGATGGCGGTGTATTGCGTATTTAAGAGTGTGTTGATGTCTAAATCATGTGATTAACTAATTAAAAATTATTTCGATAATTATCAGGTCCGCAGTTCGATCGTGAAGCAATATTTCTGACTTGTATGTTAAGACTTTAATTGCTTGGTAATTATTGAGATTGCAGTTTCCTTATATGGCAACTCCTTATTTGGAAGTTTCTTGCGCATGCGCAGAATTGATAGAATTCCATGAAGACGTCGCCATTTGTTTTATTAGTCCAGGCAGAGAAATTTCTATTGACTTGTTTCATTTATTTAATTTATGATGGCGATGTTATTTGATCAATAATAGTCAATTTTGTGTTGATAACACGATGGTAAGATCAGTTCTGCAAATATCCACCGCACCTGCGAAGTTGATTTGTATAATCGCAGATTTCAATGACCCTTTGTTCTGTTACTATTACTAGTTCAAGTAGTTGGCGTGTTGCCATTTTCTGCGATTGCTAAATTTACTCAAATTACTGGACCCTCTGATTTTTCTTTCGCGATTTAGATTTACAAATCAAAATAATGTAAATTCCAAATAAATCTTTTTCTTTTAACGAATGTTTCTCCATTCTCTATTTGTTATACTGATAATAATATTTTATTGTTTTGCCTTACATTTTACTGTATATCTGATTCAGAATCAGTCAATAACCATGGTCAGAGCTGTGAGGGCAAATTTACACCAGGGCTGCCAACAGTTTTCACATTTTAATGGTGTTCAGTGTACAGCAATTGCTTTGGTAGCATTGTTATTTTTTTCATCTGGCCGGATCAACGATCAAAACCAAAATGATCAACTTGTGAACATTGGTGCATATGATTTGGATGGACTGTTAGAACCGGGAACGATTTTGTATTCGCAGTTAGTTCAAAGTGTACATAGGGACATTCTAAATTCAAACCCTGGATATCTTGGACATTATCATTTGCCCGAAAATTTAGACCTGTTTAACAATATTTTCCACATCCGATATGTTCGCGACCAATTTCATGGTGTTGTAAACGGGGATATAGACAGCGTTTTTGGGCAACAATCGTTTCTTGAATCATTGATTTCAGCATCAAGTCTTAGTGAATTTCACATTATAACATTTGGAGACATCGCTGTTAGCTTTTATATTGACAGACCAAGAAATATATTTACAATTTTTGACTCTCATCGACGAGATTTGTTAGGACGAACTTCATCTGGAGGTACAGCAGTTTTGTTGAATTTTGAGTCCTTTGATGAACTTATTCTGCACGTGTTTGATAATTATGCAGGAATTTTTTTTTTAGATCACTCCTATTATAACACAGACAGTGACAGCTATTGGAAGAATTGAAAGTGGGCCGTTTATGATTGATTCAGCAGTGAGCACCACAGCCGATAACAATTTAAAAACAAAGGGAAATGTTGGTATAGATGTAACTGTTGAAGCATGTCAAGAAAGTATAATTGAGCAATGTCAGGTGAAGAGTGCGAATCAGAGTTGTGCTATGCAAGTGCAGACAAATCAATCTGTGTGTGTTGAAAGCAAATTTCGGGATAGTGTTAAGAATAATACTAGTGGTGTACATGTATGGGCTACCGGTACCTGTAGTGATCACCAATATGCGTCAAGCTCATTAAAGAAGTGCTCCAAACGTTTAAGTAAGAAAAATGATGCTTTACAACAGAATGTTAATGTAGTCTTAAATGCTTCGGTGGCTTGATCATGATGATCACTGTCGTGATGTGATGATCATTGTGAAAAGTGATCAATACTGAAAATATTCACAGCTTACCTGCTGCATATTTTTACTATGAGAACAACAAAATTTCTCTCGATAACATTAATCACTCAACTTTATATTTATGTTGTTGTCAACTCTTAAATAATCACATGATTTGCGGACAATGTTAAAATCATTGTTATGCGACACCAATTTTTAAACATGTGGGGAGAAAAAAAGTAAGTGCAGGAGGGGAAATAAATAAAAATAAAACAAATTGTCCCACCAATTTATATAAAGTAAATCATGGAATTTTACATAAATGTTACAAAAATTATAAAAAAATGATTTTTTTAATGAAATTCTGAACCAAACAAGAGATTTATACATGAAAATATGGATCTGTAAATTATCATAAGCAGAACCGGATACGAGAGCACATGAAAATTAGTACGTGTGTAGAATTTTTTGGGAGAAAATGTTTTTAATTTTGTTCATGAAATCAGCTGATGAAATGGAAAAAAATTGTACGTGTTCGTAAACCAGACTTAAAAATTTGTGTCGCCTTACCTCAGCAAATACCTACGTGTAACATCGGAACAGGAGGTTATTAACGTACAATTTGTACAACAGTGTAACTGTTTTACAAACATTTTGTCACTAGAACATACCAATTAATTTGCATTGTCTTGTAACGTTGATCCAGTCAATACCAACTACCAGAATATTTCATTGCTGATAATCTTATTTCATATGCACGCTTCAAAACTGACACCCCCGTTTTTTAATCATTTGTATTTACCATTACCACTCATTCTGCTTTTCTCAATTTCATCAATCTAGTCCTATTTTAACAAGCATTATTATCTCAGTTCCGTCCATTTTTGTTTATTTGTGCCATGTGACCTGTTTACATTTGATTATAGTCTCAGACACTCACTTTTTAAGCTGCAAGTTATTTCTAGATATTCCGTGTTATATTGACTGTTTGACATGAAATAAAAACCAAATCTATTTACATGTATATATCGCTAGGATACAGAGCAGCTGTCTCCTAGCAGTGTAAGCACAGTGACACATTATGTCATTCAGACAAACACTTTCCTTTATTATTTGGCGGTTCTGAAATTAAGTGCACCTTTGAGATCTGCAAAAAAAGAAAACAACAGTTGTTTTTTTTTGTCACTACGTGACCTTTGCTTATAAATATACCCTTCAACACCAAATGTACATAGTATATACCTAATAATATATTATGTGTTTGTAGCTTTCCACATTTTGAATACATGGTACTCACCAACCACGAAACCATGTCGTTCCCTGTCGTGACTTACAGTATATGTACTTCCAACTTCTGTACCATCATTCCACATTCATCCTGTCTCAAATAAATATTAAGGGCTAATTGCTTACTCATGCCAACCTGACACAGATATAACTATTTACTTCCTTTCATATTACTTAACATGTCATGATTAACATCCATGCCTCTACTTTCCTCAAGGGAAACTTCCTCGAGTTAGTGAAAACAGTGCCAATCTGTTTTCTTAACACATCTGGATATCCTGTTTGGACATTACATGTAACAAAAAGCAACGTTGCCCTTATTTACCAATATCTCCCCTTCGTTTGTCCGTTGTGACAATTACTCTATGGAATATTTGCATATCTACAATAGATAATTGAAATCAATCTGATACTTAATATCGGTTGTTTGGCTCGAATCAAATAGTGTTGACCACCAAATAAATATAAATTGAAGGCCGTTAAATCCGATTATCTAATTTTAAGCAGTATCAAATATCAAATTTGAAGAAAAAAATTATATATATATATATATATATATATATATATATATATATATATATATAAATCATAAATAACTTTTAAGTTCTGATATGGCTAATCTTTTTGCTAAACAAGCTAAAACCTGATGATTGGTACTTTTGACACCCAAAAGTACCAACATATTTAAATTTTAACACTTTAACTGAATATGTCTTTAGATTCTTTACCATCATTCCACGGATATCATAACTATTTACTTCCTTTTCATATTACTGTATTCAATATCACCCATGTGCTGCTGTGATATTGTTCTACATTTACCGTGATACAAATGTAGCTACAAATCTTATCATATATATTTTATGTTAACTTTTTTAACTTTCCACTGGTTTACATGTACATATGTACAAATATATTGTTCAAGTTTCTATATTTATATAATAAAACCTTTCAAACATATTTGTATTTTTCCCCGCATCAACAGTTCATTGTCTACAGTAATGCCCAAAGGAATTGACCAAGTAATTGACCACTTAACCACATCTGAATTATCGGTAATTTTTCAGGACTTACTTGGAAATATCTTATATCTTTCTTAAATACACTGATCGCCTTCATCGAAAGCATTACTATTCAGATTTTTTATATCCTTTAAATGACTCATTAACAAACAGAATATCATATCTTTCTGTTGTACTCTTCACATTTGAGTCTTATTGTCAACTTTGTAACTTTGCTATATCGAGACCAGCCAAAATAAATAGCAGAATTATCGGTAATTTTTCAGGATTTAGTCACAAATATCGCTTGTTGCCATTAATAGGAAAGCTCTTACCGAGAGCTTTAAGATGAATGACAACAAGCCATATTTCCCACTAAGGGTGCATATACATTGCTATAGAACTGTACACAGATCTACACGCAGACTAGTGTAAACGGGTTGATATAGAAATGCACACAGAAAGAAAACGGTATTAGTTCCTGTGAGCAAAAATCGTGTCCGCTATACGTCACGGTCAACGCCGAATCATTGCGACAGGCAAATCTGTTTTCATTAATTGTTACTCGGTCTTGGCGAATGTGTTTTAGCGTTCGTTGTCATTTCAACCCGAATATTGAACACGGACAGGGACGTGGCAACTTTGGTCATCAAAATTTTCAACAGTTGGAAATTTCATACCTTACACAACATTAATTTAGTTGTAATTTCCAAACCAACAATAGGTTTAAAATTATCTTGTAGTTTGATTTTCAAACATTATATTGGGGGGTATTGTTTTCGGACCAATATTTGCATAATTTCCTACTTTTTATCAATATTTTGGGATGGAATGGCCATCAGCTGGAAGTTTTCCAACCTTATGGGGGCGGGTGTCAGGTTGGAAATTTCCAACACTTGGAAAGATTGTGTCCTGGTCCCTCCCCGTGGCCAGTCAAAAACTGCTATTTAATTTAAGAAAAAAATATTGGTCAACATTGCCATTGGAATTGTCATCAGTTGGAATTTCTACTACATTTGGTCAAATAAAGGGTGTTGTAGGGTGGATACACATTCCATACAGATCCAAAATGGCCACCGCCCAGATGGTGTCAAACAGGAGAACTATAGATATATAGATGATCACCTGAAATCCTAAATATTGGTGGTATCGCCATCTAAAGCTATATGGGTGCTCTCTAGCTCTCTATTTGTGCACACGGTTGTTTGTTGTGTATTCCTATGCGATTTTCATTCTTTCTTCGAACCATTATCAAGTGGTATAAGGATACACTTTAAATATATGCGGCACATACCAAATCGCTATTGTCTGCTGATAGTTGATCCATTTTTATGTCTGGCCTAAATTGACACGACTCGTAATGAATTGTCAATTACCAGAGTACTGATCAGCGCGCGTTCACTATTAGTAATTATGTTGTGATCACAGTAATGCGCGACACGTGACTTCATACAGATCTGTATACAGTTCTATATCAGTGTGAATGCACCCTAAATCCTGAAAAATTGCCCATAATTCTGCTGTGGTTAAGTAGTCAATTACTTTGGGCATTACTTAACATGTCATGATTACCATCCATGCCTCTACTTTCCTTAAGGGAAACTTCCTCGAGTTAGTGAAAACAGTGCCAATCTGTTTTCTTACCACATCTGGATATCCTGTTTGGACATTACATGCAACAAAAAGAAACGTTACCCTTATTTACCAATATCTCCCCTTCGTTTGTCCTTTGTGCCAATTACTCTATGCAATATTTGCATATCTACAATAGATTATTGAAATCAATAATTTGCAGGACAATTCACAGAGCTGAATTATTCTATGCTAAATAGTTTATGGGTGACCTGATGCATGCATCTTAGTTTTCTTGTGTACACATTGGCTACGGAATTCACAGGAGATTGTCGGACATACAAGCGATCAGTAGACTGCTTGAGTATTCATCACTTTTGGATTTACTAGTCTTCCGGGAGAAATATGTTTTTGGTCTATAATTGGTGTCAGAAATTTATTCTCAGTGGAATTTTCCAAACACACCCGACCAAAGATACCAACGACATAAAAACATGTATATTATAGTTTGTATACATCATTTTGAGGAATGGCGTCTTCTCCTATTCCAATAAGTATAATTTCTAAATCGCGGCCATATGGATCCATCCAGCCCCGTTCCGCGCATTCAGTGATATACAGGTCAAAGTTCTGGAGGTGCATTCCATATATGGAGCTTTTGAATATTCATGAATTTCATATATATATAGTACTGAATGCGCGGAACGGGGCTGGATTGATCAAATATGGCCGCGACTCAGAAATAAGGTTTATACCATATATTACATGGAAATTGAGTGTTAATGTAGAAAAAACCAAAACAGTTATATTTATTCGTGGAAAAGTGAGAAAATACCCAAAATTCAGTTTCGGTGGTGTGAATATTGAAGTTGTTTTTGATTATGTTTATCTTGGAACGACATTCAACTTTAATGACCTTTTCCATAAGGCCATTTGCAAGCAAGTAAATCAAGCAAGAAAGGCTTTATTTGCAATGCGGTATAGAGCCCAAAAATTTAATTTGCCAGTCAATATTCAGTGTGAATTGTTTGATAAAACAGAGCAAATTATCACTTACCATGTATCGCCTTTTAAGAGCTATGCATGATGAGGCATTGGATTGTCAAACAGCAGACAATATTTGATCAGTACGGGTTTTCCCATATTTGGATTGAAGATATATATCACTTGTCCCTCGTGGATAATTGATAACATTAAATCTAGATCAAGATATGTTTTTTATCAAAAAGTGGTCCAATACTGTCGACGCAAGTAGCACATGTTCAATTTACCGTACTCTCAAACCAAACTTTGACAGGGAGAACTATCTCTCCACTTTGAATATTTCAGATCAAATTAATCTTTGTCGATTTCGTTGTAGAAATAACAAATTACCTGTTTCAGTGGGTCGATTCCAGATCAATACTTCATCTTTGCAGTGTCAGTTATGCAATAATGGATACTTTGGTGATGAATATCATTATATTTTGAGATGTCCATCATTTAAAGATCATCGGGAAAAATATTTGAAGAAATACTTTTTCACCAGACCAAATACAATTAAATTTCATAAATTGTTCAACAGCCAAAACTTGAAGACACTTCGTGACTTATCCCGTTTTATTAGAGTCATAACTGATCATTTTTAAAGCAGTCATTGACAGGTGGTCAGTATCCGCAAATAATTTATCAATCCTTTTAGTTTCCCATTGTTTTGTCGCTAGTTTAGAATTATATATAGATTCCAAGGGAAAGACTGAGACAACAACTACCACAACCAATATGCAACCCAAAAAAATTTATATTTTGTCAAGTCAGTTGGATATCTGTGCATCCCAAGAATGGCATGTTTATCCTCAGGTCATGTTGGAATGGCCCCGTATGCATGTATATGTACATAGTGAGAATCTGAAATTATTCTCAGAAACCCTTTACTAAACTAAGTCTCATTATTTCAGCAATGTTGGTTAATCTACTGCTGGATATATACAATTACCCTCTACATTTACTCACTCATATGTAAAATCTACAGACTATTAGTAATAGATAATGAGAAACCAATCTTTCACTTTCACTTTAATTTAACTTAACCTTCAAATTATTAATTGTTATAACATTTATTTCACGTTTTAACATTATCCAAATGCATTTTATAACTGTATATATTTTCACTATATAATGTATACTGTTAATTGTTAATTGTTTTATATACAATCTCATATCCCATGAGGGTTTGAAGATTCGAATAAATTCTATTCAATTTTATTCTATTCTCCCCATGTTCTTCGCAGCAACAATCACTCAAATGAGTAGTATCTTCATGTGGCTGTTCTGGAACACAAAATTTTAAAGCTACATTTTCGACGGAACTGCTCTAAATCATGATTTACTGGAATTCTGTATCTGAAACTTGTTTAAGATCGCCAATGGTTCTGTTCGGCTAATTGTTATGTCGTTCTTAGCATGCCATTAACTTTAAGTGATATATCATGTTTGTTGATGCAGCAGTTGCATCGGTCAATTGGGGAAAAATGCTTCAATATCAACACACGTTACATAATAATGACCAGTTTTATATAGCGATTAACCAATTACTTGCTCACAATATTACCCCAGTCATTTGTACAAGCCAACCAATGAACCGGCTGCAGCCATTGAAGGTGCTGCTCTAGTTTGATCAATTCAATTCAATTAGTTTATTCTGATCGTCAAGTTAAGACATTACAGAGATATATGGATATAATATACAATATATTTCAGTACAGGTATACATGTATATATTATATATGGCATAGTAATAGAATATATAAATGTTGGACGGTATTCGCTTGTTTCAGTATGTCAGGCGGGGTGGTAATAAGTCTCAGGCGGACCTGAATATTTCTAGGATCTTCTTAATAAATACTGATAGATTTTAACTGTCTTTTGATTTCGGGAGTTGAAAAGAGCGGCTAGTTTGTGAGTGTTAAGGTCTCTGGTAGTAGTAGGGTTTCAGGTATTTTATTCTAAGTTCATTAAGTTCCCTACATTTCAGTACCATGTGATATTCGTCGCCGATTTCAAGATTACATAGTGTGCAAATTCGGTCTGAGTAATTCGTATTTGTCCAAGTACCATGTTCTATAGGGAGTTTGTGGTTTCTTGTCCGGAAGGCCACAATATAGTTAACTGATCTGTTATCATCTATGGTTAGATAATTCTCTGTTTCAAAGTTTGGCTTTATAATCCGGTAAAATGCATACTTGCTTGATTTAGATATTGTGGCCCACCATTCTTGTATGTATACGTCGCGTTGTTTGCCAGAAATTGTGCGGTTAAAGCTTTTCATGCTTAGAACTTGTTGGTTGGTCCAAACAATACTCATACCGAGGCAATTAAGGGTATCTCGAATACCAATAATCAATGAATTATTAAAAACATTATCACAATATAAACAATACATTACATAATACAACATAAGAGGTAATCTATTAGTCGGCATAGAAATTAGCTTAGCCCAGTACGAGAGGGAACGGGTTTTGATTTTCACTGTTATGGGACACATTCCAAGTTCCCCATAAATGAAAGCATTCGGTGTGGACTTTTTCAGTTTTAGTGCGAATTTCAAGAACCATAATTCCAGTTTTTCAAAGCATGTTAGGTTTTCATAGCCCCACGCCGCCGCTCCATAAGTCATGATTGGTACAATCGATTTTTCGTAGATCTCCAGGATACTTTTTACAGTGAGCTTATTACAGTGAGCTTGTTATATTTACATACTAAGTGTTGTCATCACTAAATCCAGCATTCTGATTGGTCGGCGCCCACGTGGCTAGTTGCAATTATTTCTCGGTGAATGCGCAACAGCTAATAACTGCAAGCTCATAACAACATCGATACGTCATTTGGGTTTGGAAAGACGAACGCGTAATATTTTGGGCGCATTTGGATTCGCGCAGGATTGACTTAATAAATCATCGGGTTTCAATTGTTCCTGTTAACTTTTGCCAAGGGTGCTATGGGATATTTTGGGCTAGTTTTGTCACGATACACTTTTCGATTTAAATACATTTACAAAAGTGGCCTTTTCGCTAAATGTATATAAATATAAGGATTAACTGTCATGTGGGCTGTTTTTATGGAGATGTAACCGTGAGGTAAGTGGACATAACTTGTGTGTAAAAGGTTTTACACAAGTTATGACCACTTACCTCACGGTTACATCTCCATAAAAACAGTCCACATGACAGTTAATCCTTATATATCAGAACATGCTCTGATACTCATCAGTATGACAAGCTGACTACGGTGACTTTCAACGCATGAGTGATGCGAAGCCGACACAGTACGAGCGACCTTGCTCAAGGGTCACAACTTGGCGCGGGTTTTGAAACAGCGAGCCAAGCCACTGCTATGTGGAGACTCAATGACCGGCGACGCGCTGCAAACCCATATGATCGGCCATATCATATTGTGAATTTGATTGAGTTTCAAGTTCCAACCCCTCCCCCATCATATGTATTTACATATGTTTACAGCGAATACAAGTGTGTTTACAGAGAATACAAGTCCGACACGCTAACCACTGGACCACGGAGCTCCACTTACATCTATTTTACTTTGACTATGTCCCGCTTAATTTGAATTTGCGGAATATATAATTGGTTATTATTATTATTGTTATAGCATGACTAGTCCTTATCAGGGCATCCTCAATAGCAACGTCCACGTTTATCATCGAATTTTGACTAACTGTCACTGCTGTTATTCATTTCTTCCTTTCGTTGACTTTGAATAGAATGTTTGATGAAGGTCACACTCACAGTTTAGGATTTCCGAATATTCCACGACATTGGCAATACAAATGATATGAAATGAATTAAATTAAATTTCTCTCTGCTTAATTGACTTCATCTCAGTCCAGTAGCATGATACGTATACATATATGCCGAAAAGTTATTGAATATTTCACTTTTAAGTGGAACATGGGAACAGTCCTGATGAAATGTCTTGAAATTTAATGGGTTTTATTCAGACGAGAAAAATAACTGCCATCTTGATGACGTCACGTGTAGACAGAAAAAGTTATATACACGATTATGTCTGTCCTGTTTTATTTCTATCCGATCATGAACATGGGATGTTAATCGCGGTTACGGTGACCGATACAGAATAAGTCTCTTTGTCTTACCATTTGCATGTCCGAGTATCATCTCATCTTATCTCATTTACAATGTGCAATAATTCCATCTAACAGTTGGACGTTGTTGTATTTTGAATCTATGCACAATATGTTCATTAGAAGAAGAGGTTAGACATAAAACATTATGTTGCAGTTTTATAGTATATTTTGGCTTGAATATCCTCAATATATGTCAGTGGCAGGGAAATCATCCGATATATTCACGTGTCTATATGCCCATACATGGTCTAGTCATGTCCACCCCCACTTCACGCATCCGGTAACTTATGTGTATAATTTGTATGTGTAATCCCTTTTTGTTCATGCTCATATAGCTGTATGATGCAAAGAGCAATAAATTTATCTGTATCTGTATCCTGCCAGTTATAAATAACTGATTTCCCATATGGTCGCCGACCCATACATCCGTAATATGTTGGCTTTGCTGAAAGGTGTGAGTTGGTGTGGTGCGTCCATCAGCAATATTCCATC
This sequence comes from Siphonodentalium dalli, assembly GCA_032622095.1. Taxonomy (NCBI): domain Eukaryota; kingdom Metazoa; phylum Mollusca; class Scaphopoda; order Gadilida; family Siphonodentaliidae; genus Siphonodentalium; species Siphonodentalium dalli. The sequence goes on from CP136069.1 coordinate 116,619,473, forward strand.
GGCAATGAACTGCAAAGGAAATACACATCTATGGTTTGTTTACATTTGATTTACATCTGATCGTGTAGTCTAGCATGCACACACATCCTACCAGATTTGGCACAAAATAACTATTTGTGAGTTCTCTTGGTAAGAAAATAATTAACCTGTATGAAGAAAATCGTGACAGGTTTTGATTGGTCAGATATTGACTTTCAAAGAAGGCTGTTTTATCAGGTTTTAAATTTTGGTGAGATGGCAAACATTCAGTAGATCAATCAGCACATTAGAGGCGAAGATGATGTATAGTATATACCAGCATCAGCGAGTGTAGCCCAGCGTATTTACGCTCGATCATTCCATCCATTATCAATTTCAATTCAATTGCCAATCGTAATTAATGGAATCGCCCCAAGTGTCTTCCTCGATGGCATCCGCCTCAGTATTTCCATCTGTAACTATCGAACTACACATTATCTACATGTTAGGAAAACTGCAGGGCCGCGTTCGTGAGGGGGATTCGCCGGTCTCAAATTTGACAGAATATTGAACCTTATAATCTCCACATAATTGCCATTGGATATCGATGAGGAAGCTTGGTCATTGTTAATGGGCGAGCTACTGGACATTCGTAAACTAGATGGTCGAGGCCGTAGGCCGAGACCATTTATGATACGAATGTCCAGTCGCGAGTCCATTGACCGACTTAAAACACAGTTTTATAATATACAAGGAGAAACTACATTTATTCAGATGAAAAATTCCGATAAATGAGACGTTTACGAAAAAAAATAATATATATATATAGTCCTTGGCAGACAGCAAAACCACGCCCTTTAACACGGCTCGTGTGAGTCGAAATTGAATGTGATTTTTGTCGTGAACACAATGATAGGCACAATATCACACAATACAGCTTTATTCGAAAATAAACGTCGATGTATGTAAACATGATAACATATCTGTTTTCTGCTGTACATATAGCATAGTATATATACGTAATATATACATTCGACGTTCGACGCAATCACGTGTATCTATACCTTGGGCATGTATACATTTTAGATATCAATATCATTGTTGTTTCCAGAAGAACAGTAACTTTATTAGTGGAGTCTCGAATGCTTCAATGTGATAGATACCCCCCCCCCCCCTGGTATGCAAATTAGCAGGACGACTCCAGTGACTAGGAAATGTAATGCGTGTGGTTCATAGTACCATGCAGATGTTTGTTATCGTGGGCGGTGCAAGAAGCGAACTATTTATCTGATACAGGTCACCGTGGGATCTCGTTTTGCATAAATTGGGAGACATGATCATCCTAGATTACGAACGTCGACTTGTGGTATATAGCATGGTATAACTTACATGCCCATTCTGAGAAATAGAAGGTCGAGGTAGAACAAAGGAGCTGGGTTTTTAAATTAATAAAAAAATATGGTTGTGGTGGTACTGGGAGAAGACACTATCTATTGTATACGCCACATAGAGCTCAACGTTCTTACCTGCATGCGGTCGGTATCAGCGTGGAACTCGACAGTGAAGTTATTTCCAATGACAAACGGGTCAGATGATAAGGCATTGCCTACGTTGACATTTGATGATTCAGGTTTGGCTTTGTACCAGATTCTGCCCTGGTCGATGCGCACGTCGATGAGCAGTCCAAGGTGAGTATTAAGCCAGGTCGGTGGATTGGTTTCGATCTGAAACACTATCCTGCAAAATCAACCAGTTCATGGTTTAAAGCCACCTGGCGGTTTTCGCTCCAAAATACATCTAATAATATTCACCTTTGAATTGTTCCCGGTATCGAAATAGGTCGATAAATACTTGAACTACCTTTCTAAGAGCATTTTATGTCACATAAAGATGCATTGAAATCATACAAAATACAACTTTGAACACGGTGTTTGTGCCCCCCCCCCTAAAAACAGCAATGTGTATGACATGGAATGGAAAGAGCACGTTCCGTGTCAGTCTATTCGTGATATGGTATAAACAAAGAGCGTTTATTTAAATAATATGCGAAACAAGTTGAAAACATCTCCTATAAAACAGTGTGTGTTTGTCAAATGTGCTTCTATCTCCTGTGTAAATTAAGTTAAATAATCTAAATGTGAATAAAAGCTAAGGACCTGATGAATTCATAAACGGATACCACATGAATGTTCACGCGAGCTAACAAGTAAGGCTTGAAAACCGACCCCGTGAACTATGTAACGATCAACTTAATGTGCGTTCCTTGTAAGGTCTTAGGATCTTTCATAAGATATGCCATAGTTACATTTTGGGAGGATTATAATCTCTTGAGCCAAGCAATAACTAACTCGTGAAGTGAAACGTGCTTTAGCCAATCGGCAAGTGCACGGGTGTAAAATGTGATCTCAGTTTCCTCATTGACCTGTCACCACATGACCCATGTGAAATGTATGCACCGCATTTATTTCCGTAAACATACCGGCTATTTTATTTATATGTGTGCAATATGCTATAGTTTTGTTGTGGACACCATTGATTGCCAGTTTCGGGACACACGTGAACCGTAACTGTAGTTAAAACCACATATCGACTGCCGCGCCACTCACCGGAACCCCACAACCACACATCGACTGCCGCGTCACTCACCTGCAAACCACACATCGACTGCCCCGCCACTCACCGGAACCCAACAACCACACGTCGACTGCCCCGCCACTCACCGGAACCACACAACCACACATCGACTGCCGCGCCACTCACCGGAACCCCACAACCACACGTCGACTGCCCCGCCACTCACCGGAACACCACAACCACACATCGACTGCCGCGCCACTCACCTGCAAACCACCCATCGACTGCCTGCCCCGCCACTCACCGGAACATCACAACCACACATCGACTATCCAGCCACTCATATGAACCCCACAACCACACGTCGATTGCCCAGCCACTCACGTGAACCCCACAACCACACGTCGATTGCCACGCCACTCACCCGCAAACCACACATCGACTGCCCCGCCACTCACCGGAACACCACAACCACACGTCGACTGCCCCGCCACTCACATGAACCCCACAACCACACATCGACTGCCGCGCCACTCACCTGCAAACCACACATCGACTGCCCCGCCACTCACCGGAACCCCCACAACTACACGTCTACTGCCCCGCCACTCACATGAACCCCACAACCACACGTTGACTGCCCCGCTACTCACGTGAACCTCACAACCACACATCGACTGTCCCGCCACTCACGTGAACCCCACAACCACACGTCGATTGCCCCGCCACTCACCGGAACCCCCACAACTACACGTCTACTGCCCCGCCACTCACATGAACCCCACAACCACACGTTGACTGCCCCGCTACTCACGTGAACCTCACAACCACACGTCGACTGTCCCGCTACTCACGTGAACCACACAACCACACATCGACTGCCCCGCCACTCAAGTGAAGTGGGAACTACGTTAGAATTTGAATATTTGTCAAATACTCAAATTCTAATATGGTTCTCATTTCACTATTTGGTATATATATAATACCATGCAGATCACCAGAGGGACATTAGTGATTGGTGGAGTTGTTGTTTTACTATACAGTATGATACGTTTCAACTAAAGAAATTGTAAGTTATGTTAATTGCGCGGATTTCGTTTGGAAATTGTATAGCTGTCTTACTAGGCTACTGGTTATTTTTTCACGCCTCGGGCTCAGAAATTTGTAATCTGTTATGCATGACGAGCGAATGTATGAAGTTGTTTCAATCTTAACCTCTCTGTTATCTTACACTACTGTTACCCATTCGTTCCAATCCAAAAATTTCCAATAATCTATACATATCGATACATATCCGCGAACTAGACCTTTTCATTCTTACAATTCGCACACAAAACATTTTGTTTTAAATAATAATGTCCTCGAACAGTTGTAATTAAGTGCTTATTGACTGCGCTTAATTTCCTGCCAGGTTTTGGAATGGCGATACAAGGATTTTAATAATATTAGGTCAGAACGTGAGGGTTTGGATACTCGCATATACCTTACTCGTAATTAAATTCGCGCAGTACTCTTTAAATTCGAATTCAAAACTGAGTGAAAAATAGTCTCAGAGTCTTGAAGTTGAATCAATACACAATATGAGTTGAATAGGAATATTTTCAATATTCAATCGAATATAGTGTTTATATACATATAATTATATATAGGTACTTCTAAGAGTGCTAGATCAACTGACCTAACTCCCTCCATTCGCCCAGTGATCCTGATGGTACGACCATCCACCCATCCACCAAGAATAGGGCGCGCTTCCATCCCATCGGCCTGCAAGAGAATTACATTACTTTTCACTCGATCTCCTTTCATTTCAAAATATTGTTAGATTGTGTGCATTTATTGCCTTCCGTTTTTGAGTACTTTCTGAAGGCCAGCGGAAGTGAATGATATATTGAGTCCTTGAGATGTAGAATTAAATACACATACCACCCCAATACACAATGTTGTATCAGCGAGGTATCGGTTCACCACCGCCCATTCCCCAATGCTAGCCCGTATCGGTAAACCGACATGGATCCGATGCCGCTTGGCATGTACAGTTCCCCAAACAAATACAGAATGAAAGGAACACTCGAATCGTTGAACTTTGTGATAACAAAATTGTCGGCGATTCCCATAAATTGTTTATATAATCATCTTCATGATATACGATGATTCTAATCAGGTTGGTTCAATTAAATAGACGCCAAATTGGTGCTGTTCGAATCAGGGATGGTTGATCGAAGAGAGGGGCACCTTGACAGTTGATAAAAATACTTCTGTCGCCGATTTCCAACGATCCTATAAATGCAATTGATGCGTGCCTGACATGGATCCAGCTAGACTCTTAAATTGTCTTACTGTTATTTGCAGACTTGAATTCCGACATTAATTTTATCACAAACAATGTGCAATGTATACAGGGGGGGGGGGGGGGGTAGTAAAAAATTTGCAGGAAGGTATGCCGTTCTTTTGCATCTGGCATTTTCGGGGACCCACCACCCCCAAACCTGCAAAAAAAAATATATATATATCATATGACTGGGAATGATATCAATTAGTTCAAATAATAGTTTAACCTTTTTCAAAAGCTGTTTTAATTGAAAAAAAAATGTTTTATAAATTGCTGATCATCTGTAAACCTAGGTCATTGTTCAGAATACACACAATTTCATAATTCATAATCTAACTATTGCCTGATTAGTCTTTCAACCAGCCCATTATCTAACATATTCCATACCACTTTTGTTAGTCTACTGGAGCAACTTACTTCTATTATACTAAACTAGGTGAAAAAGGCTCCCTTTGTGAGACCATGTATATTCAGCATCGGAGATACCTGTGGCCCCTTTGTGGGACTTCGCACACATTTTTATCTTAGACAGAGCCTTCATTTAGCGGTGGTCCCTTTGTGCGCTTCAAGCACATTTGTTAATTAAAACATTTTGATTTATATATATTGTTTTAATATATATTATTTTAAAGATTGAATTCCTTGCTCAATTTAACAAAACCAATTTTTTTTTTTTTTTTTAATTAAACATTTTAAAAAACTAATACCATTATAACATCTGCCAGGGTACCCCGAGTCACCGCAACAATTTGGTTGAACTCGGTCCAGGGGTCTGAGAGAAAAATCCGGACAGATCCTACTCGTTTATATATAAAGACTAGCAGGTGGACCCGACTTCGTCCGGGCTGTTTCCCCTCTGCTTTTCGGCGAATTGCGCGATTTAACCTTGAATTGTCCATTTTGAAGGTCAAGGTGATGTGGGGTCACGATTTGACCCGTCCAAAACACTGCCCGGACAAAAGTACCCGACAAAAGTACCCGTCGAAATCCATCCGGTTTTACCCGATTTGACCTCGAATTGATCATTTTGAAGGTCAAGGTCAGGTCGGGGTCACGATTTGACCCGTCCAAAACACTCAGTGGACAAAAGTAACCACACGTATCAAATTTCGTCGAAATCCCATCAAAATTCGCGATTTGACCTTGAATTGATCCGATTTCAAGGTCAAGGTCACGTCGCACGGGCAAAACACTCAGTGGACAAAAGTAACCCACGTATCAAATTTCGTCTAAATCCCATCAAAATTCACGATTTGACCTTGAATTGACCCGATTTCAAGGTCAATGTCACGTCGCACGGGCAAACGAATAGGCTTACGACACTCCCCATACGAAAGTATCCGTAGACACTAATTTTCATCGAAATCCCGCGTTTGACCTTGTAATGACCCCCTCTGCTTTTCGGCGAATTGCGCGATTTGACCTTGAATTGTCCATTTTGAAGGTAAAGGTGAGGTGGGGTCACGATTTGACCCGTCCAAAACACTGCCCGGACAAAAGTACCCGACAAAAGTACCCGTCGAAATCCATCCGGTTTTACCCGATTTGACCTCGAATTGATAATTTTGAAGGTCAAGGTCAGGTCGAGGTCACGAATCGACCCGTCCAAAACACTCGGTGGACAAAAGTAATCCCACTTATCAAATTTCGTTGAAATCCCATAAAAATTCGCGATTTGACCTTGAATTGACCCGATTTCAAGGTCAAGGTCACGTCGCACGGGCAAACGAATAGGCTTACGACATACGAAAGTATCCCAGACACTAATTTTCATCGAAATCCCGTGATACTCGGGCGTTCGACCTTGAAATGACCCGATTTCAAGGTCAAGGTCACATCGCACGGGCAAATTATCAGGCCCATGCCACTCCACGGCCGAAAGTACCCCCACATACCAAGTTTCATCGAAATTGGCTCGGCCGTTTTCGAGTCCATTTTCATCGAAATCCCGTGATCCTCGGGCGTTCGACCTTGAAATGACCCGATTTCAAGGTCAAGGTCACGTCGCACGGGCAAATTAACAGGCCCATTCCACTCTACGGCCGAAAGTACACCCACATACCAAGTTTCATCGAAATCGGCTCGGCCGTTTTCGAGTCCATCGCGAACACACACACACACACACACACACACAGACAGACACACAGATTTCCCAAAAATATATAATAGACTAGCCGATGAGCCCGACGTTGTCCGGGCTATTCAAAAACCAAATTTCAAGTCGATAGCTCCACCAGTTTCCGAGATCTGGTCTGCGCATGCGCGAAGCTGGCGTCGCACGGGCTCGGCGACCCGATAAAATTCGTATCCGGGGCAAGATACATTCACATACCAAATTTCAAGTCGATAGCTCCACCCGTTTCCGAGATCTGGTCTGCGCATGCGCGAAGCTGGCGTCGCACGGGCTCGGCGACCCGATAAAATTCGTATCCGGGGCAAGATACATTCACATACCAAATTTCAAGTCGATAGCTCCACCCGTTTCCGAGATCTGGTCTGCGCATGCACGAAGCTGGCGTCGCACGGGCTCGGCGATCCGATTAAATTCGTATGCGGGGCAAGATACATTCACATAGCAAATTTCAAGTCGATAGCTCCACCCGTTTCCGATATCTCGTCTGCGCATGCGCGAAGCGGGCGCCGCACGGGCTCGCCAATACGACGTTGACGACCGCCTGGTTAAACTACACACACGTACCAAGTTTCGTCCCGATTGGTCGAGAATCGTAGATTTGTATAAATGACATACATACAGACAGACATACAGACAGAGGTCTTCGAAATATATAGGAGACTAGCCGATGAGCCCGACGTTGTCCGGGCTATTCCAAAACCAAGTTTCAGGTCGATAGCTCCACCCGTTTCCGAGATCTAGTCTGCGCATGCGCGAAGCTGGCGTCGCACGGTCTCGGCGACCCGATAAAATTCGTATCCGGGGCAAGATACATTCACATACCAAATTTCAAGTCGATAGCTCCACCCGTTTCCGAGATCTAGTCTTCGCATGCGCGAAGCTGGCGTCGCACGGGCTCGGCGACCCGATAAAATTCGTATCCGGGGCAAGATACATTCACATACCAAATTTCAAGTCGATACCTCCACCCGTTTCCGAGATCTCGTCTGCGCATGTGCGAAGCTGGCGTCGCACGGGCTCGGCGATCCGATAAAATTCGTATCCGGGGCAAGATACATTCACATTGCAAATTTCAAGTCGATAACTCCACCCGTTTCCGAGATCTCGTCTGCGCATGCGCTGCGTGTGCGTCGCATGGGCTCGCCAATACGACAACGAAGATCGCCTGGTCAAACTACACACACGTACCAAGTTTCGTCCCGATCGGTCGAGAATCGTAGATTTGTATAAATGACAAACAGACAAACACACAAACAGACAGAGGTCTTCAAAATATATATGATACTAGCAGGTGGACCCGACTTCGTCCGGGCTGTTTCCCCTCTGTTTTTCGGCGAATTCCGCGATTTGACCTTGAATTGTCCATTTTGAAGGTCAAGGTGAGGTGGGGTTACGATTTGACCCGTCCAAAACACTGCCCGGACAAAAGTACCCGACAAAAGTACCCGTCGAAATCCATCCGGTTTTACCCGATTTGACCTCGAATTGATCATTTTGAAGGTCAAGGTCAGGTCGGGGTCACGATTTGACCCGTCCAAAACACTCCCTGGAAAAAATTACCACTAAGTATCAAATTTCGTCAAAATCCGTCTGGCAGTTTTCCAACACCAACATCTCAAAAATGGTGGAAATCGGCTATGCTATGCTTTAATTGTCAAAGCTGCAAATTAATGCAGAACATGGATATATACATATATACAGCGGATACCGGGAAATCGGCCCAGCGGATACCGAGATATCCTATGTATCAAATTTCGTCCGTAAAAATCCGCCAGTTTTACCCGATTTGATTTCCACTCAAGTATATAAACGCGCCTCATATACACACGCTCATTAATTATCAAGCTTCAACGTAAAGATAAATTAGCATTGTGTGGTAAATTTTAACTAATTATAACTAATTATTTTCTCGCCGTCAACGTTCAACAATGTCGATGTTGTTGGCATTGACGGCTTGGGGGCCACCGGTAGATTCGTACACGGAAGCCATTTCAGCTAAATGGATAATAATTTAGCGAACTTTTACCCGCGGGGTAACTGTAAACGACTTGAGCCTATGCGCGGTGTGAATATACAAAAAATAAATCTATCGACAATGGACCTAAGAATATCAGCTGTAACAAAATTTATACATCAGAAATTGTAAATGATATATTTTGGGATAGATACACGATTCTTAATAGCCTGCAAATTGACAATATATATTGTAAATGTTATAATTTTGGGATAAATACACGATGCGTAATTGCCTGCAAATTGCTTACGTTCGTCAACGTATGCATATAGAGTTATCCTCCCTGCATCGGGTGACAATCACGCCGGATCCGGATATATGAGTTTTGAAGGTCAAGGTCGCGTCGCACGGGTAAATTAATATGCCTATGCCAGTTCCCGGCCGAAAGTACCCCCACATACCAAGTTTCATCGAAATCGGGTCGGCCGTTTTCGAGTTCATCGCGATCACACACAGACACACATACCCCCACACACACACACACACACCCTCACACACACCCTCACACACACACACACACACACACACACACACACACACACACACCCACCCACGCACACACACACACACACACCCTCATCCTCATCCTCTCTCACACACACACACACACACCCACACACACACAGATCTTCCAAAATATATAATAGATGACAAGCAGTCACAGCACTATACCAGATTTATATATATATCTTTAATTGTCCTCCATAAATGAAGAGTTGTTTAACACAAACAAATACACAAAGGAAACATAGACCCAGGAAGGTCAACATATTTACAAGATGGTATACATTACAAGAACAAATTACATCACAAACATGTAATAAGCAAACTGATACTCACTCCTAGCCACACCATGTGAGAGATCATCTGAGTTGAAAGACATGCACACAATTCACTGATTGGCTTGATGCACTGATGACAGATATTTTCTACCCATTGATAGTCACATTAATGTTTGAGACAGTTGTTCGCTCTTTTTCCGTGCACACAATGATCTAGGCATTAGTTACATCAGGACAAGTTTACTTATATATGCAAACTTAGGTCATTGTACAGGATACACACAATTCCATAATTTCTAACCATTTCCCGATTAGTCTGTCAACCAGCCCATTATCTAGCATTATGACTTAACTATTTTGTTAGTCTACTGGAGCAACCTCTGTTATAATAAATAACAAACAGTCTCTATGCCAGATATTTTAGGTGTTGTGAGAGTATCATATCATATGAGTTGATAGCCATGCAAATAATTCACCGATTGGCTTGACGCGCTGATGAACAGTGGGATGACAGTTATATTCTAGCCATTGATATTCACATTAATGTTTGAGGTAGATGCTCGCTCTTTTTCCATGCACACAATGAACTAGGCTTTAGTTACATCAAACAAGTTTATTTATTTCAATTTTACATTTCTCGAAACTGTTGACAGTATTTAACGAAAGCGGACTAAAGTCATGTGATGTAAATGTGAACAATAACACAGACATGCACGCTAAGTACAGTAAGTGAGTAAGTAAGTTACTTACCTAATTGCTTACTTATTTATTTATTTACTTACTTACTTTCTAACTTACTGAAACAAGATTATATCGAAGTTTCGGACTGTAAAAGAGGCTGAAATAGTTAGTTACTTACTTACATACATACTTATTTACTTACTTACTTACTTACTTACTTACTTGCCTGAAACAAGATTAAATCGAAATTTCAGACTGTAACAGAGGCTGAAATAGTTCCGATAGTTCCAATTTTATAGTCAAAATTTGGCGTAAACTATGTGGATTCCAAGAGTAAATTACATATTCAACCAAATTTTTTGATGCAATGGTGATGTCGAACTATTAAATGAGGCTTTGGTCAATAATACATCTATTCTATGCAAAATCATAGAGTTAGAACAAAATGTTTCAAACATAGAATTATACCCCGTGTTTACAAGTAGAGAAAGTCGTCCTCGCACAAGTCAGTCACTTATGGAAACAATCGTATAGAATAACGTGACATGTGACGTTAACGTTACAATAACCGCACACTCGCTTGAAGCGGACTCTCCCTACTATTTACAATTGAGAACACCCCTGTTTAGTCATTGAGAACATCTATGTATAGTCAATTATATGTCACTACAACTCTCAGCCAGACAAGAAAATATTGAAATATTGTCTAAAGTTTTTAGGCGTTTAAGAAGGCAAAGCACGTAATACAATTCTCATTATCAAATTTTATGAATTTTAATTATAGCATTATTTTAATTCCTCTTTTTAAAAATATTTGGGAAACTTTAACCACACATTGAACATGACACTTTTCTTCATAAAGCAATAAATTATGCAACGAATTCGGATAACAATTTACACACAACAAAATCAAGTAACATCTCTCAGCCAGGGTACCTACTTATATGGAATATAATTATAGAGTTCTTGTTTTCTTTCTTCAAAATGTATTATCAATAAATACTAGTTATTTATTTATATCATATATTCTATTTTCTGACATCATATATTCATTTTGTGATATCATAACATGAATTATTGATATGACTAATTAATAGAAAAACGGCACCCCGTGAATCCGTGAATTAGTGATATCATAAAATTTAATATACGGAACATGGTGGCGTAATATGTTATGTATCTTATTGATTATATCACCATGGTACCCCTTACCTAAAGATTTTACCAACTTGAGGTTATTCTCCCTAATATAATTGAAAATGGCATAAGGAATTCAAATATACAATACACGGACATATATTTTTGTATAAATGTTGCTATATATCAGCTACATTTGGCCGACACAGAGCGAGATTTTAAGTTGCAATGGATCTGTTTAAAAAAAAAACAATGAAAGAAAACCTCTGTATCGGGCAGATGATCCCTTGTCTGATGCCAGTATTGGAAGATCCTGAAAAGTCATGTGCTACTGCATGACTGTGTTTTCTTTTATCTCAGAAGAAACTATATTGCAAGGACTGCACACTGTGACCACTATTTTTGAACAGGCATTCTATACATGTCTATCTCTCTTGACAAAATTTATCTTTTTTGCGGAAATTATCTTGAATGGGCCAGACTAAATTGTGTTATAATACATGAGCCATTCTAACATGCCATCCTCAGACGGTTCAAAGTCCCTCATTATGCAAGAATGTATGTATTTCTAAAACAGAATGATAAATACATGTTTAATGCTTTCTTCTATGTATTTGTTTTTGCTAGCTCACTATACGAATGCGCTCATTCCCGTTCCCATATAAATATGAGAGTTGAGAAGATATAATTGTTCAAGTGTGACTTCATTCGGACAGATTTTGTCGAGGTTGTGAAAAAAACCCACACATATAACGAAATATAGAGATGACTATATAGCTTTGGTGGATATCGGCCACTACTAAAACATTCATATCATTGTTAGTGCCCCTCCTACCCCCATGACCAAACAGCACCAAAATGTGGCATCTTAAACCCACATGATTTGATTCCTCATATCAATGGTGAAGAACGTGTATGAATTTTGTGGAAATTAGTGATAAACATATTTGTATCAGCTTCCGTGCCCGTCACCTCCCCATTCATATAACTCTAACGGCGACACTTTCGACATTTGAACCACGGACATCAGACTCCTGGTATCATATGTAGATGATTATGTATACGTTTGGTGGTAATTATTATAACATTAAGGGCCCCCATTTCTCACCCTAACGGCACCACTTTGGCGTCTTAAAGTAACACGATTAGATTCCTTGTATCGTAATTTGGTGGAAATCGTTGCTAAATTTTTTTTTTTTTTATCAATTTTTGTGCCCCTCCCCTCCATGCACCCTTTACTGCCCCTGATACCAACAACGTCACTTCGGAAAATTTTAAACTGCACCATTATATTCCTCGTAAAAAGGTACCCCTGCTAGACTCCTATGGTGCCATCTAGATGAACCTGTGAAGTTATATAGGTCACAGAGCGACATTCGCAAATAGAGGCACCAAATATGGCGTCTTTAACTCACACTATTTGATTCCTCTTATCATTGGAGAATAACGTGTATGAATTTGGTGGAATTGGCGCTAAACATATTTTTATCAATTTTGGTGACCCCCTTCATATCCCTGACTCAAGAGGCGCCACTTTCGGCATCTTTAAATCACACCATTAGACTAATTATGAAGATTACTAATATAAATTGATGGAAATCGGCGACTAAATAAATTCGCATCAAAGTTAGTGCTTCCCCCATCTCTCACCCAAACGGCACAAATATGGCGTATTTGAACCACACGATTAGATTCCTCGTATCACGGAGAAGAATATTTATCAATTGGGTGAAAATCGGCGGTAAAATATTGTATATCCTCCCCGCCGTTCACCACTGACTCGAACGGCCCCACTTTTGATATCTTTAAACCACAAAATTAGACTCCTGATATCACGGAGATGATTATATATAAGTTTGGTGGTAACCGACTAATAAAATGTTTACGGCTGATAGCAACGTAGTAATTGATGCGGGGAGCGCAGTTGATGGGGCGATATTCGGTATGACTGACGCATCACACAACAAAACGTTCACAATTCTTGAAAACGATTATTATGAATAATTATCTTTAATTTCCCTTACATAATCTATATGATCAACCACTGCACGGGTAGTTCGTGTAAGACATAATGGATATAATATGCATGTATTGTCTAAGTTGATTAACGCACCAATAGTCTAATACGAAAGGATCTGGGTGCCTACCGATTCTTCAGTTCGAGAACCGAGGGTATTCAGGTCACAACATTAATATTTAAAATAGCGCGTAAATAGTACATAATGCTCATTGAAGCTCCCATTGTCTACCTGGGGTCCGTACTATCACTTCCTAAGTTTGTAATTTCAGCGTTCCTTAGTAATTTCCTAAGTTTGTAAATAGGACTTGTGTTCTATAGTACTAGACAAGATGTGTCCTAGGAAATTACTTGCTTGTTTATTGGAATGTAACACTGGTCGATTTCTCTTTGTTTACACTATACATTGGCGTGAACAGAGTTTATAAACCGGTTTACACCCCTCGGCCAATCAAATCGCTCCAATCCACGAACAATATTTCTTGTACGAATCTGTATTTCGTCGGGACAAAAATATAGACTTGAGCTAAAATTCACCAATAAATTGGCATTAATTGGAGAGTAAGCTGAACACGAGAGAGGAGCGGAAGGTGCGAAATTCTAACAATACGCCAATATTATGGTCGCACATGATTCAAACGCGGATCATATATACTATTAGTGGCGGTCAGGTTGGGAGGGGGGGGGCTTGCATGGGGCACATCATTTTTTATTCTACAATTGTTGGGTTGTCGGGATGGAGGTGACTGGAAGTTGACTGAATAGAATTCACATTTGTTTCGATGTATAATCCATAATGGTCACTTTTAATAATAACATTGAGAATACACTACAAACTGTTCACTTACATGTACTCGGAAAATCCAGGTAAATATACAGATTTGTTTTAGTCTGTTTTCATGAATGCCGGTGATATTACAGCACACAAACTTCATGAACAGTGGAATAGATTCTCTTTGGAGTCGGAATGTTCGAACACTATCGGGACATTGCCGCCTGGGTTCTGAACTATAAGTCCATTATGGGAACAAAGATGAAAATAACATTAACATCCGCAAGAGTTTATTGTTACAATGAGGAATCTGTATAAACAATACTTTAAATTCGGAGACAAAATGTTTACCGAAGCTGATTAATAATCACGATGCAAGTGATAGCTCCCGCGGTCAACGCACATTTGACCTGTGCGATATACACAAACGACTTAGAAATGTATTTACGCAAAAACGCAAATGCGTTATAGTTCTAACAGACATGCCTTGTGGTTCGAGTCTTCATTACTTGAAATTGTTCTCCCTCCTGTATGCTGACGATACCGTTCTTTTATAATATTCTGCGGAAGGGCTACAATGCATGTTAAATGATTATGCCGAATATTGCCGTATCTGGAAATTGGAAATCAATAATGCAAAAAGTAATGTAGTTATATTTGGAAACAAAAGGAAAAAAGATGGGCGTTTTATGTTGAATAGTGAGCAGATTGAAGTAACGAAAACGTATAAGTACCTTGGAACGACATTTTGAAGTAACGGCTCTTTTGTCGAAGAAAAAAAAATACGATGTCAACAAGCAAAGCGCGCAATGTTTAGCCTTATATCAAAGATACGAACCATGAATCTCCCTTTAAACTGCGTTCTCGAACTCTATCAAATATCGATTGTCCCGATACTGACTTATGGAGCAGAATTTTGGGGTTTTGGGAACAACAATATTATACAGCGATTGGAATTATGGTTCCTTAAATATATACTCAAAGCAAAAAGGTCCACACCAAATGCTATGATATACGGTGAACTTGGGATATTCCCAGTCACGGTGAAAATCAAACATCAGATGTTGAATTATTGGGGTCACTTAGTGAGCGGAAGTCGAAACAAGATCGCGTATACTCTATACTGGACATTGAGTAGTAGGTACAACCAAAGGGACAGATATGTTAATAACAAATCTAAATGGATCAATTATATTTACTCTTTATTAAATGAACTTGGGCTCAGTGGCACATGGGCTACACACGCACCCAATCCCCTGAAACTATTCCGCGAGGCTACAAAAGAGCAACTTCAAGATATTTATATGCAAAGTTGGTGGCAAACATTGTATTCATCTGATAAGTATATTACCTATCGATACATCAAAACAATCTACCGAGAAGAGGTATATTTTTCGAAATTGCATACAAACGATTCTATTATATTTTTAAAATTCCGTACTCGAAATCATCGCTTACCAATAGAAACAGGAGACTGGATGAACTTACCCTATGATGAAAACAATTGCAAATTGTGCGACAAAGACGCTCCAGGTAATGAACTACACACACTTCTTGAATGCGATGCCTTGGACGATTTAAGGCGAAAATATATAGCAATATATTACTACACACACCCGAATAACTGAAATTATTTAACAACCCAAAAGCGAAGGTAATGCGTGGAATCTGCAAACTGATAACTCAAATAAACAAGCTGTACAATATAAACGCAAGGGGTATGAAAATGAACCATAAATGAACACCTCTCCACCCCCACCCGTAAACACACCGCACACCCCCCCCCAATACAACATCCCTCTCCATATGTATCAACTCCCACCGATTCAGTAGTTGCTGAATTAATGTATCCATATAATTATTTAACAATACGTGATTATACGTCTGTAATCGATGAACCTGTAGCGGTGCGTGCCCGTTTGGCGTATGCGTAAATTTAAAATTGATTGTGTATACACTGGTAGTCCCAACCCCACCCCTGGAATGTGGCATGAACTATACATTCGCTCTTTTTGTATCACATTCATAATGTTGCCATTTCATGTTTATATATGCTTTGTTATTATTGGGAAGGGCAGCCAGTGTATAATCATTTTGTACTTTTCTTGAAATATCGTTGTATAATGGTGATGAGAAATAAACGCATATTAACACCGCACATAATTAAACTAACTAATCTTTTATTGAATGGTAATTGATACGTATAATCATCATATTGAAAGTGGTTCAATTCTGTTTTCCTTGGGTGTGAATCGGTTTATAAATATGTAATAACCCGCTTGGTATCTGCACAAGAAATACAGACCGCGGCGCGTTTTTGTACAGATACCAAAGCGGGTTATATCCTATACATATATGATCTTTTCGGTGAGTCATCATTAACATGGATCAAATTCGAGAGCGAACTGCTTGTTTTTAGGGACGACTGGAGTGTTCAAAAACTCCACCCGTTTGTTGTTCTATAATACTATAGAATGATCTAACTTGGGGAAAAACCTAGAACTCGCTTGATGGTCTGATTTAGCAACTTAGAGACGTTGATAGTACAAGATAACACAGCCTTGGCCAAAAAAATAGTATTGAGTTTCAATTTTCGAGGTTGAATTATTGATTTTCACCGCCGTGATCCACGTGTGAATGGTGATCTATTTTTTAGATTATCGCTGGGTGTATTTCGCACTTATTTCTTAACCCGTCGCCGGTGCGCTAACATCCACTGGGACGAAATGGCATGTTGTGTTAGAGTGCTCAGCTCAAATCATGCAGGGACGTGTATAAATAGATATTCGGGTGGGGTTCATAAACAGAGAGAAGTTGCCCTTTTTTTTATATAAATAAAGGGTATCCACCGAGACGTTCTAGCAGTATTCACTGCAGTTGCAAATTTCATGCAGAGCCTTAATGATGAAGGGTCGATGTGTCTCATCCTTACATGCTTTCAAAAGTTCCACAGTTCACGACTTTCTGACTTATGCTCGAATTATGCAGTAAAGCAATCAGTCAAAAAGTTCAATCGGTAGAGGGTCACTTTCCGATTCCATGTCCGAATCACAGCACTGACTTTAAGACTATAGAGAGTAGGTGGGGACTGTTTCAATAAGCCTTATCACTGGTTCGCGATTTTCAAGATGGCCGATGGTTCCATATGGCCCGATTCCTAGCATTTTACCCAACCCACCGGCAAAAGGTCAAAGTTAAGAAGTAGCATCCATTTGTAAACATTCGACAGCTGAGTGCGAGCATTTTTTATCAACATTTTATGGCTTAATTTCATTTATTCTGAGTGCAACTACGTGTTTAAGAATTGTTTTGTGGCCATGTCATCTATAGAGTTAGGATCTGGTGACGATGCAGACGCCCTTTTTTTGTCAACGAACTTCCCATAAGTTACTGCTAAATAGCGAGTTCTTGCGTTAAAAAAATAACTCAAAAACATACGTGATACATCCAATCCATATACTGTGCGAAACCTACGTATTGTATGTATCCAGGGTGAGTGTTTAATTAGTTTTATGAAGTTCTTGCACCTGCGATTCGGTAACGACCTGTTGCCATTTTATTTTGGGAATTCCCAGACTGGAGTCATATTCTAAAAATAGATGCTACTTGTTAACTTTGACCTCCGGAGACCAAATGGCTGATTCACCGCGATTTAGTGATATCACTTATAGTTTAATTTTTCAACTAATAGAACTGTAAATTACCACAAGCAGGGTTACTAGTATACGAGTCTGAATTAGTGCATATGATTGTCACGGCAGGGAAACGCTCCGGAATGTCGATATCCAGGATTAGCGCTCATATCATGTCAGGGCGCTGGGTTCCAATTATGCACTGGCGTATTTAGATATATTTGGGATTGGGTTCATAAACAGAGCGAAGTTGCATTTGATAAATACAGGATTTCTACAGACACGTTATGACATGGGCGATTCTCAACGAAATACTCAACAATTGGAAATTACATACAGAGGCGTGTCGATCATCACTTAATCTTCTTTCCAAAGTTCTAAAGTTCACGATGATCCCACATATGGTTGAATTATTGAGTTTACGGGCAATCAGTTGAGAAGTTTCGATCGGTATGAGTTGCTGGGTTGGAGATTTCTAACAGTTGGAAATCTTGAGTAAACATTGAAGAATTTCAAAGGAATGGGTTGCAAATATATAGTTTCCCGGACTCGGAAATATTATCTGGTTCAAGGGGTGGAGGTGCATTTGGGAAATACCCTCCACACGAAGACATAATACACCAACGCTATACCGCGATTCCATGCCAGACAAAATATTTAAGACTGGAGAATAGGTTATAATCATTCCAAATAGTTATAAAATTCCCTGCTAATATTAACTGTAAATTATAGTTTATACCCCTTCCTCATAAACAAAACACTAACACGAACCCTTTGAGAACGGAGAAATACTTAAATTATATATTTGCGCCCTCCCCAATTGGAAACATATTTATCTCCGGAAACTAATTTTTTTCCATAACATTGCACATGTATCTAAATCGTGTGTTTCTGACATCAAGTTAAAGTTTCTCTGTCTGAGTTGACACCATAGAATAAACACGTGTACGTTTTATCTGTCTGTGGGTTTTATTTTTGCGATCTATCCGCCTATCTCTCTCTCTCTCTATCTCTCTCTTTTGTGTTCTTATCTACATCATTCAATATATTGGGTGGGGTGTCACATCATGCGTCCATTAGATTCCCTTCATTCCGCTCTAATACATAATCTGAACATGGTAAACATTATTTAAATGCAACGAATTTTCACCGTGCGCAATTTGTGGACAGAATAACCCAAGTATCGGAAACTAGTCGCAGAGATGTACATTTATACATCAACTAAACCACTCGACAACTAACACAAATATGCATTGCAATAACCATTCCCATATAGCATTAGAGTAATTTCCCTTTACCTGGTAACAAGTGTTAAATTGGCCTTCACACGTACCAAACTACGGAAGCACAGTAGCGCCACAAATAAAATAATAATTACGGCGTTTAAACGCCCTAATATGGCGTTTAAACGCCCTAATTACGGCGTTTAAACGCCCTAATTACGGCGTTTAAACGCCCTATTACGGCGTTTAAACGCCATAATACGGCGTTTAAACGCCCTAATTATGGCGTTTAAACGCCCTAATACGGCGTTTAAACGCCCTAATTACGGCGTTTAAACGCCCTAATGCGACATATGTGGAATGACTATAGTGGACCTTCGGACTGAACCTTCGGACTACTGAACCCTACCCGATCAATGTCTGAACAGAATGAGGTCCCCTAGCAGAGGGTGAATTTGGTGATGCTAGCCGCTATGCGGGTAATATCTCTAAATTCACCCTCTGGGGACCTCATTCTGCAAATGTCAGGCACCTTATTTCCGGGCTTGATACCACCACTGGTATATGCGTTGGTTTGGGCGCAATGTGTCTAACCGTGAAACATGTGGTCCCCTGCTATAAGCATATACCCTTCGCTATGTACATGTTCGACTACATGGGGGAGTTTTGAGTGCATTCTAGTTCATTTTGGATTTTCGGAGAATCGGGCATTCGGAGAATCGGGCCTTCGGAGTTATGGGCTTTCGGAGAATCGGGCTTTCGGAGAATCGGGCCTTCGGAATTATGGGGTTTCGGAGAATCGGGCCTTCGAAGTTATGGGCTTTCCAGGGCTGGCATTCTCAGAAATCCGGGCGGGCTAAGACCAGCCCTCCTCAATCAGCCTAGGTGGGCTATAGCCCTCCTCAGTGAATGATGTCATAGCATGGACATTTTAGCCAACTGCAGCGAAATCACATTCACGACAATGGAAATAGTCATTATCTGAATTAAACTGCGTTAATACATTTCACAAAGGCAGCCATTCCAAAATGTACCTCACCCCATAGACTTTACCCACCCGAATAAAGGCCATCGGTTATAGGGTGATAGAGCCAGAAACATTAATCGTGAGTCACTACTCATATAATGCAGTGGTCTTGTTATTGTGTTTGATGCACCAACTAATGGCTAAAATGTAGACAGTCATTTAATCTTATTAATGGTTCTCAATCCGATTAAGCACCCCTAAATTACTATTTCTTTGACTTCGGGGGTAAAAAATAATTGATTCGAGTCGACGAACCTACCCATCAACGCTCATAGTGATCAGATCTAAATTTTTGAAGTTTTTTTACATCTATTGTTTGTGGCACAGAACACGCCGTCAAAAGGATGTTCTCAGTCAAAATTGCGTTAGTATTACCATTTATTTTTAGATATCCACCTTCGTCCGTTTAAATAAGTGTTTCTGTGGCAATTATCAGTACACATCTCGAGAAAATTACAAACTTCAAAAATCAATATCTCATCACTCCGAGCTTTGATGGATGGGTTCCTCGACTCGAATCAAATATGTTTTACCCCTGAAGCCAAAGAAATAGTAATTTAGGGGTGCTTAATCGGATTGAGTACCATTAATAAGATTAAATGACTGTCTACATTTTAGCCATTAGTTGGTGCATCAAATACAACAAGCCGTCGGAGACGGCGGTATCCCCCGCCGAAATGTGCAGTTGGGGAAGTGCATTCTCAATAATTTTACGTTCTCAGTACGTGGTAAATAAGAGGTGGGATTTTGTCAAAAAGCCAGGCTCGCGAACTCATTTTAGGAACTAGTCATGGGAACAAATATACCAAAACTCTTTTAAATCCGTTGATATAAATTTTGAGCAAAATTAAAAAAAATAATATATTTGATAAAATATACCTCAATATCTCCATAACCATGCATAAATATTCTTAGAATGACATTTTACTTCTTGACAGCCCATATCACATGGTGGTCTGTGTACAGAACTGGAAAAGCATGTGTGTCCATTTTAATATTAGAGAGAAGTAGGTCGAGTGTTCCTTCAAGTATATGTGTCGGCTGCACAACAGATTGATGTATTTTGAAGATGTTTTCAAGTTGAGACACATATTTCTCCTGATGGATGTTGAAATTGAAATCACCAGTGCAGATTATTGTAACAAATTTTAAAAAGTCCAATAACTCTGCTTAAAATAACCGACCGGACCTGGTTTGCGAACTCATTCTAGATACTGGTCATGTGAACTTATTTACCGAATATCTCTGAAATACATTGAGATTTGTGGAAATGAGCCCTGTGACGTCGTCCATTTGCACACACAAAAATAAACAATGTCCAATAACTCTGCTTAAAATATCCTGAAGGATCCTGGTTTTCGAACTCGTTCTAGATACTGATCATGTGAACACAAATTACAAAAATCTTTGAAATCCGTTGACATTTGTGGAAATGAGCCCTGTGACGTTGTCTATATGCTATTTGGTAAATAATAAACAAAGTCCAATAACTCCGGTAAAAATAACCGGCCGGACCTGGCATGCGAACTCATTCTATGTAATGGTCAGGTGAACTCATATACCAAATATCTTTGAAATCCATAGAGATTTGTGGAAATGAGCCCTGTGACGTCGTCTATATGCTATTTGGTAAATTCAACAAAAATAATAAACAAAGTCCAATAACTCTGGTAAAAATATCCTGCCGGACCTGGCTTGAGAATGCATTCTAGGTAACGGTCAGGTGAACTCATATACCAAATATCTTTGAAATCCGTAGACATTTGTTCAAGTTCTGACTCGATCAAATTCGGGACAGACGAACGTACGGACGGACAGACGGACGGACGGAACCCATTCCTATATCACCCGCAAATTTTCAATTTGGCGGGGGGATAATAACAAGAGCACTGCATTATATGAGTAGTGACTCACGATTAATGTTTCTGACTCTATCACCCTATAACCGATGGCCTTTATTCGGATGGGTAAAGTCTATGGGGTGAGGTACATTTTGGAATGGCTCCCTTTGTAAAATGTATTAACGCAGTTTAATTCAGATAATGACTATTTCCATTGTCATGAATGTGATTTCGCTGTAGTTGGCTAAAATGTCCATGCTATGACATAATTCACTGAGGAGGGCTATAGCCCACCTAGGCTGATTGAGGAGGGCTGGTCTTAGCCCGCCCGGATTTCTGAGAATGCCAGCCCTGGAAAGCCCATAACTCCGAAGGCCCGATGCTCCGAAACCCCATAATTCCGAAGGCCCGATTCTCCGAAAGCCCAATTCTCCGAAAGCCCATAACTCCGAAGGCCCGATTCTCCGAAGGCCCGATTCTCCGAAAATCCAAAATGAACTAGAATGCACTCAAAACACCCCCATGTTGTCGAACATGCACATAGCGAAGGGTTTATACTTATAGCAGGGGACCACATGGTTCACGGTTAGACACATTTCACCCAAACCAACGCATATACCAGTGGTGGTATCAAGCCCGGAAATAAGGTGCCTGACATTTGCAGAATGAGGTCCCCAGAGGGTGAATTTAGAGATATTACCCGCATAGCGGCTAGCATCACCAAATTCACCCTCTGCTAGGGGACCTCATTCTGTTCAGACATTGATCGGGTAGGGTTCAGTAGTCCGACGGTTCAGTCCGAAGGTCCACTATAGTCATTCCACATATGTCGCATTAGGGCGTTTAAACGCCGTAATTAGGGCGTTTAAACGCCGTATTAGGGCGTTTAAACGCCATAATTAGGGCGTTTAAACGCCGTATTAGGGCGTTTAAACGCCGTAATTAGGGCGTTTAAACGCCGTATTAGGGCGTTTAAACGCCGTAATTAGGGCGTTTAAACGCCGTATTAGGGCGTTTAAACGCCGTAATAGGGCGTTTAAACGCCGTAATTAGGGCGTTTAAACGCCGTAATTAGGGCGTTTAAACGCCGTATTAGGGCGGTTAAACGCCGTAATAGGGCGTTTAAACGCCGTAATTATTATTTTATTTGTGGCGCTACTGTGCTTCCGTACCAAACGGAGATCTATAGTTTTGTCTGTTCTGGTAATTTACAGGAGATCGCCTATACTGTTATATTGCCAGTGTCCAAAGTATTCGACGTGTTCTCCACGGGTATTAGTCTGGTCGATAAACTCAAATTTTAGGGTTAACCTAGAAAAAATTCGCACTAAGTTGGTTTTTATACCATTTTGAAGAGGAAGCCCTCCTCTATAACATATCCAAAATCGGCTAAAATCCTCTTTGAGCATTTTTGTAATTCAAGATGGCGTCCAAGATGGCTGCCATTTTCCTATAAGTCAGCTTGATGCAATTATAGTGAGAACATCTTGTCATATGTATACACATGCATACATTTTTGTGAAGCTATGACATAACGCCATATTTACGTGACAAAATTGGAACTCCCCGTCTAAGATGGCCACCAAAATGGCGACCGGAAGTGGAATTTTTACGTTTTTGACTAATACTATTAAGATAAGTTTCTGTGGTTTGGAACTGGTTGAGAATTGTAATTTTGTATATAGCATATTACCTGACCATTGCAGCAATGAAATATGCTGTTCGTGGGGGCCACACCCCTTCCGATCACTCAAAAATTCGAGTTTACAAAACGCGGTATAACATTTCATTTGGGATTCTGGTCGTATTTCACCAAGAAGTGGGAAGAACTGTGCAATGTAAGTGATGCATTCTATATCTTAATGATATTCGAACTCAATGGTACCAAAATTGTCACTTTGGCTCAAAATGGCTGTCAAAATGGCCGCCAAAATATGGAAAATGATAATTATTATCCCAGCGTGCCATGCAACCGCTTACAAGTTGTGATGATGTACACAAATGACTATTCTGTCTTATATTCATTGAATACCAACATTTCTCATGCACCTTGATTAATTTTTACTATTTACTATTCTGTAATTACCAGAATTATGGGATTTTTCTATCACAAACAACATCAAACTCGGCAAAAAAAATCACTTTTCATGTTTGGACCAGTTTTGTCAAGTAAAATGGAACTATCTTTAGTATCAAAGGTTCTTTTTATTTTGATATGCCGTAAATATGGCACAGTGTGGTACTTTAGACAATATTACTCAAGATGACTTGCAAAATGGCAACCAAATTTGGTAAAAAGTTTATATTCCGAACACTGTTCTCTGCTGTTCCGAAATGGTAGCAAATTGTGACTCACTTGGTCATTAAACATACTACTTAATAAACTGACAACTTAATCTTATATTATGGTTGTCCCAGAAAACCTTATGAGGTACGACAAATTCATTTTAAGGGATGCAGTATGGATTTTGCCGAACACCTCTTTTGGGATTCTGTCCATGTTTTTTAACGGAAACGGATATAACGTTGACACTGAACTGAAACGTATCATATTATGTGGCTACTCTGGCCTATTAGCGTCAAAATTGATTAACTTATAAACTATTGTCAGGAGAACCGTTTTCTTCACATTGCATATAAAACGCAATTAATGTGGAGAACACTCTGATATTACCCCTATCGATTAACATATCCTTGAGTTATTGTGGAAAGCGATAGTCACACAAAGGTGCACCAGTACAAATCACACATGAGCATGCAGTCACTCCATATATACATGAACACCACGTAAATGGACATGTGCCACTCGCTGTATAGACATACACCCCACCCATTACCACGCAGCCACAATTGGGTTTACCCATACACCAACGCGTGGCCCTATAGCCAAGAATAACCATGTAGACACAGCAGGAATACTCATACACCTCACATGACCTGTATACATATTCACTACATATATGAACACAAAGTAACCTCTTGTATACCTATTCGCCTAACCATAGGCCATACAGTCACTCCATGTATATTTATTTGCCACATGCATAGCTATACAACCACTAAAGATATACATATACACCTCACCGATGACCATACAGTCACTCCATACAGGTTCGCTACGCCCATGATCATACATCACTTCTTGTATACCAATTTGCCTCACCAGTGGTCATACAGTCTCACTCCCTGTATATATACACATTTGCGACACCCGTGGCCATATAGCCACTCAAGATATACATACACACCCAACCCAAAACTATAGTGTCATCCAGATATATACATATAGACCTCACAAAAGTGGCATTACAGCACCTCTAGATATATCAATGTCTCGTACCGCGCATACGGCCATTCATACACTCCAGACTTGCATGTAGACCTGACCCATGACAATTCAGCCTCTCACTGTATACGCATAAACCACATTCGTGATCATAGTCACTGCTTGTATATCAATTCACCCCACCATTAATTTTGCCATACCTATGTACATATTGTACAATTTGGCCGTGCCATGGCCATGTTGTCTCTCATGATATACATATACACCTCACCCATGACCACAGCGTCACTCCATGTGTATATATATACCTCATCAATGGCCATACAGCCCTTCGAGATATACCAACAAACCGCACACACAGCCATTCGTACAATTCAGACAATACAGACAATACAGCTCAATCGTGACAATTCAGCCACTCGCTGTATAGATATACACCCTCTCCATGAGCATTCAGATATTCACTGTATGCTTGTACACACCACCAATGACAATACAATAGACCCTACATATAAACATATAAATCTCGCCCATCACCATGAGGTCACTCTCTATATACACTAGCCGCCAATGACAATCAAAGTGTACTCTAGGTATGCATATACACTTCAACAATGACCGTGCAATCATTTCATGTACATATACACATTGCCCATAACCATACAACAACACCATATGTATACATACACCCATTCATTGCCATACAGCCCACCCTGACCACACAGTCACTCCATATATACATACAGCACAGTGTAGCTGCTCTCGTTATGACCATACACCACTTCAATGACCAGACAGCCACTCACTGTAAACATGTTCACATCACACATCACCATACAGCTACTGCTTATATACCTATACATCTCACTATGGACATCCCATCCATGATCATATAGTCACACATTGTATAACTATTCACATCATTCATGAATACAATAACTCCATGTATACCTACTCACCTCGCCTATGACCATCCAGTCAACAGACATACACACTGTATTAAGTTGATCAATGTTGATGCCAATGGGCCAGAATAGTCACATAATATGATCCCTATCAGTTTCGTTTCAAAGTTCTGCCCATTTCCGTTCAAAAACAAGGAAGCTTTTGGCAAAATCCATATTGCTTTGATTGCGATTTTTTGCCGATTTTGATATCAGGTTTGTGATAGAAAAATTCGAATAATTCTGGTAATTTCGGTGATTAAAATAGTAACAAATACCTAAGGTGCATCAGAAATGTTAGTACTCAAGCTATATGAGACAGAATAGTCAATTGTGTGCATCATCACAACTTGTAAGCGGTTGCATGGCACGCGCTGGGATAATAATTACCATTTTCCATATTTTGGCGGCCATTTTGGCAGTCATTTTGAGCCAAAGTGACAATTTTGGTACCATTGAGTTCGAATACCAATAAGGTATAGAATGGATCACTTACATTGCACAGTTCTTCCCACTTCTTGGTGAAATATGATTAGAATCTTGGGGATCTTTTGTGAAATGTTATACCGCGTTTTGTAAAATCGACTTTTTGAGTGATCGGAATGGGTGTGGACCCCACGAACAGCTTATTTCATTGCTCCAATGGTCAGTTAACATGCTAAATACAAAATAAAGTCACAATTCTCAACCAGTTCCAAACCACAGAAACTTATCTTAAAGATATTAGTTAAAAACGTAAAAACTCCACTTCCGGTCGCCATTTTAGCGGCCGGTCGCCATTTTGGCGGCCATCTTGGACGAGGAGTTCCAATTTTGGCACATAAATGTGGCGTAATGTCTTAGCTTCATTAAAATGTGTACATATGTATACATATGACAAGAGGTTCTCACTCTAATTGCATCAAGCTGACTTATAGGAAAATGGCAGCCATCATGGACGCCATCTTGAATTACAAAAAATACTCAAGGCGGATTTTAGCGGATTTTGGAGCTTCCTCTTCAAAATGGTATACAAACTAACTTAGTGCAAATTTTTTCTATGTCAAACCTTTTATCGACCAGACTATATTGGGAATCTATGATACAGGGCCATGGCTTGTAGCTTTGTCTGGAATTGACTAGAACAAAACACCTTAAAATTTGTGAAACACATTGGCAATTCATATTTCGATTGGCTAATATTGACCACTTTGCATGCACTTATGGTTTTACTACGCATTATACCAGTAGCTTACATTAATGTAAAACGGATTTGGTGGTAAGCTAATGTGTATATAAATGCTTATATAGTACATTATAGTATGATTGCCATTTCCGAAGGTTGATAATTACGATAGGTACACTTGAATAAATGATGCGTTCATGAGATTTCTTATCCACGAATACCATACAAAATTAGTAGTCCAATCAATATGTGTTCTACCTAAAACAATTCATCCGAAACAATAGTAAGTACGAAATACAGGTTTGCGATGTATGAGGCATCATTGGAGAAATAATATAATATCAGATGGGAGCAAGGTGACTATTATACGAATCAGAACGCGTCCCTTGTTTCAAGTAGCTGTAATGTTCATAAACATGTTCATTGGCGTGCGATTACCATATATACATCTTTGTTGCATCATCGTGGAAGAGAGTGTACATGTAGAGCATGATAGTGTGTTTGATATTTACAGGTGCAAATTATATACAATATAATAGGTTCATATCAATTAGTTGTATGGTCGTGACGGAAATTCGGCATTTTCGTATTGAATAATGCCGTGGTTTGTCAATGAGAAACTGCTTTATGAAAAAATATCTTCATGGACTTTACCTGTGTCAGGAGTTAAGTATCAATTTCAGTGTTTTATTGGCATAAGAAATAGATTCAATGCTTGGATACTGTGTCACCATGTCCGCATGCATGTTTACTGAAGGAACGATTCAATAGGGTATACAAAAGACGTGATCAGATATAAAAAATAGAAAGCATCCAGCTATGGAACAATTCGTTATTGTTGCCATTTTTCTGAATTTGTATCTCAAAATCCTTCTAATTACAACATCTAACAAAATACCTTTGCTTTGTTCATCTGTATAATTGGCTTCCTAATTTTGTGGTTTTTTGCCGCCGATTTCACCAAACTTATATATGTGTGGTTTAAAGATGCACAAAAGTAGCGTCGCTTGAGCGAGAGTGGGCATTGTGGGCGCCAAAACAATCAATAAATTGCTTTAATGTTCTTAATTCTGTGAACGTGAAAATAAATCTAATTTCTTATTAGTCTGGCCGTTAAACCCCGATTTTTGGCTAATGCTTATTTTAGCGTATAACGTTTTTTCTCGGCGGATTCTGGTGGTCTAGGGTCCCCTTCTGAAGAATCTACCGACTGACACCCGGTCAGCCTTGAGGATTTTGAGAAATTAGGATAAACAAAGATGGTGGTCAAAATGGCCGCATTTTTCAAAACAATATGACTTTTACTACCTTGGAGTTGAAAAAAACAGACATAGAAACAACAATTTATCATAATTGTTATGTTTTCTTGATGGACCTATATAAATTTTAGCTCAACGGTCGATAAAAGTTCAAAGATGGCCACCAACATAGCGGCTTAAAATCGCGAAAATCTTAGTTTTGACCAAATTCCCACAAACGAACCTAAGTATATCGAATATCATTGCGTTTGATTTATTAACATAGAACATATATATTTAACAAACTAATTCTTCAGTCCAAAAAATAAATAGAGTCAATCTGACCAATGAGAGAGAATTTATGAAACCGCAGACTGATGATGCAATAGAACCAAACACGTTTATAAATTGTACGCCTGAGTCTGAGGTATCGTCGTTTGCATTGTAATGAAAGCTGATGTATTACTGTGATCCGATTCTTTCTTGCTAAACCAGTGTTACTTAAACAACAAACATCGTTGTTTGATCCAATAAAAACACCGTGACATACCATATAGTATAATGCGGAATTTCAGTGACATGTATATAATTACTTACAATGCGAACATCGTGTTGGCTTTATCAGTGACACTATGCATGCATGTATGCGGTCATACAAACTATAAATACTATATACATGGGCATGTATATTAACTTTTACAACTCAAATTTGGGTAGGGACATTATTTGGGAGTATGCCATCTAAACGTTTTCATGTTGTTTATCCCATAACTTGATAATATACATGTAATCTCCCTGCTCTGTTGATTCGTCAAATGTCATGATAAGTTCGGTCGTTAGACGTGCGAAAAACTTTTCCATATAATTGACATATATAATGTGAAACTCCAAAGAATTGATGAAAACAATGAGTGGCTTTGGTGTTACTTACACATGCAATTCACTCTTGCGCTTCAATGGAAGCTCACTTGGCACGAGGTACAAGCGATATGGGTCTGATTTACAGTTATTCTGAACTTATGGTTCGATTCGTAGCCGAAAACTTATATGCCGATATATCATCTCAAACTTAAAACTGAGCACCCATATCAAACTTAAAACTGAGCTTTAGTAGTACATTTTTGCAATAGAGCAAAAGTTTTTTTTTAAAGATGCAGATATAGATCAACGTTACAATGGTTCATGCTATGTAGAGTTGGGCGGCGAAGAAGTTTAAGAGACTTACCAGCCGGACACTCCTACTCACCCCACGAGTCATTAAATTCGCTATGTTTCACATACATGTATAAGCATTCCATCGGCTGCCCCATAAACTATAGCAATCGTCATGTGGAAACACAACATCTTACTCGGTTGGTGGACCAGGGGATCACAACTGACCAGCAGCTGTAAGATTTCTCTCTAGATTCTGTTCCAGGTGATATTGCCCACGTATTTAATTAGATGGCATGCATGTGCTGCTAACTTCCGTTTGTTCTGTCGGGACTCGGTGGCCAGTACGTGATTATCCGATGTTCTTGAATTAGTACTGTGATGGAGCAGAGAACTGAGCAATATGCTTTTAAAGACATCGTTTATGGCTATAGCGTTGTGAGCATATAATCCGGGGCCAGACGTATACCACTGACACTGGGCAAGTAATGATACCTCACGGTTGAGAACATTCGGTACACAATCTCACAATCTCGCAAAAAGAGTCAGGTTACTACAAATTAGACGGTTGGTTAATTTGGGGCAAGGGTATAATATATTTTCATATCAAACTTAATATAATTGCTTAGTGAATGGATATTGCTATATATTGGTCTCTTGTCATTATCTGCGTGACCCCAATTATGCTTGTTGACGCGAATCGGTGTCTTTTGTGAATAGACCTGTTCCTGGTTCAAAACTGCGAAATTTGAAAAACCTAGTATAATATCCTTGCCACGTTTGCCATTCTATTCTCTGGTGACACAAAGATGGGTCGCATCGTTTCAATACACTCTAGCACTCGGCGCAAAATTCCATCGAGAGAATTATGTCAAGGAAAATATCGCTGCGTAACTAGGAATGTGAATGATACAATACCTATTGGTTGGCGAGAAATGATCGAGTTCGAGGAAATGTTACAAAATGGTTTCTGCCATACCATATACTCGGCAGAAATATTATGAATTTAGGTGACACTCGAGTGTTTGATGGAAACCCAATTCACTCCAGTTTGTCGCTTGTGGGATGATGATATCAATGACATCGTAACTATCACATTAGTTTTCCTCAGTTCATACTGCCACGTACTGCATTATTTACTGGCACATGGAAGATGCGTATCCCAAAATCTATAAGTACATCACAAAAACGGAACGAAAACGTGGGTGTTGCAATGAATAAATGCTTGTGCACAGAGAATGAATCTGCATACATCGATAAATGAGCTAGCTTCGTATAATAAGACCAGCGTTGATAGCCCAGACTCAGAATCACAGATGTAATATTCTGAAGCCGATTTGGTTTGGATCCTTCGTTGGTTTCCTAAATTATTCCTTGTGCTTCAGATTTGCTGCCTCTATTTATATCGGATGGATAAATAATTATGTAAATGTGTTAGTAAATTAAATGTAGCAACACATTCCATAAACCGATAGTCATTTTATGGGAATTATGGAAAGATTTTCGCGTGTTTAAGCCGCCATCTTGGTAGCCATATTTGAAATCATTATCAAAATATAAGCTAACAAATATTTAGTTTGGTTCAGAAAACATAACCACTGTCTATTCTCTGTTTTTCTGAATCCGCTCTTGTCCAGTGACAATTTATGCCATTTTGACTACCATCTTTGTTTTGTGTTGATTTCTAAAATTCCCCAAGGCTGATGGCGGATTAGCCGGTGGATTCTTCAGAGGTGGACCCTAGACCACTAGCTTCCATCCAGAAAAAATAAACTTTATACGCTGAAACTGAAACATGCATTGTGGGTTGGCGGTCGGACTATATATATTATCGAACCGACCATGTATCGATCGGAATCAAGCTTTAAAATCGGTCCCTATTTCCGCACATGTCGGGTTTCGAACTCGTTCCAACCCCGTCTTGCCCAGCCTGTGGTGATCTTATCCACTACCTAACCACTTCGGCTACGGGGACATGCATTCTTTAAAAGGGAGTCCTTTCGTCGAGAATTAGAAAGCGCATCAGTCTGTAATGGGTTCGACTTTTGACACATAACAGATCGACCCTCGTATTGGATCAACACAATGCACTTCCACCAAAATTGTATCTGTGATGTATATAATCTATAATGGTGTGGTGTTTAAAGATACCCATGTGGCGCCATCCATATCATGGATGGGCTCGGAGGGTACGCAAAAACTGACAAAACAATTGTGTCGTCGTTTTCCAGAAAACCTTCATATTGTCATATCCATTGTACAATGAATCTATGGTACGATTCAAAGTTTCCAGAGTGGCATCAACGGAGTCAGTCATGGGGTTGACTGAGGAGCACCAAAATAGATATCAACTTTTTTTATCGCGAATCTCCTGCGAACTTATATAAATACGTTTCCGTGATACAAGAAACTTAATGGTGAAGTTTAAATTTAAAGAGGTATACCACTCGGGTCATGACTGGGGAGTAGTGGGAGGGAGCACCAAAATTAATAAAAAATGTTGGTTTAAAGTTATCAAATAGTGCTGCATAGTCAGAGGGGGGTAACAACAATGCTAAAAGGTGTCGCATAGGTCACCCAACTTATCTGTAGTCATCTACATGATTCGGGGTATTTATTTAAGGGTCAGACGCACGTTTGCCAAACTTTCCTGGTCAAAATAGATTTTCTCAAAATCTGTCAGGAATTTCTTTGTGAAATTTAGCGACAATCGATTATTGTGACACAATATTTAAGAGTCATCGACCCATTAGGTATTATAATCTCATGTATATACTCTACATTTGGCATGAAAAATATTTAAAATTTCACTGCTTTCAGGTACCAAGAACTTGTTTTCAAAAGCGAAGTTCATATATCCAATATCATATCTGAAGATCATGAGAGGAGACTTAATTACTCTTGATTTAATTATTTAATGATCATTTTCATTTAGAAAGGCAACTACCCACAAATAATGTTCTGTATTTGAGAATTTGTATGTCATCTCCTTTGATCAATGAGATGAGTTCTGGGTCATGGGTTCATAACCAAGTTAAAGCTGATCACCATATCTCTTAACACTGTGGCCTAATTATAGTTGATTGCTCCCTGCTTGAGTGGACCACACTGCGTATCAACAGTTGTTTTAATTGGGCTGGAATATTTGTGATTGCTTTATTCTTCATTATAATATATGGGGGTGTGATGCTCTATTATGCAATTAAAAATCTAACTCAACATTATGATACAAATGAAGTCTCCTCTCGTGGAGCCAAGACAATCACCCACATTACTTATTTTAGCAGTGCTTGGTACCGAAAGGGACAAACAAAAATTAATAATAATTTCAACCTCTCCAATGTTTTAAAATCTATTGTTTTTGTCGTCCTTTAATAATTGCTCAGTTTCTATATACAATGAAGATGATGATTTGTGAAATTCAAGATTTTTCGTCAGATAGATCCAGAAAAATTCTTTTTTGAAAATCTCTTGCCATTTTTGGCTGGATTTGTGCAATAGTGCGTCTCCCCTTAAATGGTTTCAATATTCCGACGTGGCGAGTTCAAGTCAGGGGTTGGAGTAAGGGTGCCATACATCTTTGGCAATGACAAATAAGGCATAATTATTCAACCGACAGATTCTTATGTATATTTGTTATCTGATAAAAACTCTAATAAATAGGTTCATTTTTAATGCGGACAAGGCCGGGCAACCATGATATAGTCTATTATATATTTTGGAACTTCTGTCTGTATATATGTCTGTGTGTATGTGTGTTATAGACTCAAAAACTGCTCGACCGATCTGACTCAAATTTGGTATGTAGGCCTACTTTGATCTCGGGAAGAATATGGGCGGGTCCAATTTCGCGTGCGACCGTGTCCATGACCTTGACATTGCTCATAAACGCTCATATAGGCATGTTTCTCGACCTCGATCGATCCAACAAACAATTTGGTATGTATGCTTACTTTGATCCTGAGAACAACATGGGCGGGTCCAATTTCACGTGCGACCGTATACTAAGCTTGACCTTGACCTCGCTCATATACGTTCATATATGCATGTTTCTGGACCGATCGAACAATGTTTTTCTTTCTCCTAATACTTTTCAACGTTGTTCCCTAAATAGCTCGGACGAAGTCGGGAACACCAGCTATAGTAACATAAATGTGCACACACACCATTATGTGTCAGTTGCGTGCACCGGGCTTATCATAAATAACTATTTACTGATTCATGCGTATATTTATCGCACCGTGTGCTGAACGCTTAATGGTGGATTTCTGTATGTAAAAAAAACAGTCATAAACACACCCCTGCTAAAGTAGTCCTGGTAATTTGCTATGATGTTGGTGGGTTTTGCCGAATGGCTATGATGCTGGTAGGGCCAACTGATGCTGCTAAGGGAAGTGTACCGTTATCTTTTCAAAAGTTCTCATGTTGTGGTGTTTGGCTAATACGAGCGATTTGAGAAAAAGCTAATGTCTGAACGAAATATTCATGGTCATATATATTTTTAAATATTTTAATCACGACTGTGCTGGTGTTTGCGAAATAACAAGCATATCCATCTTGATTATGGATACTTTGCAACAACCAAAAGAGTCATTATTCAATTTATTCAATATAAGGGTACATCATCAGTTTGCCCTACCAGCATCATAGCAATTCAGCAGGAACCATCAGCATCGTAGCAAACTATCAGGACAACCTAACCAGGGATGAAATAGGTTTTCTCTTATATACGGTCACAAAAATCAATAAAGTTTGTTTGTTATATCATGAATGATAGCGGATCATTTGAAAACATAAACTACTAGTATCGAATAATCTCTCGACAATCAATAAATAGTTGGAAACAGGTATAAACATTGGAAAATTCCAACACAACGTGTGCAAGTTATATTTCCCCGAGTTGAGACTTTCGGTATGGTTTCAAGGGGTGCAGTAGGAAATTCCAACGAAAACCCTCTGGCCATGCACGTCCCTGTATGGCCAGAGGGTAATCGCATCAATGTATTCACGCATACCTCACTAATGGTATACAGGTATAGCCATCCAATTTTGTACTCACATTTTTGTTTACAGTGTAAAGTACCTATACGACTAGGGTGCAACTCATATCGCTCAATATACAGCGAGTCGCCATCTTAGCCACGGCCACCCGGCGATAAACGGAATCACCCCCTATATCCCGCTTCCGGTTTTGGATGCTAACGGCAATTTTTAAAACAAACAAACAGAAGAACGATCGGCGCATGTGCAGGTATATGTATAACCTCACGTTTTATTTCCGTCAGTCAATATTTGTGATCTTTGTAATTAATTACATTCACAATTAATTTTATCCAAGCCTGACAAGATGTGGTAATTGATGTATACAATAAATGTATTATACCTATATTAATATATGGATGTGAAGTATGGGGATATGGATCAAATGCAGGTATTGAAACAACTGAGCTCTGGTTCTTCAAATTTATCTTAGGGCTAAAAAAGACAACACCGACCGCAATGGTGTATGGGGAACTTGGAATTTTACCGGTTACAACTAAAATTAAACTGCGAATGCTTTATTTCTGGGAGCGCTTGATAAATGGTGAACAATGGAAGTTATCGAATATCATATATCATGCTATGCTAAATAAACATAAGGGTAAAAGGTCACTCAGGTGGATCTGCAATATTGAGAAAATCTTGAATGAAATTGGTATGTCATATATTTGGCACTATCAGAATACCTATGGGACACATGGTTTAAACATGCAGTCTATAGAAGACTGAGTGATGCATATGTCCAGACTTGGAGAGCCACATTGGACTCTTCCAACAAATACTCCTTTTATAGACTGATCAAAAGTGATTTTGGAATGGAACCATATTTAAAATTCTTACCGGAAAGAGATGCAATAATCTTGGCTAAATTCAGAACACGGAATCATAAATTGCCCATTGAAACTGGGGATTGGGGACATGTAGATGAATATGTTGATATCAATGACAGGATCTGCAATTTATGTAACACTGGAATTGGTGATGAATATCATGTAATTTTAGAATGCAAATCCTTAAGTTATCTTAGAAATTTAGATTGATTGACAAATATTTCATTTCAAAGCCCAGCATGTATATAGTCCAGTAGTCAGGTTCGAAAATCTAAAAAAGCCTCTAGAAACGAAGGTGCGGGCATTTTTCTTTCAGAAGCTTTTGAGAATTGTTTCTAAAGTTATTTTTTATGCTGATTTCAAAAACCAATGTTGGCAAGTTGACAAATTATTATTTCTGGTCAAAAATGGCAATTCAAAATGGCCGCCATCAAAACAAAGTCTAACTTTACGTTTGTTGTTATATGTTCTAAGACGTTCGAATATTGAGTATTTCCGTACTTTCGAACGATCTCTAACAAGAAGAAGTATACACAGAACATATGTGGTAATTTAAAGTGAACATGTTTGACATTTAACCCCATTTATGCCCAATAATGACAAAAAACGCGAATTTTATAAATTATTACGGTCTTAAATGGCAGACAGTATGCTGTAAACGTATCTTTCAAATGGTACAGACAGTTGTGTCTAAATGTAATTTGTAACCTGATTCCAAAAAACAATGTTGGCAAGTCGACAAATAATTGATTCTGACCTAAAATGACAATTCAAAATGGCCGCCATCAGAACAAAGTCTAGATTTTCGTTTACTGTTATATGTTGTTCTAAGACGTTTGAATATTATGCATTTCCGTACGTTCGAACGAACTGTGACAAGAGACAATATACACAGAACATATGTGGTAATCTAAAGTGAACATGTTTGACATTTAACCCACTTTATGCCCAAAAATGACAAAAAAGCGCGAATTTAATAAATTATTGCGGTCTTAAATGGCAGAAAGAGAAATATAACCTTCAAATGGTTTAGACAGTTGTGTCTAAATGTAATTTGTAATCTGATTCCAAAAAAACAATGTTGGCAACTCGACAAATAATTGTTTCTGACCTAAAATGACAATTCAAAATGGCCGATATAATAATCAGTTAAAAATTCGAAAATCATCAGTAATATTATTTTGAAACAGGTTCATCAACACCCAATGCGACACAATTTGCCATCATATATCCAAAAATGGTCACATAAAAGCCTTATTTATTATTGCAGTCAGTTCCACAGTTGCAGAATGGTGTGCAGGGTGACTCTGATTGTCTGCATGTACCCCTTTCTGTTACACACCCCTTATTGCACCCACATTTGATTATTTCGAGACATGACTTTGGAATGGGTTCTAGTGACATCATGGTTGGATCTAATCGACCATTTTCTTCTTTCCATCCCATTGTCGAAGGATCCGGTTATGTTTGCACAGGAATGGTTGCTTGTTTCCAAACTAAAACCTGGTAGTTTGTTCTCAAAGGTGGTAATGAAATGAGTCACTAGTTGGTGGAAGCTTTTCGGGAGATTCAGTCCGAGGGAACATCCTGAATCTTGCATTGTTGAGTTTTGCATCGGAAACTCCATACAACTTGCATACAAAATGTTCAGCACTTTCAATTGTTTCAGTGGATATTGCAATATTATCTATACCCTTTAAGAGTTCACAACATTCGATGTAAATCTTCCATGCGGATCGTTTAGACACCCCATATATGAACGAAGTTGAATCGCACACCATTAAAGGATGAAACGCAAGAATATAGTTCAGAGCGTCGCTCGGTATTTGGGTGGCAACATCCCAGTCTATGTAAACATACACTCAGATTCATACTGATACTGAGTCTATTGCATTCCCACCAACTTTTCATTTCTGAACGGTAGTGGGCTTCCCCCAAATTACGTCACACGGCACTAAATATAAATCTGAAATTAGTTGTGATTGACAGGCGTAAACATGGTCACGTGCCAGTGCCGTCATGGCCGCTTCAACCCTGTGAAGCCGATTCTAAGAATCGGAATTAATAGTTGCAGGGTTTGTGACTTTTCGTTCGGCGGTTGTTATACTGACAATAAAGGGAAACAGCTAACTTCCGGGATCCAAAATAATATGTACAATAACTAAGACAGATCTTCTTGAAATTATAAAAAAAATGTCAATTTATGTGGATCTCTTGGACTCAGAACGAATTATTTTTTAGATTGGCCAGGCGATTTGTCGACCATGTTGTCAACAAATGACACAAATCAACGGCCACGAATCAAAAATACATGAATGTCGGGACTATTTGCTAAAACAACTCCAGAACTAAAAAAAAAAGTTAAATGACATAACAAAACGATCTATCAGTTCCCCAGTACCGGCAGTAGTACCACCGCAGCCAAAACGAGCGAAGAGCAACACAATTCTACCACCAACCCCACCGAAACCCTCCCGACCTTACACAGCCGTATTATTAGCTCCAACGATTGGCCAGTTGTACCCTAATTACAGTTGCCTGCAATCCAAATTCCGGTGATTCTTGATTTTAAACTTTCGACCGCTCGTCAACAATCTACTTTATTTGTCGATTTGTGAATTTCTCTTCTGGTATAACATGACGTCATGGATACTATTTTAACAACATTTAGCCACACCTTCGGAATTTCCACACCGAAAGCACGTGACATGTTACTAGTTTTTTATTGGGGCACACATTTCTTGGAGCTAAGTTTTGATTGGCGGTAATTACAAGGAATCCCGGGTTTGGGAAATGAAAACTGAACGAAAGGTCGTCAGACCCACTATTTTTTATATGTGGGTATGTAGTTTACTCCAGACTGGCAACATCCATGATGGGAAAAATTTTAGGGCTTTTGGAAGTTCCAGTCATCATGAACACATCACAAGCTGCAGGGAATTTGTTTAGGTAACCAAGCAATAACACTAGAACATCGACGTCCCTACCTACCACAATAACTTGTTTCAGATTGCACCCCATGCTGGCATCAAGTGAATGAAGGATAAGTCTACTGTCAGCCTCTTCATGATTAGACTCTAACCCTTTCAAGTCTCTTCCGTCTGCCAAACAATCTACTCTGCAATCTTCGGGGAACCCCCTTGCAACAACAACAACAGTAACACCTTCTGTTTTCGCTTTGATAAGTTATCGAGACAAGAAACCATTCAAATCGGACTTTACCTATGGCCACAACAAGGGCCTGACCGTCAATGACAATACCTACACGGGGAATGGTGTCATTGTTGTTAGGCAGGATACTTTCTCGATCAGAGCGTCACTAAGCATTGCTTTGCTTCCAGTTCGAAGTGTTTTATTTGTCTCGCATAATGCAATTGGAACAGGCATGAGTTCATGTTCGTATTGTAGTTGCCCTTCGTGCCGACAGGGCAGTCAACTTGCAAACACTGACAGCATCTCCCCGTGCAGGTATTGCCATCGACGGCCAGGCCCTTGTTGTGGCCATAGGTAAACCGGGAAAGATAAATACATTTGGAGATTTGGCCGATGTATTCTCAGTGTGCGTGTTGAAGAAGGCGAAGGCTATGTCTGGATTGATGTAGTGTTCGACATATACTCGGATAAATCTATCAAGACTGCCAGCAGATCGAGAAGAAGTCACAATGTACCATTGATCCGAAGGACAATAACAAATCGTGATGTTCCCATCCCACAAAATTGCAAAAGTTTCATTTTGTTGCTGACAACAAGTCCGATTTGAATGGTTTCTTGTCTCGAGAACTTGTTACCAAAGCGAAAACAGAAGGTGTTACTGTTGTTGTTGCAGGGGGGGGGGGGGGTCCCAGAAGATTTCAGAGTAAATAGATTGTTCTGTAGATGGAACAGACTTGAAAGGGTTAGAGTCTAATCACGAAGAGACTGACACTAGACTTATCCTTTATTCACTTGATACCAGCATGTGGTGCAATCTGAAACAAGTTATTGTGGTAAGTAGGGAGGTCGATGTTCAATTGGTATTGCTTGGTTACCTAGACAAAGTTCCTGCAGATTGTGATGTGTTCATGATGGCTGGAACGTCCAAAAGCCCTAAACTTATCAGGGATGTTGCCACCCAAATACCGAGCGACGCTCTGAACTATATTCTTGCGCTTCATGCTTTAACGGGGTGTGATTCAACTTCGTTCATATATGGGGTGTCTAAACGATCCGCATGGAAGATTTACCTGGAATGTTGTGAACTCTTAACAGGTATATGTAATATTGCAATATCCACTGAAACAATTGAAAGTGCTGAACATTTTGAATGCAAGTTGTATGGAGTTTCCGATGCAACACTCAACAATGCAGGATTCAGGATGTTTCCTCGGACTGAATCTCCCGAAAAGCTTCCACCAACCAGTGACTCATTCATTACCGGTACCACCTTTTGAGAACAAACTACCAGGTTTTAGTTTGGAAACAAGCGACCAATCATGTGCAAACATTACCGGATCCTTCGACAATGGGATGGAAAGAAGGCAATGGTCGATTAGATCCAACCATGATGTCACTAGAACCCATTCCAAAATCATGTCTCTAAACAATCAAAAGTGTGTGCAAGAAGGGGTGTGTAACAGCAAGGTGTACATGCAGAACATCAGAGTTACCCTGCACACCACTCTGCAATTGTGGAACTGACTGCAATAATAAATCAGGATTTTTTGTGACAATTTTTGACCATATGATGGCAAATTGTGTCGCATTGGGTGTTGATGAACCTGTTTCATAATATTACTGATGATTTTCGAATTTTTAACTGATTATTATATCGGCCATTTTGAATTGTCAGTTTAGGTCAGAAATAATTATTTGTCGAGTTGCCAACATTGTTTTTTTGGAATCAGATTACCAATTACATTTAGACACAACTGTCTAAACCATTTGAAGGATATATTTCCGCAATACTTCACTTTCTGCCATTTAAGACGGCAATAATTTATAAAATTCGCGTTTTTTGTAATTTTTGGGCATAAATTGTGTAAAATGTCAAACAAGTTCACTTTAAATTACCACACATGTTCTGTGTATCGTGTCTCTTCGAAAGTACGGAAATTCATAATATTCAAACGTCTTAGAACAACATATAACAGTAAACGAAAATCTAGACTTTATTCTGATGGCCGCCATTTTGAATTGTCATTTTAGGTCAGAAATAATTATTTGTCGAGTTGCCAACATTGTTTTCTGAAAAATCAGAATACAAATTACATTTAGACACAACTGTCTAAACCATTTGAAGGATATATTTCCGGCATACTTCACTTTCTTCCATTTAAGACCGCAACAATCTATAAAATTCGCGTTTTTTTGTCATTTTTGGGCATAAATTGGGTTAACTGTCAAACATGTTCACTTTAAATTACCACATATGTTCTGTGTATAGTGTCTCTTGTCACAATTCGTTCGAAATTATGGAAATGCATAATATT
The DNA here is from genome assembly GCA_032622095.1 of Siphonodentalium dalli. NCBI lineage: Eukaryota > Metazoa > Mollusca > Scaphopoda > Gadilida > Siphonodentaliidae > Siphonodentalium > Siphonodentalium dalli. The sequence goes on from CP136069.1 coordinate 116,660,717, forward strand.
CAAACGTCTTAGAACAACATATAATAGTAAACGAAAATCTAGAATTTGTTCTGATGGCGGCCATTTTGAATTGTCATTTTGGGTCGGAAATAATAATTTGTCGACTTGCCAACATTGGTTTTTGAAATCAGCATAAAAATACCTTTAGAAACAATTCTCAAAAGCTTCTGAAAGAAAAATGCCCGCACCTTTCACTTTTATTTCATTTAGAACCTGACTACAGTGCATTTATGAGAAAATAGGGCTGAACCTCAAAATAATTGCAACACAAAAGATTTTGTTTTATTTTGGTTGGGAGCATCATAGAGTATACTCAGCTAAAAATCAACAAAAATCTGAACATGCGAAATGGCCTTTTTGAGGCAAAAAGTGGCGAAAATGATGAAAAATTTGTAAAAAATGGAGATTAACATTTTTTGTTAATAACTCTTGATGTAAACATACAATTGTTATATTTTCGCAATGATAAACAGTGGTACAGTTGTATCCAAGATTTTGTATCATTTTATTCTATAAATATTGATTAAATTTTCGAAATTTGGGTCAAAAAGTTGAAAAATTTGCCAAAATTCAGTGAAAACTGGAAGTCTACAATAACTCTTGATCCAGTTGTAAAATGTCATAATTGGGTTTGGAACTATTGTTATATAGTTATATCCACAATTGTGGGTTTTTTTCATGTTGTTACTACAAGCAAATAATCAAAATATTTTAGGGTGAAAAGATGTAAAAATGACAAGAAATCAGAGAAAAATGGAATTTCACATTACATGTTTATGCATTAGAAAATTTCCATAGTTGGACTTGGACTGTTGTCATTCAGTTATATATGGGATTTTCCATCAATTTTGGGCCAGGTTGTGGTATCAATGGCACTAAGGTGTCCATATCATGTGGCAAAATAGTGAAAAAAGAGAATTTTTTTAGAAATTCATTAAAAAAATATAGAATTTTGAAAAAATAATAAGTCTGGATAGATCGTTCTGATTTTCAGTCTAGGCCTCCATTTTACTGTTGTCGAAAGTCTGTGTGTTCGAACAGTCAACACCTTGGCATTCCCCATAAGACATAGAACACATAATTCCATGTTTTCGGCATGTGCACCTATTGCTTTTGCAGTCCGTTTTACATTTACAACGAATGATGTTCAGTAGTTCTTTTGGAGCTGGTGGTTCCTCACATTTGATAGGATTAAACCGCCAATCCTTAACCTGCCATCCCCAATCAGTTGGCTCCAAAGTAAGCCCCTTCCAACACTGCACCTGGTGATAGTGTATGTAAATGAAATCCTTTTCAACCTAAAAATCTGACATAGCAGGTTACATCACATCTGCTCGGCGCTTTCGGTGCTTTGGTGATAAGCCTCTGAAACAAGAGTTGTGGGTCGATCTTGAGAGACGGAGCACTCATTTAATATTATTGCTTGGGATGTTTCTCTTGAATACATATCATCTTTCCCTCCCATGTTAATAAGGATCTTCGTGCCTATTAGTTCAGTGCATTTATGAGAATAAAGTGCCAAACCTCAAACTAATTGCAAGACAATGTTTCTTAGCAGGAATAAGTCTATTAACCAATTATAAACAACATACTAAAAATCTAAAAGGATCAAGAAAGGCGAAATTGATAAATTTTGTTAAATAAATTTGGTAAAATTTGGTAAAATACCCATTTTATAGCTTTTCAAGGATGTTTATAAAAAACTTCATTTCACATGTCCTTCCATTTATATATCCAATTTGTTGAGTACACAATCCTGATTACAGAACAGAAAACATTTTCCAGATACGTTGAGAATTTTTCGAGTTATGTGCCTCCAAAATTGGGAGTTTGTCTAATTTCTGAGCCTCAATTTAAGCTAAAATCCATATTTTAGGGTCTAGTATTTTAAAAACTAGAGAACAATAAAGGGATATCTTACAGTTGTATTAGTTGCCTTACTATATTGTGCACACAAAAATATTTCTTTGTGCATCTATGATCGAGAAGACAAAAATATTCTTAAACAAAATGTGTGTTCCATTGTATGGACTTGTGACTCGTACAGAACTGGTGTGATGAAATACCATATTTGAGGTCATACAAATCAATAAATTGATATCCATATGCCCCGTATTTCTCATAACCTCTTATGTATACTAGGCTAAATACACTGTGTTGGAATTGCTAAACACATATGTGCCATAATCAACTTATGGCCCTATGAATCATTTGTATTGACTCTTTTCCAAAAAATGCCATTTTGGACTGTTTTGTGGTGTTTTTGTCCATTTTAAAGTTTTTTTTGTGCACAAATAGTAAACAACAATGAATACAATTAGTGTTTAATGTGTAAAATCAGTTGAACGTTCCTCCTAAAACACTTAGTGTTGGAAAAAATATGATTACATTGGTTATGCCAATCAACAGTCACTGGATTTCACATATTTTTCAAGAAACTGACTCCAAATTTGAATGTTGATAATGGGGTAGGTGAAATCACAAAGGCTATGATCTTGTCACCATATTCTAGTCATTGGAGACAAAGGGTTGTTTTATTCCAGTTTGTGCAGATTATTCTTGCACGGTAAACAGTTTAGAACTTTAATAATTATTAGATGTTTATTTAGAATTTTATCAGCATGTTATATAGAACCAGCCCGAAATAATGATTCGCCATTTCGCCATTGAGTTACAACAAAAAGGATCGTAGCTCTAAATATGAACATCAAAACAGGAAGCAGTTTACTCTGTATGAAAGAATAAGGTTTGTAGGAGCTGGTGATGTTAAAGTTTTATGCATCAAGGTCCATATTTTCTAGATTTTGTCAATATGGTTTCCCCTACCCTATTTTTCAGATATTCAAATTTGGCATCAGTTTCCAGAAAAATTAGTGAAATTCAGTGACATTCATTGACATATCCAACATAAGGCATTTATTTCAACACTAAAGTGTTTCAGGAGGAAAGTTCAAATGATTTTGTACATTAAACATACATTGTTTTTACAATTTATACACAAAAACCTTTAAAAATGAACAAAAAATGCCCCCAAAATGGCATTTTTAGATGAGTCAATTCTAAAGATTCATAGGGCAATAATTTGATTTTCTACACCATGATTTGGGAAATTCCTTCACAATGTGTTTAACGATGTATACTTAAGTTATTATGAGAAAGACAGGAAATATGGATATACAATTATTGATTTGTATGACATCAAATATGCTATTTCATCACGCCGGTTCTGGACCACAGGCAAATTTTGTTTAAGAATATTTTTGTCCTCTCAATCATAGATGCATAAAGAAATCATATTTTGTGCACAACCTAGAGAGGAAATAACTAAAACAACAAGCAATCCCTTCCTTTTTCTTTATTTTTTAAAATACAAGACCATAAAAAATGGATTTTAACTAATTTTGAGAAATTGAGCCTCCGAAATTAGACGAACTCCAAATTTTGGAGGCACATAACTCAAAAAATACTGAACGTATCTAGGAAAGTTTTTCTGTTCTGTAATCAGGGTTGTGCACTCTACAAAATGGACATATAAATGGAAGGACATGTGAAAGGAAGTTTTTTATAAACATCCTTAAAAAGCTATAAAATGAGTATTTTACCAAATTTTGACAAATTTATTTCACAAAATTCATCAATTTCGCATTTCTTGATTCTTGTTGATTTTTAGTATATTATTTGTGATGGGTTAAAGTACTTATTCCCACTGAGAAACTTTGTGTTGCAATTATTTTGAGGTGAAATCATAAATGCACTGGACTAATAAGCTCTTTGAGCTTTTCACCCAAAATACTGACAAAATTAGACCAGTGGTGAAACTTATCCGAGAAATCTTAAAAATCTACAGGACCCAGTAAGTATAATGATATCCTAATTTATTACTGATACACTTAATAAACCATAAGTATTCATAATTATGGGGATCTAAAACCACTACTGTTAGTTTTAAGAATATTAAATATTCTTAAGAATACTATTCAACTTGAATGCGGACTTCCGAGTGAAATAGTTGGATAGATCAATGTTAGGTGTCAGAGTTCAGGGAATATTTAACACTAGCAGGGTTACCCGGCGTTGCCAGGTTAATGCGACGTGAAACCATCTGTATGCTGTGGATATTTGTTGGTAATAGAAAATGCTCTTGCTTAAAGTGTTATACGTTTTCTCATAAATTGTATATTCATTACAGTCATGGAATATAAGTAGTGGCGCACCTTGTCAATTGTCATTCTGTTTATCGCGATTAATCCGTTCCACCAATAATGAAGTATTTATTTATTTACAACTGCGTATACATTAGACGTTATAATATGATACATGAACATCATAAACACATTAGTTCGATAAAACATGATAATTGGGTTTTACATATTGAGATGTATCAATCATCTAGTGGGTTGGACTAAGATCTCGAGGACACCTGGCTAACATATCTCCATGAAGATACAGATGTTTCAAAGAAATTTCCAGGTGCTCCTCTGTTCATGGTGCTATATACTGGCTAAATATTCTCAGTTTAAACGAAATGTTGCTGCGCAGATATATCAGCTACATGTGCCAGGCACAGAGCGAGATTTTGAGTTGTTTATGTCAGTCGATGAGTCTGTTCTAAAACCCTTGTCAGATGTCAGTATTGGGGGATCCTGAACAGTCTTGTGCTACTAACTGCATTTTCTTGTATATCAGAAGAAACTATATTTGACTGCACACTGACTACTATTTTTGAACAGGCCTTCCATATCTCTTGACAAATTGTAACTTTTTTGTGGAAACTGTATTGAATGGAACAGACTCACTTCTGTTATAATATATATGCAATCCTCTGACGGTTCGAGGTCTCTCAGTTTGCACGAATATATGTATCTCTTCAATAGATTGATAAATATACGTTTAATGCTTCTTATATGTATTTCTTTTTGCTAGCTCATTGTGTGAATGCTCTGATTGCCATCCCCATATAAATGAAAGTTAAGATGATATAATTGTTCAAGTGACTTAAGTAGGTCACCATATGTCGGGATTGTGAAATGTGAACGCCCAAAACTACATAAAAGAGATATGGAGATGACCTGGATGACTGTATATAACTTATATGTGGATATCGGCGAATATCAATCTTATCAATGATAGTGCATATCCGCTCGCTATCCGTGACGAAAAAGACACCAAATGTGATTTAATTCATGGTATATCATTGGAGAAAAACGTGTTTGAATTTGGTGGAAATTGGTGCCAAATATATTTGTATCAGCTTTTGTCTCTTTTGACATACTTAAACCAGGCCCATTAGACTCGTGGATGCATGATATACTGGCGATGATTATATATATATGTTTGGTGGTAATCAGCAACTAAACAAATTCTGGGAATAGTTATGACCCCACATCTCTCACCCAAACGACAGCAATTTGGCGTCTTTGATTCACACGATCATATTCCTCGTATCATAGAGAAGAATAATATATAAATTTGGTGGAAATCTGGGCTAAAAATAGTTTATTAAATCAATTGTTGATGCAACGCTGACTCGAACAACGCCATATTGCGAAGATGATTATGTATTCGTTTGGTGTAAATGGGCGACAAAACTATTTCACCCACCATATTTTTTTAATTTTGCCGACCTTCCCCTTTTCTTCCCCTGACACCAACAGCGTCATTTTAGAAAATTTTAACCCGCACCATTATCTTTCTTGTAAAAAGTTACCTCTCGTAGAACGCCTTGGTGCCATCTCGATTGTACCGCGTGAAGTTATATATAGAACGCACACCGACTGACAGAAAGACAGACGGACAGACAGCACGATTTGATTTCTTGTATCATTTGAAAAGAACGTGTCTGAATTTGATGGTAATTGGTACTAAAAATATTTTGTATCAGTTTTGGTGACCCTCCCGTCCCTATTTCAGACTCAATCTGCACACACTAAGACTCATTAGAGATGCATATATATGAAATTGGTGAAAATTGGCGAGTATACAAATGCGTATAAAATTTAAGGTCCCCCATATCGTGTATCTCTTCAATAGATTGATAAATATACGTTTAATGCTTCTTATATGTATCTCTTTTTGCTAGCTCATTGTGTGAATGCTCTGATTGCCATCCCCATATAAATGAAAGTTAAGATGATATAATTGTTCAAGTGACTTAAGTAGGTCACCATATGTCGGGATTGTGAAATGTGAACGCCCAAAACTACATAAAAGAGATATGGAGATGACCTGGATGACTGTATATAACTTATATGTGGATATCGGCGAATATCAATCTTATCAATGATAGTGCATATCCGCTCGCTATCCGTGACGAAAAAGACACCAAATGTGATTTAATTCATGGTATATCATTGGAGAAAAACGTGTTTGAATTTGGTGGAAATTGGTGCCAAATATATTTGTATCAGCTTTTGTCTCTTTTGACATACTTAAACCAGGCCCATTAGACTCGTGGATGCATGATATACTGGCGATGATTATATATATATGTTTGGTGGTAATCAGCAACTAAACAAATTCTGGGAATAGTTATGACCCCACATCTCTCACCCAAACGACAGCAATTTGGCGTCTTTAATTCACACGATCATATTCCTCGTATCATAGAGAAGAATAATATATCAATTTGGTGGAAATCTGGGCTAAAAATAGTTTATTAAATCAATTGTTGATGCAACGCTGACTCGAACAACGCCATATTGCGAAGATGATTATGTATTCGTTTGGTGTAAATGGGCGACAAAACTATTTCACCCACCATATTTTTTTAATTTTGCCGACCTTCCCCTTTTCTTCCCCTGACACCAATAGCGTCATTTTAGAAAATTTTAACCCGCACCATTATCTTCCTTGTAAAAAGTTACCTCTCGTAGAACGCCTTGGTGCCATCTCGATTGTACCGCGTGAAGTTATATATAGAACGCACACCGACTGACAGAAAGACAGACGGACAGACAGCACGATTTGATTTCTTGTATCATTTGAAAAGAACGTGTCTGAATTTGATGGTAATTGGTACTAAAAATATTTTGTATCAGTTTTGGTGACCCCCCGTCCCTATTTCGGACTCAATCTGCACACACTAAGACTCATTAGAGATGCATATATATGAAATTGGTGAAAATTGGCGAGTATACAAATGCGTATAAAATTTAAGGTCCCCCATATCTCTCACCAATAGGGCATCAATTTGGTGTATCTAAACCACACGATAAGATTCCTCGTATCACGGAGAAGAATATGTATCAATTTGGTGGAAATCGGCACTGAACATATATATATATCATTTGTTGTGTCCCTCTCATCTCTATACACCACTGCCTCGAATGGACGACTTGTGGCAATTTTAACCACAAGATTGCACTCCTGATATCATGTAGATGATTGTTTATAAGTTTGGTTATAATCGGCGACTAAACAATTTTTTTTAATAAAATTTGGTGCCAATCCGTCCCCTCCCCATCTCTCACCCAAACAGCACCACTATGGCGTCTTTAAATCACACGATTAGATTCCTCGTATCATGGATAAGAACGTGTATCAATTTGGTGGAAATTGGCGGTAAAATAATTGTGCATCAATTTTGGTGCCCCTGTCCCATTCAATGCAAACCTGACTCGAATGATGCCACATTTGACAGATATAAGCCACACCATTAGACTCCTCATACCATAGGGATGATTTTGTATAAGTGTGGTGGCCATCGGCGACTAAACCAATTATTATCAAATTTAGTGCCCACCCCCTCCCAATCCCTCATCCAAAAGACAACAATTTGGCGTTGTTAAATCGCACAATTAGATTCCTTGTATCACGAAGAAGAATATATATCAAATTAGTTTTATCAATTTTGGTGCCCCTCTCCCCTTCCGTCCATCCCTGACTCGAACGACGCCAATTTTGACATATTTAAACCACACCATTAGATTCCTCATATTATGGGGATGATTATATATAAGTTTGGTGGCAATCGGCGACAATTTTTTTTTCTGCCCCTCCCCCTTTTCTGTCCCTGACAACAACGGCGTCACTTTAGAAAATTCTAACCCCGACCATTATCTTTCTCGTATAAAGCTACTCCTAGTAGACCCCTTTGGCATCATCTAGATGGTCCCCTGTGAATTTCTATAGAACACAGACAGACAGACAGACAGACAGACAGACAGACATTCGCAAATATAGATATAGATACCAGATGACGAGAAATGACCAAATAATTAAATAAATTTTTTTAAAATTAATTACAGGTATCAGCATTCAGCACCATTCATAGAACCTTGTAGGCTAGATGACCATGTAATCATCAATGTGCATGCCATCCATCAGCTGTACCAAATATGGTACAGATAGTGAACTCGGCAAGGGTTCAAACCAACTAAGTACATGGACAATAACACACAGCCATAATTTATCAGATACTATATCCTATATGTGATAATTGCCAGAAATGAATCAACTCTAATCTTGATATGCTTATATTTGGCTTTCCATTAAATTCTGATTCTAAATATGAAAATTTATCGCACGAAACTGTTTATTTATAGCGCAATATATGTTTTATGGCTGAGTGTAAACAGTGTCCAGTAATATGTGCATAATATGGGAATCACGCCTCATGAGAATATGGACAACATCATGGTATTGTTTATATATGTAAACTAGAAAGTTCCATTTAGATCTGACAGTATCAGACCGAGCACAAAGTTATTTCTCAAACATTATCATATCAATATAAGAATTTTAAGTCGTATGCTCGAAACTAATAAGCTGAAAATGGACATAAATAAAAGAAAACAATGATTTATAATAATAAATAATAATAAGGGATGGGGATCAATTGTATATGCATACATGTACTAGTATAATTATAAAATAATAACTACTCACAGTCACAGCCATGCACCCAGTCAAATTTACACCAGAATGAAATATATTTTGACATAGGAATAATAATGGTCCTTTTGTGTTATCGATAAGACATACGGAGCATTCGGAGCCACAAATAAAATAATAAATTAATAAATGTACCTAATTGGTCATAAATTATAAATTCCATAATATTTATTTTAAATTGAACGACTATATATGTTGAAATTAACCATAAACTAAGATACATCTTGTTAATTATGTTCCCAACTTCCTATAAGTTATAACCTAAAACCTAACATACTGTGCTAGGCGGGTGACTGTGTGACACAAAACTGAAACAGAATAATCAAAATAATTTTCTTTTTGTTTCTCCGGCTTTGAACCCAAATTAAAAATTAGTTTTCTTTGGCCTAAGTGATACATGGTTACAAGACAAGTGGGCATGGCATTGAGTCAACATGTTTAAAATCAGGTTACTATAATTTAAAAGGATATAATTTCCCCAAGATTCTAAGAAATGGAAAAGGCATTATATTAAAATATTTAAAACACAACACATGTAGCAGTGTACGGTGCTTTAATGTCACTGTGCTACAATACAACTTATATTATAAGGAAAGGGGAACCAATAGTAACTCAGTGCCACCCCCACCCATCTATGCAAATCAAATCGACATCCCTGTTGCCATGGGCCGTCTTTAGACCTGCACGCGTATACAAATACAGAAGATAGCTTACCTAGGTGCATTCTATAGTTGCTGCCCATGAGAGACTGGTGTTGACGAAAGAACTCTCTCGTATTGTCATATTTAGAACAAATCTTTAAATCAAAAACCTTGCGAAAACTGAGAAAAAGCCAAACATTTTCGAACAGATGTGACCTAGTGACGTCAAAACTCGAACAAACCACGATTCTCCTCTTTCAATTCAAGTCTCTAACTTAAAGTCTAAGCAGTCTCGGTAAATTAGACACTTCATGACAACTACATAAATCAAGTTAATTAAATGACTATAGATTAATACATCTTAGAAAGATCTTAAATGAACACGGAAATTAATTCAATGTATTATGATTATATTATGCGTGATGATGCACACGTGACTGTATATATTATTTGTATATATTTATTTGTAATTTGTCTAGAATGTCTTATATATAGATGTTAGACAATAAATAATGATGACGCAAGAGGCATGCAGGTAACCAACTACGTGTATCTTTGTATGTTTTCAAGCAATGTTTCATGCCCGCGGTTTTCGGACGAAATTGAAATTTGAGAACACAGGGAGTGGAAGATGGATAATGCAAGTAAATGTACTTACCGAAACTCCTGCGTATGTATACGCCGGAAAGGGACTATACGGTCTCCCGGAAGCCTGTAATGTTAAAATACAATCGTTAACACACACGCCCATTTTAAATGGGTAATAATAAGTATTTTACATACACTGTACATGCATACATTACCGTACTCATATTTATTTAAAATCGTACCATTATTATATATAATTAGCGCATATACCCATACATCGGCGCGCAGATTTAAAACTCAGCGAAAATTTTACAGATCAACAGGGAACATACTGGGACATGGTAATAATGAGATATGTATTACAAAAGCTATACGTTGGACTGTAAGAATTTCCGTGCGGCAGTCAGTCTCAAGATTGTTCATATGCAAAACGATAAATCATAATAAAATCTTTGATATGGCAATGCTTGTGCAAAAACTAGACATATCAGCATATATACCAGGCCGAAGGTGCATCAAGATAACCGTGACGCATATATGCGCAAATTCAAAGTGCGTGAATTCAAAACTGATCGCAGATTACATATATACGACACAATTTCAAAGTCCGGTCACCATTGTTTTTAGAGGGTATGACCTCTGGTTTGCATTGTGCTTTTATGGGTAGACATGCATGTATAACAAATTTGCTTTGTTTCAGTCTTCAGAACCATGTTCAGACATATGTATACATGCACACAACTGAACTACAGTGTATTGGGCCTCGATCTCACATATGCTGTCAGTCGTTTACCTATATCGAAACGTAATGCATAGTCGTTATCCGGATTCAGATTATAATGACCGTTCACACGAACAAGCGACACGACTTGCATTCGTCAACGATTTTTCATAATCCTATTATTTTGACACACTTAAATTCGTCGTTTGTTTCCACTTGCATTTTCGTTTACCCGATTAACCTATTGTTATATCAGCGATTTTTAAAGATTAATTTTTATTTACATCGAACATTTTGATCGGGAATACAGGTATTGTTATACATAATGGCGGATCGGTTCAAGTTGTATTCCCGTCCCTATTATGTTATTGTTGAGACTATATATATTGGACAGTGTGGAAATTATACTGGTATCTCTCAATGTTACAACAGCGAATTTGATCCTATCTGGGTTAAGTATGAAAAGAACTTTGGTGAAATGAATTCCTTTCAACTGTAACCTTGTATAGCGTGTGTAGTAATGTCTCGATTTTTTTTTCGCCATTGCAGACTGGAGCAGGGAAGGCGGTCGTATATTATGACCCCGACATCCATGAAATATTATATAGAACCATCAGATATATTATGGGTTACTTTCGCGAGCAGGGTAAATACGCATTGAAATGTCATGCTATCATGCATGTTACACACATCGTCTGTCTATAGGAGACAAAAAACGCGATCCAGCTCACAAACGCGTGACGGTGGAAAGGTTGGCGAAGGCATGACACCACAAGCTTCGATTTTTCCCCGAATACCGACAAAGTCTTCGGATATTTTTGATGGTTTCCATTATTGTTGTTAATAAATTCATAACTGTTGACAATACACAAAAAAGTCCAATGAAAATAGATACCTAACAATACGTTTCGAAGCTCTACTCAGATTCATTATTTAAAGTCAGATACCAAATAAGAAGTCCTATGAAAATATCTTTTGTCCGCGTTGCTGATAGCCAAATTATTCCCAGCTCCCAAAATTTGGAAGGACGTACATAAGATAGGTTGATAAATATAGGAAATATTGATATACCAGCTTCATTAACGCGGCGGGAATAATAACGCCACCGGTGTAATATGTTTTTGAAAATATAATAACACCTGGTCCACTGGACGATTGCATTATGGGTAATTATGTATTCTCGTACCTGACTCAATCGTACCGATAGAGTCACGTACAGGCTGTAATTGTAAACTTAACGCCACCGGTGTAATATGTTCTTGAAAATATAATAATAAAACCTGGTCCAATGGGAGATTGGATTATGGGTAATTAGGTAGTCTCGTTTAGTTTAGTAGAAAGTAAATAGTATTCAATTAACTGATAGCCTGAAAATAATGTATAACCCATTGGGAGCCCCTGGCGTAGTGAAGTGAATTATGGGTAATTTTAATTGGAGTGCGCATGCCTGTTCTGTTGGAGTAATCGCGATCTTTTATTTTCTGGTCATCAAGTCAAAATTGTATCGTATACACAATGTGTTTGTACCGATGCGTGTATCGTGACTCTACTCGTGTTCGTGGTCATATAGGCCCTATATAATCTGATAGAATTCCAGGAATCGTACATTCACTTTCAATAGTATATATTCTCTGAATCTGCCGTGGAATTCCCAAAATTGTACTTTCATTTTCAATAGGATTCTCCGAATTTTCACTTTCAATTTTCATTTTTACCACGCAAAGCAACCTTAGTTGACACAGATATATGACACACTGGCTGAGTACATGACAAATAGTATATATAGCATTGCTTTTTTCATTTAATTAAAGCTCACCTCGTTAAAACGCATGTCAATCGTATTTGTTTACAAATTGCATTGGGTGCGACGATTTGCAGTAGGTCCCTATTTGCGGAGATCACTTTCCGGAAGTCCCCGAATTCGCGGAGATCCCCTAAAATGGGCGATATATGTAGATTTTAATGAGGGAACGGGTGCGTATGTCAATTGATACGTATTTTAAACAAATAACGACATGATCATCATAATAGAGGTCTGTTCTATCAATTATATATGCGCCGAATTCACTTGGTGCAAATCAAATGGCGATAATTAAACATTCTCGTGTGCCAGAAGGACTCCTTAAAGTTGTGAATAAGATGAAGAATATTTATTAGATGTTATTTAACAAGTCAATCAAATAATATTATTCATTAGTTAGCGCCTATATTAGCGCTAACTAATGAATAATAATATTATTTGATTGACTTGATAAATATTCTCGTGTTCCAGAAGGACTCATTAAAGTTGTGAATAAGATGAAGAATATTTATTAGATGTTGTTTAACAAGTCAAATAATATTATTTGATTGACTTGTTAAATAACATCTAATAAATATTCTTCATCTTATTCACAACTAATTAATGAATAATATTATTTGATTGACTTGTTAAATAACATTTAATAAATATTCTTCATCTTATTCAAAACTTTAAGGAGTCCTTCTGGCACACGAGAATATTATAGTCAATTCAGGGTCAAATCGCGCCTTTCGTCGGAAAGCAGATGGGAACAGCCCGGACGAAGTCGGGCCCACCAGCCAGTGTAATAAAAAGCGAGACAGCTTGAAGAATGTATGTATAACACGAGAAACGGGAAAACGTGGTATATGGAAGTATCCAAATTTCCCACATGGAATTTGAAAGCTAGTTTATATTATAATTATATTATAATTTATATTTATGGCTAATAATATGATCTTGGTGGCGTTACCATTTCTGACTATGGTTTTCTTGTATACTCTGATGGTGACAGCCATATTCCAGCTGTTTTCAATGTTTCGCACAGAAGTGAAACAAACGCTCTTTATGTCTACCATATCAGGAATAGACTAATACGGAACGCTCTTTTCTGTTTCATGCCGGGGACACGACTGTTGTTTGTTTGGAACCCAACAAAGTTGTTCAAAGTTGTATTTCTATGACTTCAGTGCGTCTTATGTGACATATAATGCCCGTAGACAGGTATACTATAGTTCGGGTATATATCGACCTTTTTCGTTTCCGGGAACAATTCAAAAGCGAACATTAGTACATGTAGGTGTATTTGTGAGCGCAAACCGCCATGTGGCTTTAAAACATTCAATTTTGATTTTAAATAGTGTGTCTCTTGTGCTTTTGTATCGCCATATTGCATGGATTGGGTGTTCCACAGACGACGGATATCTGAACTTCAACTTACCAGGTTCAGAACGAAATTCCCTGCTTGACTAGGGAACAGTTCACACGACTGGCCTATGTAAGAGTCTTTAAGTAACGAACACACGCCACCATTTTCGTCGAAGTTGCTAGATGTGCACCACTCGTCATTAATGCACGCAAACATACAGGCCTGCAACGTGGCTAGACTCTCATTCCTCAGAATGGAATCGGAACCATAAAATGTGGAGGATTTCCGGCCGGGACAAACCACTCCTCTTAATCCGATTATATCCTGCAATCCCAGGGCTGTAGAGCCGATACTCATGAAAATTGCACCGAAAAAACACAGCAGATCCATGTCGGTATTGGTCTGATAATAAATTATGGTGCTGAAAGTGTCTTCGGTACGATACACTTAATTTTTTTCTCTATAATAATAGTAGAAGCTGTTCCAGTTCACAGAGGTGTGTTTACTTTCCAGATGCGGTCGCATTAATGATGGAGCCTGAGGGATATCCAACACACCACATAAGACAAAGGCCAATGCCTATATACCGAATCGATGTCGGCTCTAACGGTTCTTATTGATAAGTACCCCATGTATTGACCATATAGTCATTGTTCTTGTCAATATTATATTACTGTTTCGTCGGACAGTTTCCCCAAACAACAAACGATCATGTTCGCTTCTATTCGGATCAGAATTGTTTATCATTTTCAACATTTTAATTGCCATTCGAAATCGATGCGGGAAAAATATTAATAAGTGCAGCATGCCCTAATCAATGATGGCACTTGTCCAACAGGTTCACCCAACAATTGAACGTGTTCTCTCCGGATCACCATTGTTTTGTTCCCTGCCAATATCAGGGTACACACCAACTGTAGCGACTTAAAGCGGCCCATAATATTGTTCAGTTTTCCAATTGACCCTACAAATGGAGTACCACTACTATTTTTTGGCATTTACTGTTTATTGTGTCCACCTTTTACAGAACATACATGGTAAAACACTCTGGGCCTCATCTGCGCTATGAGAACTAATCCGAAATATGATTCAGTAATTGATTCAAGGAATTATAGGGGCGAGTAGTTTTTATCAGAACGTACGTTATGTTTTCCCATCAATAAAATACCATTTTGTTTTTATTAAGCGGCTCTTATTCCGCTGGATGAATTAAGTATGCAATTCTTTGTATTTTTCGCAATCCCAAAATTCCCAATGTTTTTTACATATAGTCATCACTCCTCGTCCGTCGTCCGTCTAGCCGTCCGGCCCTCCGTCCGTCAAAAAATCTTTAAACATCTTCTTCTCCAGAACCGTAAGACCGAATGGGTCCATATTTGATGTGGATATTCCTACGTGAATCACATTCAGATCTGTTCAAATGAGGTCACTGGGTCAAATAGTTTCGAAGCCAGGGCCATAACTCTTTCCCTCCATAGTAATTCTTAAAACAACTTCTTCTCAACTACCATCGGGGCCAATGGTTTCATGTTTGGTATGAAGGGTCCTTGTGTGACTGATTTGGGTTCAGATTATTAATAATTTTCTAACTAATTTTGAGGAAAATGAATTCACTTCAGCTCCTAAATATATGCCTTTTGAAAAAAATACTAGATCAATGGATGTCGTATATTGGGTGTTCCATTTAGTTCAAATAGAGGAAGACATAGGAGATTTACCCCTTAGATATGTGGACTGTTAATTTCGTGGGTTAATTTACAAGCTGAGTTTAGAACCATTTAATGGGGCGGTGGAAATGGGGAGGGGGATTCTGGTTTTGACACCCAACTTTGGTGTTCGGTGGAAAATATGTTGTAATTAGACCGACAAATGGCCACATTTAGAATATTTTATGAGGGGTAACATGTTGGAAATTTCCAACAGTTGGAGAGCTTTAAGTACCAGTTGTAAAATATATAGTTTGGTCCAGTTGGAACTTGGTAGTCGACTGGCTATATGTCAGAGGTTTGCAGTTGGAAATTTCATGTTGAACACCCTCTGCGCCCTGCCTGTCAAAGTAGACCTCTAGCTATGTCTCTGTTTGTAACTACTTGTTTTAAAGTGATTCGACACGTACTGACTTATAGTTTGAGAGTGCCAGTCTTCTCCGTCTTTAAAGTCAGGTGAGCACTTCAGTCTGCTTCTAATACTGCAGAACAGTATTATTGCCATATAGGGTTATATAATCTTACAAACTGCGATACCCTTTCGAATATAATCTATACACGGTTGTTGTACTTTTCTATTGAATTCGTTGCTTCGCGCGTTCCGCTAGGCCATTTTCCCTTATGCGTTTATGAATAATTCGTTCGATGATCATATTGGGATAATAGTATCGTCTGTTGTTTTAATTTGAGTTTGTATATGAGACGACTGATGGTGATGTTGATGATGATAAAGAAGACGATTATGATTATTAATATGATGCTTATATTTTGTGTTGTTTTATGAATATTATATTGAGTGTAGTTTATAGTCATGTTATTAATCTAATTCTCCATGTGTCTGAGTAATAAACCATTACATTACAGAAAAATAGACAATCTAGATGCTATTATTTGGTGCAAATGATCGCGTTACAATATACGTGGTATAATACAGATAAAAGGCACCAGGGTGAACAGGAGGTGGCCTTCGGGGCATACGTTGGCATACCGTGTTAGCTGTCACACAACAGAACGACATTCTTCTCACAACGATTATTTATTTTAATTTATTTTCTAGATATTAAACAGGAAAAACAATCATAACAAAGATGGATATAAAGTCATAAACTAATGGTCCCACCACCAAACCCAGATTTTTGGCTAATGCTTGTTTTAGCTTATAAAGTTTTTTTCTTGGCGGATTCTGGTGGTCTAGGGTCCCTTCTAAAGAATAAACCGACTGATACCCGGTAAGCCTTTGGGAATTTGAGAAATCAGGATAAACAAAGATGTTGGTCAAAATGGCCGAATTTGTCAAAACAATATGACTTTTACCCCCATGGAATTGGAAAAGATATAGAAACAACGATTTATCACAATTGTTATGTTTTCTTGATGGACTAATATAAATAATTTTAGCTCAACGTTTGATAAAAGTTCAAAGATATCCACCAAGATGTGGCTTAAAATCGCGAAAATCTTAGTTTTGACCAAACGAATCTCAGAATATGGAATAAGACATTGCATTTGATTTATTAACATAGAACATATTTAGCAAACTAATTCTTCATTACAAAAAAATAGAGTAATTCTGACCAGTAAGAGAGAACTTATGAAACCACAGAATTATGATGCAATAGAACAAGACAAAAAAGTTAAAAATAGTTCGCCTGAGTCTGAGGTATCGACGGTTGCATTACAACGAAAGCTGATGTATCACTTTGATGCGATTCTTTCTTGCTAAACCAGTGTAGTGTTACTTATACGACACAGAGCGTTGTTTGGTCCAATGAAAAACACCATGTCATATCATATAGTAAATTGTGTAATTCAGTGGCATGTATATAATTACTTACAATGCGATCATCGTTTGGGCTTTATCAGGGGCACTATGCATGCATGTATGCGGCCACGAATACTATGAATAAATAATTATGTTTGCTGTTTCGGCTATTCAAAAATACATGTATTAACTTTTACGACTCTAAGTTGGGTAGGGACATTATTTGGGAGTATGCCATCTAAACGTTTTCGTGTTGTTTACCCCATAACTTAATAATATACATATAATCTCCCCGTTCTGTTGATTTGTCAAATGTCATGATAAATTCGGTCGTTAGACGTGCCAAGCACTTTTCCATATGTTAGAGATATATAATGTAGAGTTGGGAGGCGAAGAAGTTTAAGAGACTTACCAGCCGGACACTCGTGCTCACTCCACGAGTCATCAAATTCGCTGTTTCACATAATGTACGAGATATCCCATCGCTATAGCTCAATTTGACACGGCCAGATTAGTCTTCCTACAATATCCTAAAACAATAAAGCTTCTCAAATCATCGGTATAGTCAACAGAACTTTCACGAACTTGGACATCGACACTTTCTAATCGCTCTACATACGCATGGTCAGACCTATCATCGAATATTGTAACTCTGCATGGAGCCCACATCACAAATATCAAAGCATTGTGTTAGAGAAATACAAAGAAAAGCAACGAAACTAGAAGTTCGTCAAATCAAAACTATATGCTACGGAGACTGAATGATAAGACTCAATCTGATGTCTTTAAAATAAATTAAATGTAGCATCACATTCCATAAACTGATATTCATTTATGGGAATGATGAAAACTAAGATTTTCGCATGTTTAAGCCACCATCTTGTTAGTCATCTTTGGAACCATGATCAATTATTAATTATTACAGGAGGTGGTGTCTGTATATTTATCAGAAATACTCTACCATTTAAAACGAGACCTGATCTTATAGATCCAATTATTGAATCTGTGTGGGTGGAAGTGTGTCTTAGTGGTAAGAAAATTTTAAATGGATGTTTTTACAGACCACCAAACTCACCAGTCTCGTTATGGGACAGCATCGAAATAAATATTATAATGCTATTGATGATGTGCATAAGGTTATTATTGGAGGTGACTTCAATGAAAACTACAATTCCGCGAGCTGCGCCTAAAAAATAAATGGTCTAAAACTAGATGTGGATTAATCCAGTTAGTTAATGAATGCACTCATTTCACGGAGTCTTCAGAAACCACTCTGGATCTGTTTTTAACAAATTATGGTGATATTGTTGATAAAACTGAAGTTATGTCCCCTTTTTCCCCAGAAATGATACGGTACCATTGCCCCATAAAAATAACACTAAACTTCCACATTGAACGTGCGTCAATAATTACTCGACGAATATGGAATTTCGACAGAGCTAACATCGAGGCAATGAATCATACGTTTTCTGCTTGGGATTACCGGGGGTATACGTATTGTCCGCACCACTCCCGTGTCTGCTGAGCAGACTCTGCTCTCGTAACTCACTATACTGACAAAATCCAACAAGTTTGCCAGGAATTTATACCAAGTAAGGTTGTACATATTAGAAGGGACGTTCCAGAATGGCTTACTTGCGGTTTAAGACAACTAATGAGACAACGAAATAGATTGCATAAAAGTGCTAAAATCAAAAACACACCTAATACATGGAGTAAATTTCGGGCGAAACGAAACGAAGTCATTAGCGCAGTCTGGAAAGCCAAATTGGATTATGATAACAAAATTGATGCAATACTTATTAATGGCTACGACCACTCAACATGGTGGAAATGGACTGTGGATGGACTCAAGTACTTGAATGATCAAGCCTTTAAACAGATTGGTTGTTATCTGAAACTTTGGTGCATCTTGTACGCTGATGACACCGCTTTATTGGCGGATAACCCTACTGATATACAGCGACTTCTTGATGCATTCGCAGACTATTGCGAATCATGGGAACTTACCGTCAACGTACAAAAGACAAAGGTTATGGTTTTCGGAAATAAACGTATTCACACGCCGCCAAAGTTCATCTTGAACGGTAACGAGCTTGAAATTGTGGACAATTTTGCATACCTTGGTATTGACTTGTTCTTTAACGGCAGATTTTGTCGTGCAGTCAATAAAACTCGGATAAAAGCTACTAAAGCAATGTACGCGCTACTTTCGAAAGTGCGTAATCTTCATTTATCTGTCGATTTATCTTTGAAACTGTTTGACTATCTAGTCCAACCGATTTTATTGTACGGTTGTGAGATTTGGGGGTTCGAAAATTGTCGCGATATTGAAACGGTGCACGAATATGAATATGAAAAGTAGCACGCCGAGTTATATGGTTTATGGAGAGTTAGGCCGATGGCCTCTCTCTATTGAGATCAAGAAGAGAATGATCTCATTTTGGTGCCGTATTATAAAGAAAGATACAGGTATAACATCAGTACTTTATAAATTATTGCTTGAATTGCACAAAACTAAACGCGTACGTTATATTGATCATATTTCAGGAGTTATCGAGTCCGCAAATCTCAATGATAACTGGGACAACCAAACTCCTCTGCCATGCAGCTCCTTTAGAAGATTTAACGATACACTAATTCAAGAGTTTAGAACTCAGTGGCGAATCGATGTTGATTCTTCGGATAGAGGGGAGTTTTATAAACACATGAAAGTACAGCCTTCAATTAGCTGGCACTACATGAACATGCCATTTGGCATGATGGTTTACGTTCAGAAAATGAGAACGTCCAATCATAGATTAGGTATTGAGACCGGTAGATGGAAAAAACGGAATCGCAATCATAAAAGCAGCAACAAAGATAGTTCATGAGTGCGCACTTTGTAACGCCTTGCTATGCGATGAATTCCATTTTATTATTATGTGTCCGCAACTTGAACAATTACGAAACAAATACATTCCGAAGGGATGTTATGACGAACCTTCGAGAGAACTTTTATTCGAACTTCTTAACTCGACCAACCCTGACATATTAAACAATTTGGCAATCTTTATAAAACTCGGGTTGAAATTTTTTTTTAGTGGAAAGGACACAATCATGAATGATGAATAAGGTTCGTAATAAATGCAAATATTGTTTGTTTGTTTGCAGCTTTATTGTGCGTGTTTTGTATATGTTTAGTGTATGCTAATGATGCGTGTTTGTTTGTTTCAATTTGTCAACTGTATCTTGTATGTTTACAACATCTAGTTTATTGTGATCATTATATATAATGTTCTATATGTGTAAATAGTGTAAATAGTTAACCATCGCTCATGTTCCATGTAAAAATGGCAGAGATTAAAGCATCATTCATTCATTCAAACAATTTCAGAAGTTAATCTCAAATGGTAAGCGCAATTCACTACCCCCTCTCCAACTCAATGGCGAGCACATTATTTCTACTGTAGATAAAGTTAATGCTTTAAATTCATACTTTTGTGATATATCCAGCATAGATTATTCTGTACATGATCTTCCCATACAATCTCTACTAGTAACGGGCAACCCTACGCTGGGTGAGCTCAAAATAACGACAATTGACGTTTATGATGCTCTAAATGGTATGAAACCCTCTAAGGCGTGCGGTCCAGATATGATAAATCCTGGGGTCCTAAAACAATGTGCCAAATCACTCTGTGAACCTATGACACTGTTATGCAATGCATTTAGTGAAAACTGTTATTATCCTACTGAGTGGAAGCTGTCTAATGTATGTCCAGTTTTTAAAAGTGGAGACCCAAGTATTCTATCGAATTACCGCCCAATTTCATTGTTAAGCTGTTTATCGAAAGTTTTTGAGAAATGCATATATAAACATTTGTGGACGTTTCTTGATAAAAACGGGTTACTTTCTATGTACCAGTCTGGTTTTAAAAGAGGTGATTCGACTTTGTACCAGTTGACTGAAGTTTATGATTCTATATGTAGATCACTAGATGAAGGCAAAGATGTTCGTTGCGTATTTTGTGATATGAGCAAGGCATTTGACAAGGTATGGCATAAAGGGCTTTTTCTCAAACTAAAAAAAATTGGCATTACGGAAAATGTATATAATCTTCTCGTTTCTTACTTGGAACTTAGAGAACAGAGGGTGTCAGCTGACAATGAACTATCTGAATGGCGTGCAACTACTGCTGGTGTCCCTCATGGATATTTTTTAGGACCCCTGTTATTCTTAATATATATAAATGACATAACTGAAAATCTCGTGAGCAACATTCGTCTTTTTGCTGATGACACCTCTATCTTTCTTACGGTTGAGAATCCTAATATAGCCGCTGGTATAATCAACCGAGATATTGAAACGATAGTTGGTCTGTAAAATGGCTTGTTAAATTTAATCCTTTTAAGACTGAAACACTACTAGTTTCGCGCAAGAATGATCAACCGTTTCACCCAATTTTATTTATGGGAAATTCCATAATCACTGATGTGCAAGCTCATAAATATTTAGGTTTAACCTTTGACGATCGTGGCACATGGAATACACACATTAATTCAATAACCGAGAAAGCCTGGAAAAAATTAAATATGATCAAACGTTTTAAATATAGGCTGAGCAGAAAGTCTCTCGAAAAAATTTATTTCACTTTCATTCGACCAATTTTAGAATATGCCTCCCCCGTTTGGGATAATTGTCCGGACTACTTACGAGATGATATTGAAGACATCCAATATGAAATGGCGAGAATAGGTACCGGTACAACCCGAAGTGTTAGTAACGCCAAGTTGACAGATGAGGCCGGTGGGAATATCTTGACGATAGACGCAAGCAGCATAAATTGATCCAATTCTTCAAAATTAAAACCGGTAGGGCACCACCTTATATTAGTAATATGGTACCCCCAGTAACTCACTACATGACCACAACACTAGAAATACAATGAAACGCCCCCCCCCCTGATAGTAATAATGATTACTATATGCAATCCTTTCTTCCGTCGTCTGTCCGTTCGTGGAATGTACTTCCAGACTCTGTTAAAGAAGCAACTTCAATAGGCGATTTCAAACGCAATCTTAAACTTGATTTAGTAAAGCCTAAATACTACTTTACTAGCTATTCTAGGACAGCTCAAATTTACCACACCAGGCTGAGATTAAGATGTAGCAATCTTAACAGCGATCTAAAAGATAATCACCTCAAAGACTTGCCTTATAGCATGTGTGGTTGCATTGAAACCGCTAGACATTTTTTTCTGGAATGCGCTCAGTATACCTCTCACAGAGAAGAACTTCTTACTACCCTATCTGATGTAACAATAACTAGTGAATTATTACTATGGGGATCTGATGAATTATCCTATGAAACTAATAAGAAAATCTTCATGGCAGCTCAGAAATTTATAACAACCAGTAATCGCTTCCAATGATCTTTTCTTAAGCTGTTTCCAAAACCATTGCAATATTGAACTTACATGGTAGATCATAAACCGAGATGCTCTTGATCTCTACAACGTGGGTCGTCGGGTCGATGGACCACTGCAGATGTTCACATGGTTATTTTTTCAATCACAAATTATGTATAAATACTTTTTATTTCCTTGAAATGTGTTATTATATATCTTTTTGGTTTATTTGAAATTAATTATATGCATGTTCAGATATATAATTACACCTCACACTCTGTACTCTCTGATCTTCTCTCTAAATTCTGACATTATCTTCTGTCCCTCTCTCTCGCCTTCACCTCATATTTCTTCTTTCTATGGATCTTTGTTTATGCCTCTAGTATTTGCCCCTACTTGACTTGCAGTCAGGTAGGGCTGTGTCATTGTCAAGGGAGAGGGCTTCAAATAAGCCTATGGCTTGTTGCCTAATCCCATTTTCTTCAAAATTTGTATCTATTGTAATTATTTATCTGAATGTCCATAGAGGGAAAAATAAATACTGTTTAAACTAATTATTAAGCTAAAAGATATTTAGTTTGGTTCAGAAAACATAACCATTGTCTATTCTCTCCTTTTATGTATTTTTTTCCGTGGCGGAACAAGCCCTTGTCAAGTGACAATGTATGCCATTTTGACTACCATCTTTGTTTTGTGTTGATTTCTAAAATTCCACAAGGCTGATGGCGGATCAACCGACGGATTCTTTAGAAGTGGACCCTAGACCACCAGATTCCACCGAGATAACTTTATTCGCTAAAACATACATTGGTGGGTTGGCGGTCGGACTTTTACCATCAGTTGATGTCCAAACAATCACCTCCACCGTGGTCGTCAATTATTATGCCAAACAATATGTGGACAGCATTTACGAGTATTATTACCTATTCCTAATTCTTAGCAGTAGTAGTTCAAAGTGGAGGTATGGTAAGTTACGGATGGTATAAACACATTTATTCTGTAGTAGCACCACCCCACCAGTTCTTCTGAATCCAATTACGCTTAGTGTTTAGCTGTCATAAATGAGATACCTCAATGTGCATGGTTTTACGAATTGTCTTAATAGAACTTTTTCAGATTTTCCTCAAATGTTCAACTGTTCATTCTTCACATCATTTGAGTGTATTATTCACCCCATGATCGGTCTGCATTTCGCGTATGCATGGGACAATAAAGAATGTTCGTTGTTAAGTCTCAAATTCCTGATAGATCAGATCTCACTATATGAGAACTGTCTCACTATCTGAAGTATAGTATGGCAAGCATTTATTTACTGTTTTGTGAATATATATCTATGGTCTTTTTTAAAGATTACTAGATCTGTCTGTATATTCTTCAAGACATGAACCTATTTAGACATTTTAATAAAAACCACGCAGAGACGGTGAAAACCACCATTGATGGAGGTTTTGTTCGTTAGTAAACAAAACATTACCTGATTACAACACAAATTCGCCAGTGACTGCTATTACAACAAATGAACACGTAATCGGATTGATATATATATAAATATAAATGTCTCAACTTGTATAGTTCTAATAACAGTCGGTCTCAAAATGTCGCTACCGATATAAAATGTGTGTCACTTAATGTGTATGCGTCTTTTGACAAAGCTACAAAACACATAATTTGTTTGTTATTATAGCTTAGATCATATTGAAATTGAGAATTTTCGTACTATGAGTGTCAAAAATCAGAGAACTAAGAGAAAAATATCTTGACCCATATTCCCAATAGAGGCCAAACTTGCTGGAATTATCCGCACTTTTCAGAACCCACAACGAGAACATATTGAGTAAACATATGAACTACTCTATACAAATACTAGCATCTCAGCCTTGTTCTATAAATATATATGCACGGGTACATATGTACGCATTCCGAACCCAACTGAAACTACATTGTATGTGAAGTATGGTAGTATGACGAATAGCGCAAAGTACATTTTCGTAGCAAGTATAGCTGGACCATGCATGTTTCAGATTCGATTGGGGCTTCCTTCTCTGTTGGTCAATCATCATGAAAGCACAGAAGTCATGATTGGATATAAAACTGTTCGACTACTTACTAATCATGTCAAAAACAAGACAGTCAATGACTGTGGGGTCGCTCACCAGACGGTAAAGACTGAGAAGACTGGGACGCTGAAGACTACAACAGTCAGTAATCGTCAAAATCACTTAAGACAAGTAATTCTAAACAGAGACATAGCTGGAAGTTCTCAGATGAGAAAGGCTCTTCACCTTTATTGCACACCACTGACAAATCTCCAACCATTTACCCTTGTTAAACAAGACAACCAGACCACAGTGCTAAGTTCACAAAATTCCTTTTGCACATCCCTCTTAGAATTAAATTTTACAACTGGTACCAGTACTTCTAGCTATCGAACTTGGAAATTACCAATCTTACATCGCCCATAAAGTTAAAATGTGTGGCCATTTCGGCTGAACAGTTGAACCCGAAGTAGGAAAATATGGACTGTTACTGGTTGAAAAATCAAATCTACAACTAATATTGTATCAGGCATGAAATTTCCAACTGTTTAAAATTTTGATCAAAGTAGGGGGTCAAAACCCCACCTCATATACACTTCCGCCTCATCGCCCCCATCAGGAAGCTTAGTAATCAATAGGAATCTATATATTATTATACCAGTATCAAACAGCATACACACAGATAGGGTGGGTGGTTGAGAGTAAAATCTCTTATCTCTGTCCCTATTTGAACAAACATGAATCCCCATCTATGAGATCCATTCGTCTAGAAATTTCAAATTGTAGATTTTAAAAGGTGAAGAGAACTGATTTTCCTCAAAAGTTTCCTAAAAAATTACCTCATGTGTACAAATCTGAACCCCACTCACCAAAGGACCCTCCATACCAAACAAAAGCTAAATAGGCCCGATGGTTTTTGAAGAATTACTATGGAGGGAAAGAGTTATGGCCCTGGCTTCTCACCTATATGACCTGATGAACTCATTTGAACAAATCTGAATGTGAGTCACCTAGGGGACATCCACACCAAAATATATAAACCCATTCTGTCTTTAATATGTATGTGGAGAAGAACAAAATTGATGGTCGGATGGAGACATCCCAACAGAGGGATGGATGGGAGGATAGACTGACAGACAAATTCAATCCAATATACCCCCAAGTTTTCTTTATAATGAGTACAACTGGATAGGTGGTGGTTAAGAATATAATAGTGGAACAGCCAGGCCTGAATATAGTGTCTGACTTTTTGCAGAATGAGGTCCCCAAAGGGTGAATATAGTGCTGCAATCCTGCAAGGCGGGCTAGCATCACCAAATTCACCCTCTGTGGACCTCATTCTGCTTAGGCCTCAACTGCTATGGGAGACATATGAACAGATTGAAGTTCTCCAGTTAATTGGTGATGTGCACCCATTGGGCACCTCAATTATCCATTTTATCTTCTACAAATTAGGAGATATAGAAACTGAACAGAAGGGAAAAGGTAAGTAGAAATGTCAGTTTATGACCCTGTATACTTCCCTGAAGATGTAGGATGAGGTCCCTGGATAGTGTATTTGGTGATGCTAGCCTACTGTGCAGGGTAACTAAATTCACCCTCTGTGGACCTCATTCTGCAAATGTCAGACACACAGCATTTTGTTTTCATTTGATTTTAATGACACACATGGGGCATGATCGCTAAGCATATGTTTATGCCAGTCAGCCAGATAACATCTAAATTGATGACTGTGTTACTCTCTCTGTCTGAGCTAATACCATACTCTATGGATGTTACAGTGGTGTTTTTCTAATTAATTGTTTTATTGACTACAGTGGGTGCAGGGGCGGCGCAGATTAGGGGGGGGGGGGGTGTAGGAGGACAGGGGTGAGGAGGGGAAGGGGTGGAATGGGGGTATTTTGTGTTAAAAAAAAAATAATTAAAAAATCAAGGGTTAAAATGAAAAAAATATTTTTGTTCGTTCATTTTGAATTTTTTTTTAATTGAGCAAGGATTTCAATTTCAAAAAATATATTTTTTTTAAGAGTTATGTTCCTGGGACCCACCATACAAAATATTAACTAAATCGGCCCAATGATTCTTGAGAGGAAGCCATTCTAAGAATTACTAGGGAGGAATAGAGTTATGGCCCTGGTTTTGCAACTAATTGACCTGGTGACCAGATTTGAACAAATATGTGTGAGTCACCTAGGGAACATCAACACCAAATATGAACCCATTCAGTCTTATAGTTCTGAAGATTTTTTTTTAAGGGTTGTCCCTGGCTCGGCACCTATTTGATCCAGTGACCCCATTTGAACAAATCTGAACACCAGTCACCCAAGGACCCACCATACAAAATATTAGCTAAATCGGCCCAATGGTTCTTGTGAAGAAGACGTTCTAAGAATTACTTGGGAGGAATAGAGTTATGGCCCTTGCTCGGCACCTATTTGACCCCATTTGAAAAAATCTGAAACCCAGTCACCCAAGGACCCTCCATACAAAATATTAGCTAAATCGGCCCAATAGTTCTTGAGAAGAAGTTCTAAGAATTACTAGGGAGGAATAGAGTTATGGCCCTGGTTTCGCAACTAATTGACTTGGTGACCTGATTTTAACAAATCTGAATGTGAGTCACCTAGGAAACATCCACACCAAATATGAACCCATTCGGTCTTACGGTTCGGGAGGAGAAGATGATTCTTGACGGATGGACGGACGGACGAGGAGTGGTGACTATAGCTCCACCGGAGACTTCGTCTCAGGTGAGCTAATAAAAAAAATCTTCGATGAAGTGCCGAAACGGCCAAGTGAACAGCAACATTGTATTGTGTAGGATTCAGAATAATTGTAGATACAATATAGCCAACACACATGTTCGGTTCATGTAATATATTTCATGGGAAAATTTTAGCTCACTGGATATGATTGCATAACGTATTTTGTAAAATGTGATGCATATATACCTGACACAATTGCAATTATGTGGATCTATCAGCGTCTAGTGGGTTACTTTATTTGTCCACTAAATCAATGCATTGAAATTTAAATTTGGACTGATTTAGCAGTGTGGAAATTGTCAACACAAGTTGACATAGAATAATCTCATCACACACGGACTTGAACATATGATGCATGTAGGTGGTAGTCAGACATCTGTCAGCAGGTATCTGCAGAGTTTCATTTTAAATTACAACATAGCTGCTAAAAACTGGTTAAATAGTCTTTTGGACTAAATTAATTAATTTCCCAGTGGTATGAACGATATAAGTATTGTTGTATGCGATTTCAGACCAAAATTAGCATCCCTTCCTGCAAATGACACCGCCCCTGGTATAATAATCGCTTTTCAGACCCTTCCCCCGCAGTATGACGTCACCACTTACGTTTCGCATGAACAATTCCATCATCGATGTGAAATCAGGGACGTGAGTGAACAAAGGGGCTCCGTTATGGGGTTATCCCCTTGGAATTTCTAACTTCGCCATTGAATCAAATCATTAGTCTGAGAAATTCCATTTGCATTCCTCTATTTCCAACCAAACATCCCATATGGTTAGAAATTTCCAACTGATAGTCGTATCAGTCCAAAATTGGCCCGAAAGTAGGACAATATTCGACCTTAGGTCTAAAAACAACAAATTTCATACGATTTAATGCCGTTGTCTGTCACTGACATATGCCTTTGTGGAATTGATTGTTCAGATTATAGATCACCAAACGTCAGCGGAAATAAATCAGTCACTTTCCAGAGTATATGCCACAGATTGACACCCCCCATGTGCAGTATATGACAACCCACACCCGTATACATGTGATTGATAAACAACTGCATACAATTACATTTTAATGATCTATCCTCTTCATAGAGCAAAATATATGAGATACAAATTGATGATATTGACAAAGAATAAACATGGAAGCAGTACACGATTTCTAGTTTGTTGCAAACCTTGGAGGGGCACGGTTCTGCACGTTATACTTGCTATTTTATAAGACAACAGCACTGGTTTGTTTCAAACAAAAATGATAAAAACAGTCACATTTCTGTAATAATGTGCATGTTTTATTAGTAATAGAGTTGTGCGTATTGTAGTCTATTCACGAAACAAGGAATTTCAAACATTTTTGAATAACCTCTACCATTTTCACCATAATTCGAACACTTATAGAGCAATTAGCAGTGAACAAACATCTTCGCGTGTGAAGATTGTATAAGCAATGCAAGGGCTAAAGGATATAGGCCTAATACAAAAGGGTAAAGGTTATACAAACATATGGGCTTTAATGAGTAGCTGGAAAGTCAGGGGATGAAACTACATTTACTCAGGTTTCTCTCATATATATAGTTGGCATGCGAAGTTTATCTGCATTCAATATTCAGAACATGTTGTGCATCAATATTTGATATCTTGCAGCCCACATACCCCCTGAAATTGTGCACTGCTCCCTAATACAAAAATGTCAAATTATGAAGAAACGTTATTTTTGCGATTGAAACATATGCACATCATAGAATATACCCTTTAAATGAACGTGTACACATGCACGCATTATAAACACATTAGTTGAATTGGTTGAGTCGAGTTCACTCTAGATGCATCAGAATATCAGTAACACACTTTCCACGAACGGTCGAATGTAAGATGATAATCATGAAAATAGTGAACTCTATAATGCCGCAGATTTGGCATTATGAATTCTTCGGTGCACAAAGATATTATATATACATGAGTGCATTATTAAATACATGTGGCTCAATGTTCACCATTGCAATTGCTGTTTCAGTGTATTAGGTATAAACCGATTGTGTCATGAAATCTTGTAATTCACTTGCATACACAGAAAAATGCCATGCTGAAAACTAAGTGCATATGCTGGACATTGTTTTTTTTTTATAAGTTTAGAGGTTAGTTTAAAGATGGTCTGCCTCTTTCGGACCACATTTACATCAGCGAAACAATTTTTAGATATCCGATTACAAGTGGCTAATGTGTGCACGCAATTTATATGGATAAAACTAAAGTTTGGTCATATTATTGGTCTATGCAGACAGAATAAAATGGTTCATTATGCTCGCAATCGCGGTAAATCTCTTAGTTGATGAGCATTTTTCTTGATTGAGGGGGTTAAGATAGAGCAACCCTACTTGATATGCGTCAGTGTGCTCCGAACGTTGGTTTTGCGTGGATTTCTAAAATAGTCCACAAAACTCTCTCGAGGATGTGGTAAGAAATTCCAAATTAAATTTACATTAATTGATAGAAACCTTTTCCGGACACGTGTCCTCGCTTGACATCTATTATTTTAATCCCAGGAATATATATATAAAAAACTTTCTGGTAAAAGATCGTCCATCTTTAAGTGAATTCTACAATGTTTTTAAAGTTATATAGTTCCGATGATCAACTAGAACAGATTTTCTTTAGAGTGTCTCCACAACGAACAATTCTAATGCAATATGAAATTAGTTTTATGACACTTTTTTCACAAACAAAGCAAACCATTGCATCGAAGTTTTATTATGAAGCAAGAAATATAATATTCCTACTGTCAGTTCTTGAATAACAGTATAATCTATTAAACTACATTCACACACTGACAAAGTCATTAAGCAATTTCAGGCATGTTTTCTCATGTGGCTATGTTATGCAATTTGAGTTAAACCAAATTATAGACTGTATGCATTTATACACGTGTTGTATCCATGTTGAGAGTATCTGCAGAATTACTAATCAAAAGTCGTACATTTAAGATACTGATCGGATGTGCACCTTCTTCACATTGTTTGTCTAGAACATGATACGGCGCTCTGCTATGAATTGCTTAACCCAGTCAATGATAAATGGACTCTCCGACTTAGTTATAAATATTTACATTAGAATGGTCCAGTGTTCATCTGAAGGGGTTACAGTAAAATAAGCAGACGACTGATAATACAATTGTAGAAAGAGTCTTATATTGGAGGGAAATGTTCAAATAATAAGTTCAACAAATGACACATTATTATCTGAATATTTTCTAAGGGATAACTACTCGTCGATGAGTAATTGTTATAGAAAGTGTTAAAAATTTCAATGCAAATGAACCAGTGTGTGATTGTAGCATACATGTATATCGAACAACTGTTTTAAGTATGCAGAAATTTGGTGTAAATTAATCTGAGATTGAATTTTAGCTCCTCTAAACTTCCAATGACAACATGTAAAACAAGATGTACATTGTCACAACGAATACTACCTAGTACTTTAGTGGTAAATTGTAGCTTCTCTCGTTTAATTCTGAAAAATATGAAAGAAGAAATCCTGACAGATCAATGGTAAGAATTATATCTTAAAGGCTTATCTACAAGCAAGTACCTGGGACAAAAACGCAATAAGACATGATGGCTGATAGGATCCAAATGGCTTTTATGAGTGTTTATTTGGATTCGATATGTAATAAAACTGCTGATTCTTCATCCGATTTGGCACAAAATAATAGTGAAAATTCCCCATGTTTCACCGTTTTTTTTCGCTGACAAGACAAATAACAAATGAAAAGTACACCTAAATCAACGCCAATCACTATTTTTCCGTCACTCGTAATATATAGGCGTCACAAAAACCAACAAACACATCAAGAACAGTATGATGTAAATAGATATAATATCATACGAATGTAGCTAATAATATTGTTTAACCCTTTCTAACTAAAGTAAAAAAGTTCAACAAGCGACTATATCGTTTGTTGAAATTATCTGAACATTTCCCACTAATGAATAGAGATAATTCTGCGCTGGTATTACTCTATCATCTGCGCATGTTTCCTGAACACCCCTCAAAATGAATGTTAGACAATTTCAATACATACATTTATAACTGGGTGGAAGAATCCATTTAGTAAAGAAAGGGTTAATATCTACCGTCATTTGGACAAGAACAGTCAAATGGTCAGTCTCAGTTTTCTAGTAAAGAACACATACATGGTTGTATGCTACCAAATCTGATGGGATATCTTTAAATTAATCATGTATGATGCTATACTTCTGCACTTGTATTATCTTTTCGTCTGCTCATATTTCCTAAAATCCCTCCAAATGAATAATAGACCATTGCAACGTATACATCTATAACAGAAAAGATTAATTGTGAGCAGAGAGTCATCTATAAATGGTGTGCATGTGTGCCTCTGTTACCACACTATGCTATACTTGTGGTCATACTAGTGCAGATACAATCGGAGGCCTAGTGAACCACTGATATTAATTCGGGATATTAGCAGTTACCAAATTTAAACAAATAGCATCTGTCCCAGTGGCAGTTCCATTTCTTTAATATGCACAAACAATTTACTGTAACATTTTAAAATAAAATATGGGTGGTTCATTCCTTGAGTCATAAGTTTACATTTGGATACCGTATGTTCTCTCCAGAGGCCCTGAAAGGAAACGTTCATGTCGAGTGTTAGTATGTTCACCAGATAGAAGGTCTACATGCCAATGACTGTTTCTGAATAAACATTTGGTGTCATTACAGTTGATTTTTAATCAACATCCTTATCGACTCAATTTGTTTTGTTTGGTGAATTCAGGAAATTACCAATTTTTATACGGATATTGAAATTAAGCCAAATGGAATCACATGGAATCACCTGGGTCGAATTCGGTCGATTTAATTTTCTTTTCATGATCGCGATATATGTGAGAATGTGGCATAGAATAATAGTCGTGAGACTGGAATTCACAGAAACAGTCTTGGTGGATTTATAACTACCGAGAAGAGGAGATGTTTGATGTATATGTAGGTGTATTCACAACACGATCAGCTTACTGACGTTAACCAACGTAGTTATATATATACCTTCTTCACCATATTGTGTCTATTCTGCGATGTATTTGACACAGAGGGAAAATTATGTCAGATGAAAATTGTTTCAATGACTGGAGTGAAAGTTAATTGTTAAGTGTTCGATATCTTGCTCGACAGAATAACTAAGCTAAAAGGAATATTTGCTTGAAAAAATGCACCAAATTGTGGTTTAATCTGATATTTTACTGGTCGAGGAGTTTATTAATATATTATAACTCAACTACCAATGATCTCCCGCCACACCTTATGAATGCTATATATAGCCTGTCGGTTCTTTTCAGGCGAAGTTAGATGTTTTATATCTAAGCATATCCAATATTTATCATTATTTATTTCAGCAGGTATCTATAATTGCGAAGGTTAACGTCTCCACAGCATGGAAATTTCGAAATCAAATATCCAAATTATAAAATTGTTTGTGTGTTTTAGGAGATTTTATTTCAGCAAGTTAGGAAAATAATATTTAGAAACACATCAACGCATTTTAGAACATTGTTGTTGTTGTGGTTATCTTCATTTTTACAGCATTGACTATCATCATTTGGTCAGATGTTATGGTCCAAACCAACCGTCTATGTAATGGGTAATTATTATTTGAAGTATATGTAGTGATGCATAGTGAATACACCTGTCAGGAGAAAATAATATTTGATGCTGTATGACTGTTCAAATTGTCGGCACTATAGTATTTTCGTGACTCAATTCTGTCTACGTTTGGATTCTATATATATACTACTTCTTTATCCGCCAGTTCTGAAAGAAAATTTTAGACAACTGTAAAAATTCGGTTGGGTTTCAAAATAACACTGCAATATCGCATGTTAGAGGATTGCATCTTTCACGTGACGCTTACTTATAGTACCAGTTCTGTGGCAGTTGTGTATTGACTACTTACAGGGGTGCTGTATGCACACTGAATTAAAATGGAGGTTCCCATGCATATGCATTAGTGGGAGGAGCCTACAGACAATACTTCTGCAGAAATAGTGCAGTTACTTTTATACACAATGCTCGCTTATATGCTATAATATACAAAAGAATAATTGAAAAAAATAAAATGAAAAATAAGAGAGATAAGCATGGATGCATCTCCAACAGCAATGCAATGTATAAATCAAAATGTCAGTAAGTTTTGATTTGACAACAAAATAGTTGTTTGAAAATATGCAATTTAACACAAGTATACGCAGATATCAAAATTATTGTGAACAAAGGATTTTATATGCAGCAAAAGACAGAGTCAGTTACTGATCGGTAGAACATATCTGCTAATAATTATTTGATTGCCAGTTGTGGCACAAATGTCACAAACGTATTAAATTATGATGCCAACGGACATATTCGTGTTAGCATGCTCGTACGTGTGGATGCAATACACAAAGTTTTGTAATCATTCCTTTATCGAGTCCAAATTTTTATTCCTTTATCAAGTTCAAATTTTGATGTTATATCCCAGTAATATGCTGTTCGAACGTTTTGACAGCATTCTCCCGCCAGTGTGCTCCGTACCGAACTACGCCGATGCGCAATCCATAAAGGTATTGGTGCAGCTATGTGTTTATGTGTTATATTTGTGTTAAAATGTAAATTCAGGAAATATACTTTTGGGGCCACGTACCGTTCTCTGGAACATACACAAATTGTGGTGAATCATCCTTTTCACGACGCTGATACATCTTTTGTCTGAAACATCGATCATTATATTATATGTACAACATAAAATTTAAGAAAATAAGAAATCTCAAATTATAGTCTGATTTTTCCTATAGCATCATCTATTTTTGTCGATTTTGCATGGTTTTAGTCTTATACACATAGAACTCTCTTGTGAATTATTTCATAATGTGTATAGTATGTAAAAGAAAAGTCATGCACAGATATGCTCATTCTATAAATAGGTGCCCATGTTCGTAAATCATAAAATATATAGGGATGTGTAAGTCGCAATGACTTAATCCAACGATGAATTTGAACGTCCGCGGTTAGTAGAGGCCTATTGCATGTAAATCATTACTTACACACAACGATTTCTTGTCCCTATATGTGAAATATCTTGTTGGGACATTCTGCCCTTTGTTGTTAAAGTTTTTCGTGCAGTATTTTGAGTTCACATTTCAGTTTTTTACTATTCTGGATTGAAGAAGAACTTTTTGTTTCCAGGTGCTGTGGGTTGCAGGGGTGATCATTTAAAAAAAAATCTCAATTTCAAACAATCAATTTGAAGCGAAAAATCATTATCCTTTATAACGCACATATATATCATAAACAACATAATAATACAAATATCATAGTTAATTTATAATATTGACAATGACACCTTTGCATTTGTCAACTACTGAGCTATTTTCTTCAAATGAAGAATAACCGGATCATGGTTCATAGGCAGTTATTTTCCAATGCTTGTTTTTCATGATATTAAGAATTTGTTAGCTTCATTCATCTTGTAAAAATACGGTTTGTTTCTTTCAATCATTTCGACCAAATTTTGTCTGAGATCATTATAGGCATTGCATTCCATGACAAAATTAATCAGTTTCCATTCTATTTCTGTTTGTATATTCGCTTTCTAATGGTGTCTTAGGTTGCTGTGACTCCCTTCTATACATAGAACATGTTTACTTACGCAAAAACACCATATGAAATCATGACTGTCTGCGAGAAAATAAACAAAACATTTTTCATTTCATATTTTAGTTTTTGGCAGCCATTTGCAGGACCATCTTTTTTATCGGATAAAGGACCAAAACAACCTAAAACATAAATATTATTCAACCACGTTTTCAATAATCTGGCAGACATAAATACTCAATACTGATTCATCTTTTCAGACATTATGTAGTTTTATGGTGATTTTTTCCCTTTAAAAATAGTTCTGAAAGTGGCTGCCAAAAACTAAAATATGAAATGAAAAAAAAAGATTTATGTATTTCTCGCAGACAGTCATGATTTCAGATGGTAGACTGAGCGCATATCCTGTCAAACTGTCTATCGAACTACATGAAAACATGGTTGTTTTTTAAACCACATTTTTATAATTCGAACATATCTCTCATAATATGCGGGTAAAGAGTTGTTGTTATATTACATATTGATATTGGTTGTAATGGATAATGATTTTTTCCTTCAAACTGATAGTTTGATATTGATATTTTTTAAACCGTGCGTGGTTTATACTATATACTTTGCTTGTCTCGCCAGTCAGACAGATGATTTTATTCCTCCATTGTTGGAGATGACGTATATACAAACAATCTATGTTAGGTCCGTAGATACAGTGGCCGTTATACCACTATAAAATAAACTACATACGGACAGAACCCTGCAGTCTGTATTTTACACATGGTAATCGATATGCACAAGCAAAACAAGCTCCATATATTGCATCGACAAACCATGAGCTGTGTATTCTGATGTCGCGTTTTTGGACGATCGGTCGTCCGTATCAGTTCGACAACACAATTATTGCTTTATATAGATTAGTGATCAGCACCGGGGCATTTGTAATTAATTTAATGTCCATATAGCGGTTAAGTGAACAGTTTATTCTTCGATAAAATATGCCGAAAGCAAATTCTAGTATAAAAAGTGCATATATGTCAGACCATAGTTCAACCATGATCCGAACAGCAACATACATCGACCCGACAAAAGACACAAGAAAACTAAGATGCATGCATCAGGTCGGCCGTGAACTATCTACCATAGAATTGTTGTAGCTATCGATTATACATTTTGGAACACCTGTCTGTATGTATGTGTGTATGCATGAATGCAAGTGTGTATGTGTTATAGACTCTAACACTGCTCGACTGATCCGACTCGGATTTGGTATTTAACGTGTCAACTTGACCTCGCTCATAGGCATGTTTCTGGACCTTGACCGATCCGACTAAAACATTGTGTGTAGGACTACTTCGATCCCGGGAGCAATATGGACGGGTCCAATTTCACGTGGGACCATGTTCTCGAACGTGCTGATGTAGCCATGTTTCTGGACTATTTGGACGGGTCAAATCTTGATCCCGACCTGACTTTGACATTCAAAAAGATCAATTCAAGGTCAAATCTGGTAAAACGGAAGTATTTCAACGAAATATAATACCTACTGTTACTTTTGTCCCAGGAGTGTTTCGGGTGGGTCAAATTATGACCCTGACCTGATCTTGACATTCAAAATTGTCAATTCAAGGTCAAATCGGGTAAAGCCGGGCGGATTTCGACGGGTATTTTTGTCGTGACTTTTGTCCGGGGAGTGTTTTGGACGGGTCAAATCGCGACCCGACATGACGTTCACCTTTAAAATGGTCAATTCATAGTTAAATCGCGCAATTCTCCGAAAATCAGAGGGGAACATCCCGGACGAAGTAGGGTCCACCAGCTACTATTATATATTTCTAGATTTAGTTACAAACTAAATACCTGTATATTGTACAAAGAAATGTTTGACAAATATATCTGTATCAATATTACCATACGGGTCATTAAAATAGATACGACGAAACAAATTTTGAAGGGTGCATGGTATCAGGTAAATTTTTATATTTCAAATGATGACAGGAATGCGGAAAGTTGAAGTACCTACGTAATACTGACTATCCGAATGAAGAGATATACATGTATATAAAAACCAAAATAGAAGATGACTGCTGGCGACAATGTTTTCCAAAAAAATTCAAAGCATTCGATAGCTCCCATCTAGTTGTCAGCCCGAAGATCAATATAAAGTGTGGTGACTATCAGATGAGGGATATGACTGTACAGTTGCTAAACAATTCATTCACGCAAAAGAGGATCAAAGAGTAAGATACCAAATTGCTGCCTGTGGTAATGTTTTTTAACGAAATTCGGGAAAATTAGATTACTCTCACCCTGGTTATCCAGAAGATCATTGTGGAATCTGGTGACGATCGGACAAGGGGTGTCGTCTGTAGGATCAACCAAATTATTTAGCCATAAAAATAGTAAAATTCAAGATCACCGCTGGCAGTGATGTCTTCACAAGGACAGCTTGAGAACAAAACATGGCTCACATCTAGCGGTGACCCAAACTATCCACGTGAGAAAAAGTTCTCCAATAAAAGCTGGCTGCAGGGTGCGCCAATTGATTCAAATTCGAAATTTAACAGGGTGTACTGCTTGTGGCCATGTTTTCCCCGCATATTTGATAGACTTATGGACAAAACCACTGAATCTGTTGAATCAATATACATGTATACATGGATTAATTTATATGCATTGTTATACACAGTACTGGTATATAAAGGTACTGAAAATAACAATATTACTAGTATACACAAAATAAACCATATATCATGGCTATGGGTTCTAATATCCGAATATGACAGCTGATAACTTGGTGTGAATTGAAGAGTGGTGGTGTCTCAAGCATATCTAACCCTCCACGTTAGAAACATGCCATTAAATGTCATAAGTATAATCTAGCTTGAGGACAGAAGTTATCCATAAAACCCCCCTTAATTCAACCAGGTCCTCGCGCGATGTATTGTCGATCACATGATGATCTAGGGGGGATTAGAATTGTTGTATAAAAACAGCACTGCATGTAAATATAAAATAAAATAGTGCTACATCTTATTACAGATTATTGCCATATATAATCAGTGACTATACAGACAGTCTGACAAAATAAAGTTTCAGTGACACTCTATCCGAAGAGGGGAATAATTCCATCTGTTACAGTCAATGGAGCAATTATGAATCTGGAAAGGTGAAATTTCTAACTAATACTAGATATCGACATGACGCGATAACATATAACGTAAATGCAATATGGCCGCTGGCGACCATTTTTTCCTACAAAATTAAAAAAATATTTGATAGCTCTCATCTGATAGATCAATATCAAGATAAATATGAAGTTTAGTGATGATCGGATGAGTGAAGTGGACTGTGCTAAACGGTTTAGTAATGCTTAAAAAGATTTTTACCTTAATATTTTTATGTTCACTTTATAAACTTCACTGAGTCATCTTTGTCATGTATTGAGTTTGATATCTTTTGTTAACAGTTTATAAATCATGTATGTCTCATGTTTGTTATTTTAATTTAT
Source organism: Siphonodentalium dalli (assembly GCA_032622095.1). Taxonomy (NCBI): domain Eukaryota; kingdom Metazoa; phylum Mollusca; class Scaphopoda; order Gadilida; family Siphonodentaliidae; genus Siphonodentalium; species Siphonodentalium dalli. The sequence continues at coordinate 116,699,507 of CP136069.1, forward strand.
GTGTTTATTATCATTAAATAAAGTTGCATTCCTTAAAAAGATTCTTACCTCAATGTTTTTATGTTCACTTTATAAACTCCACTGAGTCATCTTTGTCATGTATTGAATTTGATATCTTTTGTTAACAGTTTATAAATTATGTATGTCTCGTGTTCGTTATTATATTATATACACTTTATAGTGTGTTTCAGAACGAAAACAAAATGAATAAAATCAACAAATTTGTAAATTTAAAAACAATTCAAACGTTGTTGTATTCCATGTCCCAGCCCGGACATATACACCAAATTTCAATAATATTCATTGAGAAACAACGGACCAAACGCCATATAACACCCCGTATGCATCTTTTATTCCGAGTTGGCCTTTTATTCCGAGTTGGCACTCGCCGATTGGGGCGAGTTAGCCCTGAGGCGAGTACGCCGATTCCGACACCTTTTCTATTTGCAGCAGGTTAAGTTTACGCGTAATTTAATTCACAAAGTTCCCCAATTGGTATCGTAAATAGAGCGACCTTATTTGACAGAGAATGCCTCTGTTATTGATTATAAAGTTGCTATACATTAAAAACGACAATTCACATGCTCGTTCAAGCGCAGTAGTCTATTTTCCCCATGTTAAAGGACATCCACAAATACTAAATAACGCTAACTTACTGCCGAATGTTTTACACGACAACTGTTAACATATTTGGGCTGAATTCATCTGACGCGGTATTATTCCTCAAAATAAACAACAAAACCATCGTTACTTGGAAATGTAGTTTGGGCTAACATTTACATAAATCCTCCACATCATTATTCCGACACACACGTCAGATGAAAAACTCACATGAAGTAACCGGCCAAATTGGCCGAAATAAAACCGCGCGTTAATTCCATTGGCAATCTAACAAACCCAGAGTCGTTATTTCTAGGATTCTAGGTCAGATTTTGAAATTCACATGGCCGCCAGTACTAGGTTTAATGTTCTCCCAGCGTCAAACATAGCTCATGTATATGATCCAAGTATTCATTATTATATTTATAATGTTCATGTTTGTGGTGAAAGTAATCCATTTCATCTGTTTGTATATACATAGTGGCACATAATTAGCTGCTAATCCGCACTCAATTGCGTCTTTTTTCAAGTTAAAGTTTGTTTATTGCAGAGGGCAAGAATTTCTAACATCTCTCCTGAATCAAATTCCGATGATTTTACAGGGACGTGACGACATGGGTTGGTTGGGGTATTGACCCCTCACCACCTTGGTAAATTTCCAACAGTTGGAAATGTCATGCCTGACACAAGATTAGTTGCAAATTTGACACCAGCTATAGGTTGGAATTTGTCTCAATGTATTATTTTCCAACCGGTAATTAGTGGGTAAATTCTGGTATTAAATGGTCATCAGTTGTAAATTTTCCAACCTTATGTCAGGTTGAATATTTCCATTCCATGGGGCGCGTTGGAAATGGAATTCTGAGAACCTGTGAGCTGGTGTATGGTTCAAGGGGGTTGCAGTTGGAAATTTGAAGGGGAAACACCACATGGGAACCTTCTAGCAGGGACGATTCCAACTGGGGTGGGGTGAGACCACAAAATTTCCAACTATATTGGATTTGGTCTAGTAACATTTCCAACTATATTGGATTTGGTCTAGTAACATTTCCAACTATATAGGATTTGGTATTGAGTAATGCAAAATTCCAATATTGGCTTAATGGCTTGATAATGTGGGTTTCTATATGTTCTTTTTAAGAGTATGGGCTGTGTAAATAAAGACACTAGTAACAAGAATGCCATAGCATTGATCAATGTTGTATGTATTGAGTACACTGTGCATGCAGTACATTATACATGCTATTAATCAGAATATGGTTCAGGAACGATTAAAAGTTACATGTATTCAAATTCCAGGAGTCACAAGCTATAACAAGTATGCATGCTGAATGATTGTTATATTGTTAAAGCTATCCTCAGAAAGATATGGTTTGACTTTACTGATAGACTAGTGACCATGAATCTATGGTTGATAAAACATACCTGTCTGAACTTGAAGCAAATGCTTTGCTTTCAATTTCGTATATATGTTCAGGTAATGAGCATTACTGGAATTTATTTACTCAAACGACCAGAAACGACTGTGTATTAACTTGAAATATTGACATTACATTGCTACCTTGCAGGACAAATTTAAATAAACTTATTAATATACTGCTATGAGAGGAACTAAATGTATAAGTATAAGTATAACTATTGGAATTTGAGTCATGAAATTTCGAAAAATTATGGTACTCGTTGGAGGGGGTGAGATACACCAACCCCATGTCGGTACGTACCTGCCTCTAGCCTCGTCCCTAGAACATGTCCGTGTTGATATTTAATAACATAAATTGACTGACATTTCGATTGTAGTCCTGCGACCTAGAAGAAGTTTTTACGTTGATGTTTGTGGGATTGCGAAATGTAACTCACATGCAATCACAAGACCACAACATTAGCTGCATGTACCGGTACATCAAAGCTTTTTTTTCCAACTAATGCACAAAGCTTGGGCCAAAACTATGCATGTGTTCCGCATTACATAGACTGCTGTGCGAAACGCGACTGCATTTAACGAAACAAAAACATTTTAAATATGGAATTTTTATAAGACTAGATAGTACATACGTGTATCTGATAAACCAAAGATATAATATAATACTACAATTTCTTGAATAATTAAGAACAAAGCAGAAGGTACATTCATGTCAATGATGACGTTACTCGTCGAGTTTAGTTGACATGCGTGTGGTTGAATTTTATGGATGGAATTAAGAAATGAACATGCTGAAGTTGAGAAGCTTCGCCATCAACTGAAGTGCGCCACCAGCGTTACTATCAATAACGGCTAATTTCAGTAAAATTCCACCCGTTTACACTCGACAGCACACATTTGTCTCCAAATTTTAAATACTGTGATATGGATCGTTTATATTCTCAATTATTTGTACTCAAGGAACGGATTCTTATGTTTTATTGTGTTTTAAAACTGCGAGGTGGGGAAATCTCTGTTTACATTATGAATGTTCTGATTCCGATTACGGAATCAGATTCAGAATCCGATAACCACGAAATAACGATTACAGTCTGTTCGTTAACGGAACCATTTTGGACGGAGTGTAATCCGTAATCATTAATCCGAATTCTCCCACGAAATAACGACTCTGCAGAACATGATTACCCTCACAAACAACGCATTACAGCAGGTTACAGCCACCACCGACACACACCATACATGGCTAAACCCACGGATAAAATACGCTTGTTTTTGAACGGTTATCATTTGTGAATACACGCGAGTATAGAATAAACGACCTACAAGCATATGGACGTTTGTTCATACAATGAAATGTCTGGTGAATATGACCATGGGAGCTGTGGCTTCGCACATTTTTGTGACAGCTCTTGATTAATTGCATGTGTATATGTAAAGAGTACCATACAATACAACGAATACAAACCTTTGGCCTTTCTTGTACATGTAGCAAATCACTAGAATTCCTATGATGCAAATAACCGCCAAGCATACAGCGAAAGTGACGGCTATAATAACAACTATGTCGTAGTAGTCGTTACTGTCTTCGGCTACAATCCCTGAAAGAGAAAACGAGAACAATATAAAGCTTTAATACTTCATGTGTGCATAATATTCAGGATCAAAAATGGTTCGATAACCGAGCACGAAGTAAACAATGACATAATTTAATATGCATAAAAGAATGCCCCACCTAATTTGACTCCACATTAGTCAATGAACATCATTCATACCAAATGCATCAATTTGATGAGAATAAAAATAGTATAATAGTTTCGCCGCTAATTGGGAAGAAATAACAAACGCCATTTACCTCTATCGTTTTTGCTGCCCGACCCGAATTAAAACGCTGGTAAATCTACCTCGTTTGAAAGTCGATATCTGGTCACCAAACTGGGGTTAATTTGTTGGTATATTTGAATAAATAATATAAATAGCAATTTATGTAGACAACTTGCATGGGGCGTCTTTATAGACATATTATGGACTTGTTCGGGTGCGTGAAATTGATAAGTTAGTACTCAGGCGCTATGCCAACCTGGATAATGTAGCATTCTACTAACATCGAAAATTTCAAAGACATCGACCATACCATTCCATAGAAAACATCGTCTGAACTACGCCCAATTGTAAATATGTACATCTCGATTCGGAACGCAACTATCGGCGATAATCTAACACAAATGATTTCGCCATCGAGAGTCAATGCATTTAATTAATATATAAGAATGACGGTATGTATCGTCAATTTAGACTAATATTCGTAACAAATAACTACTTTGAGCAAGATTATTCTCAATTTCTATTTGATCACCCTACCGGAGTGTTTCACATAAGGATTAACTGTCATGTGGACTGTTTTTATGGAGATGTAACCGTGAGGTAAATGGTCATAACTTGTATGTAAAACCGAGATGTAACCGTGAGGTAAATGGTCATAACTTGTATGTAAAACTGAGATGTAACCGTGAGGTAAGTGGTCATAACTTGTATGCAAAACCCGAAGGGTTTTACTTACAAGTTATGACCACTTACCTCACGGTTACATCTCCATAAAAACAGTCCATTTATGGAGATGTAACCGTGAGGTAAGTGTTCGGGTTTTACATACAAGTTATGACCACTTACCTCACGGTTACATCTCCATAAAAACAGTCCACATGACAGTTAATCCTTATATTAATATACATTTAGCGAAAAAGCCACTTTTGTAAATGTATTTAAATCGAAAAGTGTATCGTGACAAAACCAGCCCAAAATATCACATAACACCCTTGGCAAAAGTTAACGGCAACAATTTCTTTATATTGAAACCTGATGATTTAATTTAAGTCAATCCTGCGCGAGTCCAAATGCGCCCAAAACATTACGCGTTTTTCTTTCCGGTATCGATGACGTATCGATGTAATTATGGGGTTGCAGTTCTGAGCTGTTGCGCGTTCACCGCGAAATAACTGCAACAAGTCACGTGGGCGCCGACCAATCGGAATGCTGGATTTAGTGATAATCACATTTAGTATGGAAATATATCACTTTAACTCTTTGATGACGGGAGCCGCGCTGGTGTAGCATTAGAGACCTGGCGTCAGTGCATTCTCTTATATATGCGAGTCTCGTATATATAAGAGAATGCACTGGCTTACAGGGTCAATTGAATATTGTTAGGCCAAGGCATTCTATTATATATGTGAGGAGCCATGTGTGCGACTCGCATAATTAAGAGAATGCATTGGCACAGGGTTTTCGCAACAAAATCAGGAAGCAACAGTCATGAAAACAACGAACCAATACTGGAATTCACTTACTTAGTTTACAGTTGTTGTATGTATCAGCATAAGTCCCGTGCTTACATGAGCACACATAGTTGGAAGCGAGTATTGAGCATTCAGCCAGTGGATCTGCACATTGTTCATCTCCTTCACTCTTCGTACATGCTTCTCCGACTGCGACAGCTGAAAAGTGGAACAGAAAATCTAACCTCACATTAAATGTGTCATTTATAAGTATTACTTCCACATTAATTTGTCATTTGCTACAATCGGTGCCAGTCAGAACAAGTAGTAAATTGGGGGTTCGCAAGTCGGGCGCTTATAATATCGCAATATTTTGTTTTTGGTGTTTTTGTTTTTATTTTTCGACGTTCAGACTTCCTCGTTTGTACACTTATCGGTTTCTTTTGTAAATATGTAATATACTTCATTATGTCTATATATAAATGGTTTCTTGAGCAAAGCTAATCAAGTGTGTGTATATTGTATAGTGGGGATATCAGGGGTCACTAAGTCCGTATGGGAAATAAACATTAATGCATGTACAGACCATCAGTCGAAATATAGCAATTGATTTAATATGCATAATTATATTAACTGTGGAAATCTATGGATAAGAAAATATCTATAAGGGTCAGTCTGGATTGAAAAAAAAAGGATTATATTAAAAGTTGTGCTTCATTAATCGATAAGTACGACAAAACCTTGCCATCGATCAAAAAATTGTTGATATTGGCATTTACTGAAGTGGCAAACCCTCTCGACCGAATAGTAGTATTCCAGTTCAGATTTCAGATTTGCTACGATAAGTTTTTCTTCTCTCATTTTCGCCCGATATATGAAAATTTTTATGAATATAATTAAGAAACGGAGTAATTCATTCTCTAATCCCTCTGCATATGCAAAAATAATATTAGATTCGATAATATTAAATGAACTCTCTGTTTTTTCGTTAAATCAGTCTTTAATTTCATTCCAAAAAAGTTTTTACAATGTCGCATTGCCAAAATATATGTTAAAAAAACTTCTCTTTCTTTAACACAGAAGGTACACAGATCATTCGTTGTAATTTTCATTTTTTTAAATAACGCCTTTGTTCCAAGGAGTCTGGAATTAATACGAAACTGGAACCACCGGAATTTAGTATCGCTTGTGCATCTGAACGGATTTTGAAGTATATTAGCCATCACAGTACTGGTCGTTAAGGTGTTAAAATTTGTGTCCCATTTATTCATACAGGTAGGTATGGTTTCAATCTCATTTAAAGTCGAATATATCGCTTGACTATTAGAACGCGATAAGATAAACAGATGAAAATGCATTATCGGGTTCTGTAGCGGGGGGAACGTTCTTCCGTTGTCCAGAGTGCGAAGGAATTTTCTAATTGCGACGATTATTCTGTTAAATGTTATAAAATCAGGTGTATAATAGAATTTTTCTTTTGCTTCTCCATACGATATTATAGTTCCATCTTCACAAATGAAGTCATTCACAAAGAGAATGCCTTTACGTTCTAATTCGGGGATTTTTAGTGTATTCTGTCCGATTTTGAGTCGAGAGTTCTCGCAAAATGTATTGCTGTAGAAATCAGCACTTGTCTTAGGACGCGTAATGAAAATCCCGATATAAAATCCAAGAATCGATTACATTATTCCAGAAAGGACTTTGTATTTTTGACTTATACTGGCCTAGAATATCGCAAATATACCATTTTTCAGGTACTCTGCCATGCTCGGTCTCTATGAAAAATATATTTGTTTTCATCCAATTGACCTTCATAGCTCTAATATAGTTAGTTAGATTTATCATTTTACATCCGCCATTCTTATACGATTGTTGCATTTGGCGTCGGGATATTCTGTCGGGTTTATTTCGCCATATAAATTTATAAAAACCTGGACTGGATTCCTTTATGGTTGTTGCAGCGGGGTCCGGGATTGTTTGTATTAGAAAAGATAGGTTCGACATAACTAATGACTTAATTGCGGTGATTCTGCCCAGAACTGTTAAATTGCGATGTGACCATTCACGGAGCGTAGCATCTAATCCTTTCAATGCAGATTGGTAGTTGCTTATGAACATATCCTATTGTTCCAAAATCCAAATCAAAAGTGACCCCAAGGAGTCGAAATGAATTTGGTTGCCATTTTATCTTCCAACGGTCTTGAATTGCCTCTGATCCAATTTTGTTTGTTCCAATCCAGACCCCATATGTTTGATCGTAGTTTATTTTAAGCCCGGATATAGCTTGAAATTTACTGAGAAGTCTGAACGTCGTGTCAAGTCGTCCGCATATTGGCTAACTTTATACTCGATCTAAGCCTCCAAATTGTATGCCGCCTATATTTGTGTTACTTCTGATTGCAATACTTAGAATCTCTGCACATAATATAAAAATGTACAGTGATACTGTCTCCCTACCGACAGCCTCTATACATCTTGATTTGCGGAGATATGTTACCGTTGATAAACACATTAGACTGAATTCCATTGTACAGCGTTTTCAATTATTGTATAAAGTTATGTCCGAAGCCTAAAAGTTCAAAAACATTTGTAATGAATGACCATGAGACTGAGTCGAAAGCTTTTTCGAAATCCATCAGAAGTAGCAATCCACTTTGCTTTGTAAGTTTCAGATTTTGGAATATATCTGCTATCAATCTAATGTTATCTGCAATGTGACGACCAGGGACGAAACCACTCTGATCCGCGTGAATTAAGTCGGGTAAAACAGATTTCAGTCTTGTTGCTAAGACACCAGATAGAATTTTGTAGAAATATTAAGCACGAGATATCACAATAGCACGAAATAGGTTATACAATAGGTTATACACAGATAGCACGAAATAGGTTATACAAGTTTCAAAAAATGCCTTTCTGAGGTGCTAACATGTCTCTCTGTTAGAGAATGTTTATATGAGCGGACACACGAAGTCACTAGTCTAAGGCGAGCGATGAGTAACTCTCATCTGCGCATGTCTGGCCCTGTCGTAAGAGGTGATGGACTAACATACTCGGTATTTGCGTACATGAATTTGGTAATAAGTATGTGGTTATTGATGTATCAATGCTAACGGGCGTTGCTTGTTTACCGATGAACATTTCAACCAATTGGAACGTATGTGCCCTTTGTGAACAAATATTATACGTGGCGCATCATGGTTTGTAAATATTTCATAATTATCATAATTTAGTTTTGCACGTCTGATTTTTAAAATGTTTTCACATGCTTCATCACCAAGCAGACACCATACACACATACGAACAAAATATACATTATTAAATATAATATAAATATTAAAGATCCAATATATTTTATACATGTATATGCCTAATAATGTGATATTGAGGTCGCTACCATTTCTGACTATGGTTTTCTCGGCAATTTATATCCTACAGTTACTTTGATCATGACGAGCAGGAGTTAACACTCACTACAATATATACAAGAAAACCAATGTCAGAAATGGTAACGCGCTCAAGATAATATATTATATACTATTGTAATATATATTTTAATTATAGAATATAAAATATATTGGTTTCGCGAATGACCAACTCAGAATTCCGTTAAAATAACAATAACAACCAGCACCTAATTAATGAACCGGCGGCCGACTCAGCCGTTTCCGACCACACCCCCAGTGGGCTGCAGAACGAAAAAAGTCTATAAAAGTTGAAATATAAGACTTACAAATTATATTTTTCATTTCTTTTATTTGTAATTGACATAGCTTATCGCAAACCAAAAATCAACATTGTTGACATAAAGTTAATAAACGACAATAAACGAAATTGAAATTCCCAACAACACCCTTTACCGGACTCGACCTCCGGCTCGCAGTTCAACTTTTAATCACCCCGAAAATTCCCATTCTATAAATAAAACACCCATGGTTAATGTCAGCGCCGACAGCTCTCTATAATCTCTAGGACAGTATACACGCAGCGCGCGTAATGAACGAACTTCAGGTAATATAATTCCTCTTAGAACAGGATACACTCAAAATAATAGCATTGCTTTTTTACTTTTTCAGTTTAGTTATGGACGGAAGACATGAAGTGCAATGGGCGTGTTTAAAATATTGCTAGTCTCATACAGTTATACTTACACGCAACGCATGCGTAGTTGCTGTTTCTAAAGAATCCGCTGCGGCATCGGCATGCGAGCTGACCATCTTTGCCGAGACATTGTGCATTAGAATCTGCGCATTCGTTGGATCCAAATCCAGTACACGTCCCACCGTACAGAACACCTAGAGATGAGAACCGAAAACGTGAAGGGATATATAACATCAAAAGATATATACAGGGATGTGTCGACAGTACCCAGATTTGCAACTACGGTCAAAAGTTTAAAAAGTTGGAAATTTCATACCTGACACAATAGTAAATGGAAATTTCACACCATCAAAATAGGTTGAAAGTGTTCTCGTAGTTTCCAACGAATATTTAGTGGCGCATTTGTTGGTTTTATTTTTAACCAACAGTAATATATTTTCTTGCTTTTGGTAAAAATTTTGGACTGAAATGGCCATCATACAGTTGGAAAATTTCCAACCTTAGGGGTTGTCAGGTCGAAAAATTCCAACACTTTCAGAGCTTGAGGCCAGTCTAGTAGTAGATGCTATGATATTGCAGTTATCAGCTTCATATTTCAAATTGTTCTCCCACTAGGCTGAATGATTCTGGTCCCTCCCCTGTGTCCAGTCAAGAATTGCTAATCTAATAACAAAAATCGAGACATGAATTTGCCTGGAGTTAGACTTCTAGGATTTAGCAGTTTTCAGATTCAGATTTAAAATGTCCTGTATCATCATCGGCGGATGTCAGTCAAAAACTAATAATCAATGCTGATTTGATTTTTTTTTTTAATAAATACACATCCCCCAAATTAGACCATCTAGCGAAGTCCCATGTTGGATTGTGTGCTTATATATATTATGCCAAAACACACATATTCATACTTGTTGTGGAGAACGAATCATGTATTATTTGCAACTATATGAATTAAATAATTTAATCTCAATCGTAACGAATAATTTTAAATGGCCGAATTTCATAAGATTGGTGGACTGGTGAACTACGCAGAACGCACCGCACATATTTCGACATTCTGACCACCTAATTGTTTATATGAGAAGCGGAGAAGTCCATATTCAAAATTAAAACATCGCTGTATATCTGGTGGAAAAAGATTAGACTTTTCAGATAAGATTTCCCAGCACAAATTCCAGTATAAACATAAATTGGGAATTTCGTGTCTCCTCTGCTAATGAACCCATTGCGAAACACACTTCCACTGTCAGATAAGAGACAACTTATAATATAGCGCATACTCACGGGGCTTACACACTTGCATTGGTCCACCTGTCATATGATATCCATCTGTGCATTGACATGTGTAAAGTCCACCGCTAGCCGCGATGCATCTAGAGTTGTCAGAACACTGTGAGTCCGAATATGTTGAAAAACACGTAGATCCTGGGAGAATTCCTGCAGAGAAAAGAAACACAACTTGACTGTGTATCACCATGACTGACGATACAACATTAACAATTATACATAATTTGCTATTACAGTTCATAATGGCCGTGAAGCCGAAAGCTACGACAGAAAGAGTTCATTGCTATTTGTTATGTTGAGTCTATTTTTGTTGTTGTTGTTGTTGACGCATAAGGTTAATTTCTCTGGGAAATCACGCCAATAATAAACGTAGCATTTACCGACCCGATATGTGACTAAATACTTTACCATATATGTGAAACATACAAGAACACCATGCACCGGAATATTCCCCCCTATGTCAGAGATAGTATTAACAACTACCTACTACAAAAAACTTTAAACGACGAAGTTATGAAAGAACAACACTCATAAATACCTATGCATGTTCCTTCTCACCCAAAATACATGCAAGTGCGCGAACTAACAATTACTTGAAGCGGTCCAAACACATGCATTATCACAAAATGACTCTCATATTTAAACCGTCCCTTTTTGTTTTTGTTTGTTGGGTTTGATTTTTGAGTTCAACTTGGTCTCCACTCTGCAGTAGAAATATAAGTATTACAGGGGTATTGCACACTAAATTCTGCCATGACTTGAATCATAAATTTATTTATAATTACCAATGTGTTTGCATCGTTCATAAATCACATGATTGTATTTTGCACTAAGCCATGGCTCAAATTCATTTATTTGTTGCTTATATTCTGCTGAGTAGAAATGGAGATGGTCCCATAAATGGCCGGATTTAGTGTAGAGTACCCCTTTAAATATACTACTGTATGTCGCATCACATGAGAACACACTATATGTTCGAATGTCGGATAGAACACTAAAGCATACCTACTTACCTCACTAAAATAATACCACCCAGGATAGCCGATATATCCGAGTATGAATTCAGAAACCCCGAAATTTTTTACACATACTTCAGCAATACCGAGCACTACAAAAAGTCATTTTTTCCCTCAACAATAAAAGCGTGGAACGACATGCCTTCCGCAATAACAGAAGCTCCGACGATTTTCGATTTTAAAGATTATCTTAGAATAATTGATCCCACCGCTAGACCTCCAATATATTTCTATACAGGTCGTAGGAAATATAATGTATTGCACGCCAGACTAAGAAACTATTGTAGTGATCTTCAGTCTGACAAATTTCAGAATTATATTGCAGGAAGCCCACGTTGTACGTGTGGCAACCAGTGTGAAGATGCCTATCACTACTTCTTTATGTGTCCCCACTACCAGTCAGAACGAACTGAGATGTTTCATATGCTACACAGAGAAGGAATTAAATTAACGCACATGAACAATCTACTTGCTGGCCTCCCGAATGCTCATAACAAACAAAATGTGAAATTGTTCAAAATAGTGCAGCATTTTATCGCGGAGACTAAACGTTTCTAGTTAAATTTCAAGATAAGAAATTAGTTTATCAATTATCACATGTTTTCCTTTTCCTTTCGCCTCACCATAGAATGCAACTCGGCGTTGGCACCCCCCCCCCCCCCCCCCCCCCCCCCCCCACCAATCACTCTCACTGACTCACTCTCATCCTTCCTCAATGAATTGTTACAATCTGCCATCATCACCTTTCTCATTCACCACGTGCAGCTGTAAATAAGTTACTTATTGTGCCATTTTGTTAAACAAATTGTTTGTATCAATGTATACCGGAGAGGGGCTCATTAAGTTTTGTAACTTGTGCCCCAATCCATTTTGTATTATACTACAAATAAAATATGTTTAAAAAAAAAAAAAAATAAAAAAAAATAAAGCATAGTGCACATTTATATACCTTTTATTTATGGGATTGCGGGAGTAGCTTGATGAAAACATTTACTCACGTTTATAGCAATGGTTATATGAGTTCTTGTAATAACCCTGCATACACCGACATTTGAATGCTGTTTCGTGAAATAAGCACTCAGCTTTTGGGTCTCGACATTTCTCCTCTTCATTGTTGTTATTGCAAGAGGCGTCGTTGAGAACCTCTGAAACAATATGTCGTAAATTCAAAATCAGCGGAGAATATTCACCTGTCTAGTCAAGTAGTCCTGACCCATGTAAAAACGTCATATCGGAATCAGCAGGGCCCACTAACATCATGCCATCATAATATATAGCCATACAGCAATGCCAGATGGTCAGGTTAAATTAAGTGGGGATGCCTAAAACACCTTTGGTCATGGCAAATGCACTAATGTCTAATGCATGATAGCCGCACTCTAGCGGTATATATATGCGAAACCAAACAGAAGCAATTTGCATTGTGCAACGGTCTATATACAGTCGGTGGAATTGTGTAACGGTCTATATACAGTCGGTGGCATTGTGTAACGGTCTATATACAGTCGGTGGCATTGTGTAACGGTCTATATACAGTCGGTGGTAAACTCGATTTTTCGATAGACCAGGAATCACAAGGCACTGGATCTTAGTATATACAACCAGTATAGCGGTCGTTATCTTCCACATCCCAGCATGTACGATATGAGCTCTTTTAATCAACTTATGCAAAGATGTCGAGAAAATGTTGATCAAGTGATAATGTTTTAATTGGCAAATTACGGAAGCCAAGTTAACATGTAAGTTATCTCATGGTTCGAATTAATTATGGTCCTTAATATAACAAACAACGACCCACTTTCAGACCCTTAAAGAACCTGCGTCAATCTATAAATACCTAGTTCACACTTGTTTTCCTCGTTCCGGAAATAGCCAACTTTGCACATGCACGTAGAAACACCATTGACTCCGACGCATTCCGCATTGTTGTCCAGGCACTCGTCAGACTTGGTGTGGCTACACACGGCTCCAATTGCAATTCCTGAAAAATAATTGTCTTCATCAGAACCCCTAAAACTATAACTACAAAACATTGTATAGCCCCTTAAGAGGTGTGTGGATATTCTGACTTCCGGATTCGAAGACGGTGTATAGATTATAACACTATAATTTCGGACTGCACCCCTGTACTGGATGACGACAAGACTTTCAATTTATAGGGCAATTAATTTGAACTTTTTTCATTTGAAAATTCCTCCGAAGTTCTTCTGAGAAATACCTAATGAGAAAAGACATGTATATATAGACCAATATTGAGAAACACGCATATCCTGCTGTTCTCATTAACCCATATATGTCTACTAATCTGGATGAAATGCATATGCATTGTTTGGCGATAGGCACATAAGTTTATTGTTATTGTTATTGTTAACCTCCTCAATTTAGGAGAGCATATATACAAATGACAATTATATAAATAAATACAAGTTACATAAATATGCATGCAAATGTTATACTAGTCACAATATTAATATAACAGTGTTTATGCCATGGCACACGCATGCGGCCAGGTCTGATATTTTCAAATTCCATGTGTTAAGGAGGTCGGTGATAATCTAATATAGAAATGCCAGATGTCAACAACAACAACAAAAAACCTGATTAGCAATACCACATGCGTTTGATTCAGCGAAATAATATTTCCAAATAAAATATTTATTGCAGATCAAAGTTGAGTATTCGAACTTTCGAATGTGAGTCGTCATATTAACTTGTAGAGTGAAAGTTGACGAGCGTTTCTGGAAATAAATTAGCAAAATCACATGCGTGTGATCGAGCGAAATAAAACTTATTTTGTAGGTATAGTGCCAGGGAATCTTACGTTTTTCATGGCCATCAAAATTATTACTATCAATACTTGGTGATAGTTTTGCGTTATAACATGCCCCTAAGGTTTTATCCAGTTTGTTTTTAAATTCGCTATAGCATGCTTAAGCATACCCAGAAAAAATTCAACCCATTAGGGCCAATGAGATCGGTCCCTGGCACTGAAAGGGTTAAACAACATACAATGCATGAACACATTAACGGTCAATCATATATTCATTTGGTCAGGGTTAATTGTGTGGACGGGCTAGTGGACATTCGGAAACTATATATGGTCGAGCCCGAAACTATATATGGTCGAGCCCGAAACTTTATATGGTCGAGCCCGAAGGATCCAGTCGCGAGTATATAAACCGACTAAAACACAGTTTTATAATATACAGGGAAAAATTACTTTTATACATATCAAACGTTCTGATAAATGAGACGTATACGGACGTGTTTCTGTATAAGAAATTGTCCTTGGCTGACAACAAAACCACAACCATGTTGACCCTTTTTTTTGTTAGTGGAGTTGCATATGGACATTTCAGTGAACACAGTTGTACGCATATACACCGTTACAGTTATGTTATAAATCAAACGTAGATTTACGCAAACATAAAATAGAACATTTGTTCTGCGCTGTACATATAGCATAGTATACGATCGTAATATATACTATCGACGCAATTATCAGTATATTGGGCACATGTGAATTTTAGGATATTGACTTGAACAATGCATTCTAATCGTTGTGTCCAGAAGAACGGTAACTCTATTACTGTAGACTGGCGTGTGACGGTTGTGTTTCAGTGTGATATATAATGCAAATGATCAGCAAGCCTCTACCGACGAGGAAATGGATCACGTTGGATTCATATGCAATGCAGATGTTCGCTTTTGTGGCCAGGTGTAGAAGCGAACTATTTCTCTGATACGGTCTCCGTGTGAGTTTATTGTGCATAGACTTGAACGTTCCAACTTACGAATGTCGACTTGAGGTATCACGTATGGCATAGAGTGTCAGTTCATAAGATACAAACTAGGTGCTGGGTTAAATTAAGCTGTGATAACTGTTAACCTCTATACTTACTGTGGGTGCATGTACGATCATCAAGGTCGTAGTATCCCGTGTTGCAAACGCAAACGTCTCTTCCCGGGTTTTCGAGATGCAGACATTCTGCATGGGGAACACACTGACTGTATCGTGGCAGAAGCGGAATGGGCATATCACACGCGTTGGCCCCCAGTTTAATCTCTGCAAATAAAAAAAGGACATTGTTTAATTTTCCGGACTATAGGAAACATATAAGTATAGTTAAACAATATACAATTTATTATAAATTGTAATGTCACCTTAAAGTATTATAAAGGGATTTCTATACCTTCGGGTTTGTATAAGTGGACGTTTGAGTGTTAACCATTTATCCGGTAGAGCAACCATTATGTCGCCATACGATTGGCGCGCGGTTCATGGTACGATATTTATGTCGTTTACCAAGCCTTGAAATAGTGTCTGTCATTTGCAGAATGAGGTCCACAGAGGGTGAATTTAGTGATGCTACCCCGCATAGCGGGCTAGCATCACAAAATTTACCCTCTGGGGACCTCATTCTGCTTACACCTCAGCAGAATGAGGTCCACAGAGGGTGAATTTGGTTATGCTAGCCCGCTATGCGGGGTAGCATCACTAAATTCACCCTCTGGGGACCTCATTCTGCAAATGACAGACACCCTATTTCAAGGCTTGTCGTTTACAATTGTTTTAGAGCAATACTATATATGGCCGTGTACATAACTTCACAACATCATCAATTGAGTAAAAGGAACATGTTCATGGATATAATGTGGATGGATATTATTTTTATTATTTACATTGTTTCGTGATTGTAATAATGGTGTTTAGTATGATATATTTGTTATACAATAGGCTATTGTTATAATATTAGGCTACTGAGTTATTTTCAAAAATATATTCACAACTGGATATGACGTCATGAATGACATACTCATCCGCCAAAGGTTTAGCTAGATCCAGTGTGATATTACAGGCTCATTATGGCACGCATACTATAGCCTGATATGAAATTAAGTGAGCCTACAAAAGTGTCATGCTTACATATATTTGATGAAATTGTGATGGCGGTATTATTAATTATTATGAACATGACGAACGATGAGTATACTCACGGCGTTTACACACTCTAATTGACGGGGTTTGTTGATACATGTAATAGCCTTCCATACACCGACATGCAGTAGTCGATGGGCCTCTCCCGTGGTGCGACTCCTCGACACATTCTGCGTGCATCGCACATGGATTATCTGGAGTGTTGATAGTACAAGACACATCTGGTTGTATTCCTGTGTAGGAGGAAACGAATGTAAAATACATGTACATAACTTCACAACTCATCAATTGAGTTAAAAGAACATGTTCATGGATATTTCACGAATGACATACTCATCCGCCATAGGGTTACATAGGTCCAGTGTGATCTATTGCACGCATAATGCAGCCTGATAAGAAATTAAGTGAGCCGACGAAAGTGTCATGCTTATATATATATATTTGATGAAGTTGTTGGAGGTGATGGCGATATTATTAATGATTATGAACATGACGAACGATGAGTTTACTCACGGCGTTTACATACTCTAGACGAAATTGACAAGGTTGGTTGATACATGTAATAGCCTTCCATACACCGGTATGCAGTAGTCGATGGGCTTCTCTCGTGGATATAGGGCTTTATACCATAACACCACAATTGGCTTATTTTGTAAAGTTCGGTGGGTATAAATTTATACTGTGGGTGTAAATTTTCAAACGCCAATTCATGTGTTGACGTTTATATCCATAGTAGAACTATACATCAAAGGTATCAAAATGGTTCTTATGTTACATTCGTTTAAAGATACGGGCGGCGTTGACGGTGGGTATGCTGTTAAAATATTCAGATCCGTCAAAAACCACAACAAACAGAAAGAATAGTAAAATATAGACAGACCTTGTTCTTATACCAATCAGAAATATGGCATAAACGGTATGTTATTGTCAAATATTTTCCCTTTGTTATTTAAACAAAAGCAAAAAACGTTACAGAACCTTCATTTTGTTTAGATCCGGATATGGTAAACATAAAGAGCGTTTTTTTAATGTTTTCCTGATATGGAAATAATAAAGAGCGTTTATATCATTTTTGTGTGATTAACAAATAGAATTGAGCGGTGTTATTTAAACAGAAGCAAAACTTCTGTAACCGATAACACGAGCATGTTCTTGTTTATGTACACCATCGTACGTATTGACGACAATATACTAGGTACGCGCTTATTATGTTTGGCATATGAACAAAACTTTATATATTTTAATATTGCTTCTGTTGATGGCGATTTGAACAAATATGAATATTTCTGCAACGAACGCCACCCGTGCTTTTAAAGTTATGATATCAATTAAATATGATGAAAATTGCCTCCATTTCAATAAATCGTAGATTACTACTGTTGTATGAACTAGATAAATTGGAATTTCAAGTGACTGATCGATGGCTTAATTAGGAACAGGCTGACGTCATGACGTAAAAGGATGCATCACTACGCGTGATGCACATTGCTGATCTAGCGTCGAGTTTGGTATCTCGAGAAGATACAAATTAAAAGAAAACAGCGGAGGAGTTGATTTCGCGTAACAAATTAAAAATGATAATGATGGCATTAGGCATGATGGCTCTATTGTACCCTTGTGGAGAGCAGCTTTATGGAATAAACTTATAGCTTCTGGTATTGATGGGTGTGTCTAGAATATAATTTGTTCAACGTATAACAATATCAAATCATATGCCACCACTGAGGAGGGAGATTCTCCCTTTTTCGGATGCCCAGTGGGCGTCCAGCAAGGAATGAATATCTCACCCACACTTTTTTCGCTGTTCCTTAATGATTTGGGAGAATTCATGGAAAATCGTTGTATTAATCTACTTAGCTTATCGTCATTTGACTGGGAAAATTATGTTTATGTAAATCAAATTGTTTACACTTCTCTGTGCAGATGATACTGTTCTGATTACTATTGTTAGAAATGCCAGCTTAACATCAAATATAGTAAGACAAAAGTTGTGATTTTTGGAGACGGTATTGTGGATCAGCCAGAATTTTACATTGGGAAGAGAGTATTGGAACAGTTAATAATTATAAATCGTTTTCTCAAATTTATTTATGAAAAGAAAAGAAGATAAGATTCCTCGTATCACGGAGAAGAATATATACCAATTTGGTGGAAATCGGCGATGAAATATTTTTATGAATTCGGTATCCTTCCCCTCCCAACTTAACTCAAGCAGTGCCACTTTTGACATCTACCACACAAATATACTCGTCATACCACGCGGACGACAATATATCAGTTTGGCGACTAAACCGGCGACTAATCACAATCGTGTCGAATTTAGTGCCCCTTCCCACCTGTGACCCAAACAACACCAATTTAGATTCTTCGTATCACGGAGAAGAATATCTATCAATTTGGTGGAAATCGGCATCGAGTGTGTTGCCCCCTCGTTTTCTTTCTGTCATTGACACCAAAAGTGTTAATTTAGAAATGTTTTAACATTCACGATTTTCTTCTTCGTAAAATGTTACCTGGTTTAAACAATATTATTTCTTCCCAAAAACATATATTTATGAAACATGACACATGGATGCATAGAAGACTAGAAGGGGGGAAGAGGATTTGACAACAAGCATCAGATGCTTATATAGAGCAATCTCCTCAGAACAGGATACATATATATAGTGGTCAGTGGGAAGTGGAAGACAAGGTTAAGTAAGAGGAAGAGACACAGCATGATGAAAAGATTAATGAACTGATGTATTACAGTTGCATGGGTGAGTACAAAGGAAGAAAAAAAACAATCAACACATATATTTACAATGATCATTTCTCTTATGCACGATATGTTTTAACATAGAAACATTTAAAACTATGTGTACAGAGGTGTCACTAGTTTGCCAGTACCTTTATATGGCTTTTTTGGTTACTGAAATTGTTACCACATTGTTAGCAATATCATTTTTGTGTCTCTAAAGAATATCGAATTCAAGCAAATACTAATTAATGAGCCAGAAATACAATTGGTAACTAACGAAATCGATTGCTAGTTATATAGTATAAATAGTATAAATGTTTGAGTTACCTCAAATATAGCCTTGTTAAATATTTTGGGGAATGAAGTAGATCCCTTAAGTATAGAATATCAGATCTCCACAGTTTGGGCTAATACTGAGAATATTTCATTTCGAATTGTTGAGTATCTGGGACAATAAAGTAAAAAGTGGTCAGCGGTCTCGACTTCTCCATGTGCGCATTTATCAGATTCGTTTAAATGGTTAAAATGTTATCTCTGTTATATAGACCCCCTAGAGCCATCTAGATTGTCCCCCATTGATGTATGTAGTACACAGACAGCCCGACATTCGCAAATATAGATATACATACCCGGTTTATGTTATTTCGTGATGCTACAATACTCCGAACTTGCCATATAGGCCCATGACCAAACTGTTCCTGTGGGTTCAAGTCGATGATGATTTGTTTCCAAGCAAACTGCATAGTATTTCAGCTATGCATTCTGATTCCAGATCGTGTTATTCTTATGGGATGGACACACACACAGCTTCCAATTTCTGATGAGAAATTTGGGGGCGGGGGTGGTGTTAGCGAAAACCATGCAGGATACAGGTCCCGGTGGGTGTGGGTATAAACCTACATGTTTGGGCTTATAAACTGGACAAAAAATAGAGACTTTATGAAGAGAATTTTAGGGGCTCACGGTTTCAATATTTACTCAATACTTCTTCTGTTATCATACGATATCATGGGGTGAGACCTTCAGTTACCCCTGTGGTGCCAATATCAATTCACACAATTATTCTAGTACTTTACATTATATACATATATTCATATTTCCTGCATTACTGTATGATCATTGATGTTGATCCTGGAAAGATAAGTATGGAATTTATGGGACTTTCTCATATAATACAAAAGCTGAGTAATTGAATATAACTTGCTCTTTATTATTGTAGTAATGTCAGACCAAATAAGTTGAGCATTCTCTTGAATGACCATGCATGACGTGCATTATGGATTGGCTGTCGGCATTTACGTATGGGGCGAATAGAAAATAAAACATACGCCGTGTGCAAACGTTGTCTCCGCTTCTGTAGTGTGTAGTCTGGCACCGACAAGTCTCGGATCCTGCCTCACCCCAGCATTCAGCCGTCGATAGCTCACAGGGATCAAGATCCGAGCAGGACCCACCAAGTTCAATTTCTGAAAGATATGATATGACAATGTCCACACTGGCAAACGGAATTTAAAATACAAGGATCATTTCCAGTTTTCAGAAATACGGAAGAACACAAAAACCTCGGGAAATTTTCTACAAAAATTGTAAAATTTGCGCCATTTTTATCACCTCTTATTAGTATAAACATATCTATGTTTCCAATCATTAAATTTGTCGTGGAACATTTTTCCTAACTTCGAGGGCTGAATATTGATAGCATACATGCAGGTAAATCAATTCAAACAGAAGTAAATATAATATATAATAAGACATGTATACACACACGGAATGACGAGGAAAGGGGATCAAACCACATGCCCTTGTGGGCTTATTTTAAGTATGTTCCCCTTCTGTTGTGCGACCCCTCTCCGCCAAGTAGAGAGGGGAGGTTGGATGGGACGGACTGGGACTGTTGGAGAGCGATACATGTCTTGATAGTGTCGAGATAAACGGTGGGAGAGGGAGTGTGAGAAGGAGATAGCGAGAAATAGATACATTGGAGAGGATATGTTGGGAAAGAAACATATATATTTGATGAAATAATGCACAAAAGTCATGAACCAGATGCAAAATTATATTGAAACACCTCTTATTGATATGATTCCTTCTAAATACGCTAGTACGCCAAGGTACGACGACTCAGTGTATATATTAAACATATAGGCGAGTTTACTTATTCTGTTCTATGATCAGTGACTCATGGAACTTTGCTATTCAGGGCACATGTATAGTTGAATGATTCCATGAATATGAGTGACTCTTGGTAAACTTATAAACTATATATACAGCGACACCGGAGTACGATTTATCTTAGTTTATGATAAATGATGAGCACGAGCTGAATGCATCTGCAAAAGTCGGCGACATAGGGTACGAGATGGTCGTGTACGAAATGCTACAACACAACGTGTTATGTAATATAAGTAAAGGAACTCATATCGACCTACATGAAACTCTATTGCCATAGAAGACCGAATGCCCACAAACTCTCAGAATTCTTTAAGACTAGAAATATAAAGACAATCATCGGAATCTGTCAACTTTCATAAGGAAAGTCCAGGAACTTTTTCTGAAAGTCGACTTGAGGCTAGAACACTGATATTCCATGTACCCACCCCTATGTTTAAAATAAATATATGTCTGACCAATTAAGTTCCTCCGCCCACTGTACCTGAAATTATCACCGAACGAACCAAAAATCAAATCACCTATGTATTCCTCATGTCAAATTTATTGTTATATATATTTGTCGAGCATAATTCAATATTTATATATATATATATATATATATATACATATACTTACTGGGTTTGCAGACGGTATTTCGGTAGTTATAGTAAGTTGAATCACATCGGCAACTACCCGAGGTACAGGTCACTCCAATTGGATCCCCAGCCACTTCAACGTCCACGCCATGACAGTCCTGATTGTTCGTACATGGGCCATTCGGTGCTGATTCTAAAGTAAAACAATACAAGTGTACATATTATGATCCAAACATAATAATTTAACAGCTAATTGCTAATTATGTTTCATAAAATGATCATAGACATATAAATATGATATTCATATATAGCTAGATATATGGTGGATCTACGAGTCCCCAGTTTATATTGGAATTTAAAAAACGAGTCCAGTAAATTAGTTTGGAGTTTGCACCTAATATATTGGACGAGTATTGAAAATTCCGCTATAAATTGGGGACGAGTTGTAAATTATATTTATTATATGATCAAAAACCTCGATAAAACACACTTAAATCAACAAATTGGACGTGAATCACTAAGACCGGCTTCTATAAGGCCTGCGATGACGTTTCACACAACTATGTTTATTTGCCCGAGTAGAAATAGTCCCAGATAAATAAAGACTCATTGACGTATTTGACGGCGTTGAGTTAATAAAATAACTTTTCAAACTCTTCATTCATTAGAGTTTATTGGAAATATATTGGAAGCCATAGTATTCTGAGACTTAGCGTACGGAATGTATTCAGAGCACAAACCAGAAGTCAAAGTTCACCTGGTTCTATTTCCTGTTATACAACGAAAGGTGTTATGCAACGAACGTTGCATATCACAATTTATAGAATGGGTTCATTGAATGGAATTAGGCTAGGGTCATGTTATTCTTGTAATACAAAGTAATAATTCTGATTCAATAGCTTCTATAGATTAGATGGAGTTTTCTTTTAATTTTAATTACTCCGTGAGTAAGAATTATGGGGTCTCTATTACTATTGTTCAAGAACACTGGGTAACGAAAAGCAAAGTCGGACGACGTTTCGATTCAAATTGACTCTAAGCAAACGCGCCTCAGCATAAAACTATATATTATAAAATTGCATTTAAATGGAAATTTTAGTTTCCAATTGTAATACTATCTCCATATGCAGTTATAGTTATAATGCTATTTGTTGTAATTTTAATAGAAACGCTATATTTGTAATATTAAGAACATGGGATAACATATATACATGCATATATGGACCGAGACGCATGTGAACGACAGTTACATGCATATACATCGTATAAATTCATGCGACCGGGTACTAGTAATTGGTCAAAAATTCATAGAGACGCGATTACCGAGGCTAACAACGAACGGTTGTTATATCCACAATTACATGTATACCCCAGTGAGTTGTTCATGTGTCATTCATATTTTGCTAAATGTGTTTAAATTGAAAGTTTCGCCCTATATGTGCGAGTGTTTCAAGCCATAGTTAAACGAAGCCCGGTCTGGTTTTAAGCATCAGAGAATCGTGTGAATGCTCTGTCTTACTCTTGTTGCAGTATGCCCCTGTTTGGCTGTATTCTTTCTCACACCGGCATCTCCAAACACCAGACGCATGTTTACATTCAGCGTTGTCCACACACTGGTTATCAGCGACGTTGGCAGCGGAACAGGCAACGCCGACATGGATACCTGCAAGTATTATCGTCCGAATAATGAATTCCAAAGATCTCTATCTCTTCCAGACAACTCTTAATAACAACAACAACAACAACAACAACAACAACGCATGTTTACATTATTTGTTATTCTCAATAACGCAAAGAAAATCATCTGGTGTTTCACATAATTATATGACTTAGAAGTGTTTTAAAAGATACACGCGCATGCATAACAGCTGAACAATGTACTGTTATAAAAACAGACAAATTTCTTGTCCCAATTGCTTATACAAAATTTGGAGAACAAAAATTAATCTAGCGACAGAAGCTCACGTTGGCTGGTCTCTTATCCATTTTATACCCCTTAATCAACACCGAAAGTTCAAGGCATATATACAAAATCTTACATGAACATCAACACATGTTAAACTATTTAGGCCTTCACGGTTGTGTCCAACTTGACACGCCCTATGATTGGAATATTGCCAACTAACGACGATTTCAGTCTAAAATTTTGAACAGAAGTAAAGAAACATTCTACTTTTGGTCTAACAATATGAAATTGTACACTGAATATTGGCTGAGAGGTAAAACTAGCAGAACTACTTCAACAGATCTTTGATCTGAAATTTCCAACTGGTTTTTTGCAGGTATAAAATTTCCATCAGTTGACAATTTTCACCAAAATGGGAGTCCATATTTTGTTACTTACGTGCAATACAATTCCCCGGACCGGTTGACGTTTGGTAGAAGTAGGTCGGTTTGCACTGACATCGAGAGTCTCCCCCGTCAGATGTACAAAGTGCGTTGGAATCTTTGCACTCGTTCAAACCGCCATGTGCACACACCGAGCCTGTTTCTATTTCTGAAAGGAGAATATTACATTTGAGGTTACATAACGTTTTACTCACGGGTAAAGTGGTTGGTTCTTGTTTCAAGAGGGAGGTCAATTAACCAATTTTGAATTCCATGTAAATAGCCGGGGAAAGAATTATATATGAAGCAGTTACACCATACTTATATAGAGATATAGGCATATCAGTGAACGGACGTGACATGAAACTGTCGAGTCGGTTAGGTAATTGACAATTCTCAATATAAAACTATTTTTGAGAATGTTTTTCGGTATTTACACAACTTACCTACTCTTGAAAATCTATGTGAAATTTAAAAATAAAAACACAAATATTTCATAAGCCCACCCGCCGCATAAATAGCTATTGTTTTCCGAATCAGATCACATCCAGATATATCTGTCACTATGCAACTTTTGCATCAGAGTTTTGCATGAACATTTGCATCCAAAATTGGTCACCTTGCCGCCTTGGTCATATGGCACAGGTGTAATATTAAGTGGTGTACATTTAATTTTACTGGGCAAATACACGTGAATCCACCTAACGCCGATACAAATAAATTATTTTGACCAGATATATGAATCCTCGTATAAGCCCTTTATCAATCACCACTCCAATCTCATAGGGATTCGAACCAGCTTCATTCGACTTGACGACGTATGACGACTTGATTTACCATATCCCTTCTGATTGAGCCACTCGAGGAGTTCCGATAAGGAGGAGGGCTAGTAACCCTAGCGGATAGACTACATACGCCGAAACGTTTGGTTGATATTTCAGGATTTGTGGATTGTCCTTGATGAGGCCCCGGGTTTTCCACCCTCATAGAAATCACAGTTTATCACAGATGGAAGTTAAAATACTTTATTGAACCGAATTCATTGCAGGTAATGTTGAGATTGAAAAAGATATAATTAGTACCTCAGAATATTTCTAAAAATTAAATTGAATCAAACTGTAGTTGAATACTTGAATTGTTGAATGACATAATATTAAGTTGATATTCTTATCTAGTACACCCTGGCATTGGTTTATTAAATCAAACATTTTCACGTTTATGGAGAACATGGATTTTATTTTTAAACCAGGAAGTGTCCCTTTGAGCGCATATATACTATTATATCCAATGCGGTACAAACTTAAACCTTTCTTTACTTGAGCTTCCTGGACTTTTGCGAAAATCCTGTGCCAATATATAAGAGAACACTGGCCTAACAACAATTACCTTGATCTTGTTAGCCAAAGCATTCTCTTATATTTGCGTGGCTCCCTATGGGAGACTCGCATGTATAATATAATGCACTGGCACATGTTCTTTGAAGCTGTGCAGCGCAGCTCCCTTCATGAAAGGGTTAAAACATAGACAAGGCATTTCTGAGATATATGCACGGAAGGACAAGAAAACCAGTAGCTCCGATTAAACATATAATAATAACTCTAGAATGGAAAACGCGAACAATGTCACGTGTCACTGATCCCTCCCTCTCGATGACGAACGTCCATTCCTAATTCCATTCACATCCGATTAATCATGACATATACATCTGCACGGACGATCATAAAACCAGTATGTCGTTGTGTCCTCCTTTGGAGGTTATCCTGACGGTGAACCACAATATATAACTTCAATCAAATCCGAGCGAGAAACTATATAGCTGAGATATATGCCTGGACGGACGCACAAACGGCTGGACAACAAAACAGACAGATGGACAAAGTCAATCCAGTATACACGTGGACCCAATGTTCTTCAAAAGTAAATAAACGTATAATAAATAATATATACTTCCGCGTAGCTATAGTTAGAAAAGGCTTACTCGGCAGGCATCGTGATCCATCTCCAAGAGACGGATAGAAGTCATTTACACACGCGCACTCGGTGTTAGCGTTGGCATTGCAGAGTGCGTTTTCAACGCATGCGCGTCCACCAGCACATTTTTCACCAGGCTTCTTCACTGTAAACAGAGAATATTGTTATATTAAAGTACATACAGCATCGATTTATCCATTTTAGAATATTACACGCTTCAACTTTCGGGTGTACAATATGCACGATGAAAGGCACAGTGACTTATATAGCTGAACCTGTTTACTTGCCATAGTATCCACCAGTTCTCACACTAGTTATTCAACTGTATATGGACAACAAACATGTAATAACGGCGAACTCTCTTTATTGTTGTTACAGACCAAACAGGGCCCGGTTGCCACACAACTATGTGACAATATTAACAATTTCCATACTACATACTCATTGACTAGAAGTCCAATTAGCACACCCTTCTGCACTTGTATTATCTGTTCGTCTGTATGTCGTCTGCTTTTATAACCCGAACACTCGTTCAAATGAATAATAAACCGTTCGAATGTATATTTTGATTACTTATACTGGGAGAATCCATTCAGTATTGAAATGGTTAATGTTGGCATTTGAGAGCTCCATTTATTTTGGATCTCACGTGCACATTGGAAGGATAAGTCGCTATCCCAGTATACTCACATTCGTAGCAGTATGGAGTTATCGCTGCGTTGACTGAGTGGGACCAGCCTTCCTTACATTGACACCTATACCGGACACCCTGGTCATCCAATCTACAAACTGCCTCCGGGTCTAGACATTCAGTTACACCCACACTACATGGATCATTGTAAGCCAATTCTGCAAATAAAAATAATGGATAGCTGTATACCCCAACTAAAAAGAACGGATAGCTGTATTAGCCTGTATACCCCAAAAGTGTGTATGTATAGACGTGGTATATCGTGCAGGATCATTGGGGAGCATATAATTTAAACGTACCTGTTCCCAATCAAATATATATATTATACAGTATTAATAAAGGAGAATATTAAGATAAAAGCTATTGGTGCCATCTCCATTGGAAATGGTTTGAATGTATGGATGATAACACGAAGTAACATGAGTACATATAATGGTTGTGCCTCATAGTGTATAAAATATCTTTCTTTTTTTATTTTGTTACATGTTGTTATGGTTTCTTTCTTTGTAGTGGGGTCTGACACCCACTATCCCTTATAATTATACCTAAATTCGACTCAAAGAAAGTTTAAGAATTAAGAATTCGGGTTGTCGCACTGCCAACCCAGCGATGTGAGTTCGATGCTCGACGGTGGACTGCTATTTGTAGTCTTGAAATTGGGTTTAAAAAAAATTATAGTATTGTTGAAATTGTGGCCCGGAAGAGTTACATTAATCTTAATGAAGTTATGGCACGCTGCTTACATTTTCAACTAGTAAATAAAAACTTACTTAATTCGCAAATCTTTGATGCTGGGTTGCGATAATATAAGTTTTTGCACTGACAAGTCGAGACACCGTTAACAGATTTACAATCAGCCTTGGTATCCTTGCAGGTGAATACAGTCGATCCATCAACACATTTATCTCCAAGCTCCACTGGAACTAAAAAACGAACGGAGTTTCAAACATAAACATAATATAGAACACATAATGTTTGTGTCACAAATCTGACGAGACTCATATATACATATACTTGTAGATCCGTAACCCAACTTTGGTACATGACTAGATGCATGGTCTCCGTTGAGAGAGTGTCCGACTTGAACTTTCCAACTGCACCCCCCCCCCCCCCCCCCCCCCCCCCCACTGAACGAGATCAAATTTCAAACTTGGTTGGATTCTAGCATTTGCACGCCCTTGTGTTAGAGTTGTCCATCTCGCACCTCATTGCAAAGCTTCCCAACTGTTGAAAATTTACGATCTGACTCCTGACATTCCTTTGGTTGGAAACTGTCCAACTGATGGCCATTTCAGTCGTAAAAAAACGACCAAAGGTAGGACAATGTTCTACTTTTGGTATAAAGGCAAAATAATTCACACTAAATACTGGTTGGAAAATTAAACAATAAAACAATTTCAACTTATTCTTGGTGTCAGGCTGGAAATATCCAACTGCTGAATTTATTTTACCAAGGTTTGGGTGAGACACCCCCTGTCAGCACGTCACTTATGTCATTACTTGTGATATAATAGACGTGCATCACATCATATCCGTTATACTATCGCTATAGTGCATGTACCAGGCTATAGTACATGTACTATATACATCAGCAGGCCTGGACTACTAAATTTCAATGAAGGATAATGTTAAATTATTTACAGACATTAGGTAAGATTTGTCATCTCCGGTTTAACCCTGGTTTATGGTAACCTCGAGGATTAATTCACCGTCAGAAACTAAACCTGGGATTTAAACCCGAGCCGCGGGTCTAAATTACACAATTCAAATGAATGTGATTTTGTCCCAGACAATACTCTGTTCGGGGACCAAAAATATTAGGTCGGGACCTAACAATCATCATTTAAATGCATTTCGTCTGGGCAATATTATTTTATCACCGACTAAGTATTCAAAAATGTCCAGCTCGTGAGATGGACCAAATGCTGTGTAAATGTGAATGTTCGCGTGAAATAGTACGGGACCAACGAAAGTTTACCATTAATCAAACATATTATAAACTATCCCATTCAGACAACTTTGGGCCCGTACATGGATATCTAATACCTGGATGTCGAATTGAAACCCGATGTGGAGCCAATGGGTTCAAAAACGAGACACCCAGGTACCAAATCTCCGTATATGTACAATATATACGACGGTGCGGAGCACACAATTTTGTCCCCACAACAACGGGCCTACCACTTCAAGTTCATTGTTTTTCATCGGTTCCTTATTTTTATTCTCACCAATACGATAATACCAATAATTTAGTTGCACCAGCAGTAGACTGTGTTCTCATTGGAACTGTTACCAAACCCTGATCTACGGTTAACTCCAACAGGGGAGTATGAGGTAGCATAATTATCCTGCAATATATAGCCACTTAATATCTCCTCTTTCTCGGAATAGTCCCCGACTAAAATGCAGAACTATTCCCTGATCAAATATAGATCGCCGACAATTTCTCGCCATATGAATGGTGTATAACACATTTGCCATCTCTGCGTGGTTAAACCGGAATGGTCCAGCCAGACCCACGATTTAGAAATATAGTGTATGTCTCTATATCGTCGTACTTGTTATAATGCGGACCGCCGTGTTCTAACGACAGCGAAAATAGATAATTATGACAACGAACATATTTTGGTTGGAAATTTATAAGCGAGGACCACCCACACCTGTAAAATGTGTGAGGATAATGTGTGGGGATAATGTGTGGGGATAATTGTTTTGTCAACTGCGATCATGTATGTGTTTTATTACACGCTTGTTCCTAGAAGTACAGTGTTATTGCTGTTCCATATTTACAAATCCGTATGGAACTTACGTTCCATACGCATCTCATTGACGTAAAATGACGTACGACACACACGACAAACACGCCCTGTATGTGCCTAATCCTGTATTTTTAATGCACGGATTCTAGGACGCGAAGCGTGTAATAAACACAGAACGACACGATGTGTAAATGGGTTTGTCGATACGGCACTCTTGTTGTCGCTTGCGATTCGAGTTCTATCCTTCCGCGACAGAACTCGTGTCGTATCGACAAACCCATTTACACATCGTGTCGTTCTGTGTATTTATAACCTTAAAATGACAATTAAAGCATATACCAGGGGCGAAAACTGCGTCCGGAAAAAAGGTGAAGTTATGCGACCATTATTTTTGAATTGCAAAATTATTCTAGTTTTCGAATCTGTTTGTTACACAAACATTTCGTGCCGCCAAATTCATATCTCAAAGACACATTTGTGACCCTCATGCTACTACCTCTTATCACTACAAAGGAAGAGTTAGCTCAAAACAGCGAGTTATTATTCACTTTTTAATGATCAGAACGGCTGTCTTATTTCAAAATCGGCAAGAAGCTTTCAATAAACAATTCACCATAACACCAGGGACGCGGCTAAAGAGTCTCTGGTGGGGGTGTCCATCTTGGGAATTCCAACTGCACCCCCTTGAATCAGACCAAATTTAAGACAAAGTTTAGCATAATTCCATTTTGCAAACCCCCCTCCCCTTGAATCGAATCAAACAAAGGTTTTGCATAATTCCATGCCCCTATTGCATCTAAGTGTTCTGGCCTAATAGCCTATTCATAAACCATGGTTCTATCTACCCGGTATGATAATATTAAGATATTTGAACCTGAAAATTGCACAAATCCTAACATCTAGTGGTGTAACTCCAGACAAATGCACACGACTGCGGGCAAGAGGCACGCCGGGCCAACCATGGTTTATTGCTATGTAACTGGTATATAC
The DNA here is from genome assembly GCA_032622095.1 of Siphonodentalium dalli. NCBI lineage: Eukaryota > Metazoa > Mollusca > Scaphopoda > Gadilida > Siphonodentaliidae > Siphonodentalium > Siphonodentalium dalli. The sequence goes on from CP136069.1 coordinate 116,730,362, forward strand.
AATGGACATTCATCAACTTTCATCAACTTCCAATGGACACCGGGCCGATCATGGTTGTTTGGGCCGATGAGAGGAAAATTTGAAAACTAAACAAGAAAATCGAAAAATCCTAGCATCTAGACTGACCTCAAGCTTTCCAGGTGTTTGAAATATCAAACATCATACTCCCCTTTAGGTTGGAATTTTTTCAACTGATGACCATTTCAGTCCACAATTTTGACCCAATGTAGTAAAATATTGTTTTCTTAAACTCATTAGCAGCCACGGGGGAGGGACCTGGACACACCCGGCCGACCATGGTTCGGTCCGGTGTGCGAAAATATTGAAATATGAACAAGAAAATCGCAAAATCTTAGCATCTAGACTAGCCTCAAGCCTTCCTGGAGTTGGAAATTTCAAACCTGACTTAGCTTGGTACACAAAGGAAGACAAATTGTTAATAAATGGAAAAATTGCTATTTTTCTGGTGTTTCTTCTAAATCGTTTCCTGTTTGATGAAAATACTGTTTAATTATGAGCTGTTTCTTTCTTTTTCACACGGGACATTTTTCTGGTAATAGCACGAGCAATTAGTTTAGGGTATGTATCATGACTCCGCCATGTATAAATGCATTGACGCCATTTTGTGCTTGACATGGCAGATTGTCTCGCGTTGTGCAGTACAATTCCGTCATTAAGTCCATGGAGGAAGTGATATTTTCACGGATGTTTGATCAAGAAGCTATTCTAAATGGTTAAGGGTTATTTTTTTCCAAATGAATGGACACTATTAACCGCTCGACCGCATCTGAGCATTCATTTTACTGCTAGTATATATACTCTTGATTTTTGGAAATGTCCTTTTTATATACCAGTTACTTGTAAATGAAACGATGACTTTAAAAATAGCTTTTTGATATCGTATATATCATACCGCGTTTCTGAATTTCGAATTTATGCTGGAGTCGCGTACATGCCAGAAACTAAACTATTTCATCATGCTATTACCAGAAAGTTGCCTAGTGATGAAAATGTGATAAACAGCTCATAATTGAGCACAAATGTCGTCAGACAGGAAATGATTTAGCAGAAATACCAGAAAATAGCAACTGTCAAGGGAGGGATTGTAAATAAGTGAACACTTCTAAACCAGATAATATTATGTTGAGGCTTTTGAATAGCAAAAGTTGATGAAAGACGAGTTACAAATAAATAACTAACATACGTTATTCGTACACGCTGCATGACAATTTGACAAACAATAGCAATAAACCAAATAACATCCAAATAATAAATTCACACTCAAAGAAATGAAGAAAACTATCAAGGTTCAAATACCAGTGTCAACTCAAAATACATTCAAAATTTACAATTTATTAAAATCCGCTGTGCAGAAAAGGGAACTAATATTCTGTCAGAAGAAAAAGAAAATTAAAGATGAATAGACAAGTACGCATTACATACACTTAGAGACATTTTGGTATATAAAACTATTCGTAAAGACTTGTATCCAGAGCAAATTAAATAGGAAAATATTAAGAATAAAAATTCTCCTACAAATTGGCTCAATGCAAAGGGGTGTAATTGGAACTGAGAATTGTGGTAGAATGTCGACTTACGTTCCAATATGAAATACACATCAGAAGGGTGGGTAAATTATTTGCTAGATCTTTCACCCAAACTTTCGAAACCGGGAATGTCAAAAATTCGCGCTGTAATTAAAAATAGCCATAAACATTACTGGTCATGGAAAACGACGACCAAAGTAGAGCGACAAACGCGCCCGCAGTCCCTCGCCAATTAAGTGATTAAAAAAAATAATCAATCCAATTGTCAAGGGAGGGCTTGTAAATGAGTGAACATTTCTAAACAAGATAATATTATGTTGAGGCTTTTGAATAGCAAAAGTTGATGAAAGACGAGTTACAAATAAATTATTAAAATACGTTCAAGTTATTCGTACACGCTAAATGACAAGTTGACAAACAAATAGCAATTAAACAAATAACATATATATCTTTATATATATCTTTTACAGTTCACACTCAAAGAAATGAAGAATAATATCAAGGTTCAAATAACAGTGTCAACTCAAAATACATTCGAATTAATTAAAATCCGCCAAGCCGAAGGCCGCCAAACCGAAGATAGTTGGACAAGGTCCGCAAATGTGAAATTATAGTGTAGCCTACATATATATATACGTCGCTGTGACGTTGTTTGATAATAATCTACAATCTGCAGAAGGGCTAATATATCCTTGTAAGTTTCAAAGCACTCGACTGCCCAAGTCATGTGCAATGTTTAGTCAACTCTCTCATTCGTATGCTGATTAATAACGGCAGGTTCCGATATATTGAACATTTTAACGCTAGGAGGAAGGCTTCATGTAATTAACAAATTAACCGGAAATAACTCCATTGCACGAAATGGTGCTTTGACTATATTTAGCGTTTTTCGAACTTTTATTCGATATATATATATATATATATATATATATATATATATACGGAATGATACAAACTTTAAATGATATTTTGTGCGGTGACTACGGGCAATTCGTATCACTACATGTTCGCTTTATATATAGGTGTATACTATCACTGACTATCGAGGATGTGGAATGTGAAATGGCGTCGATAGCAGCGTTCTATATCGAGTCATCACGGGAGATTACCACCATACATATGAATTTGATTATAGGCAATGCATGGTTCTGTGATTTATGAGTCTATACAAATGAAAAGCCTACCTTTTTGGCAGCTAGCAAAATTCTGTGAATATCCAGCTTTGCATGCGCAAGCGCCATTGACGCATTCTGCGAACTCCACGCATTGATGTTCTTCGCTATAAACGTCACAAGTCTGCCCAACTGTTCTACCTTATAGATAAAGAGACATTATAAGAAACGTTATAAGAGGAAAACAAACGGTATGTGTCTCCGAGTGTGTCTCCGGGTGTGCATGTCTCCGAGTAAATTTTAATCCGACAATCACTCGAGACATTGCTTTGGTCTCTAACCACGCACACACAATTGTCGGAGGCCAATATTCTTGTAATTCGATAGATCAACTCGCAAAGTTGTATAACATAGACGTTTCTGGCGAATTCCAACAAAACGTTGTCAGTCTAACATACCAGTATGTTAAGAAGGCGCCCTATTCGTGAATTTTCAAAAAATCTCAATTTCAAACTATCAATTTGAAGGAAAAATCATTATCCTTTACAACCAATGTATGCTACAGTACTATAACAACACATATTCACCCTCACAATATGAAAGATACGTTCTAATTATGTAAAAACAGTTGTTTATATGAATTAAAACAACGATTTCCATGTAGGTCATTGGAGAGTTTGACAGGACATATGTGACCCGCCATATCAAATCCAGTCGTAAGTCGGGATGTTTTTAACCCTGTGCCAATGCATTCTCTTATATATGCGAGTCGACCATAGGTCGCCTCGCATATATACATTGTTTCTTACAATTTTTAGGACATAAAATAAAAAACATCCATTACCCTGCAGGGAGCCCCACACATATATAGAAGCATATATAAGAGTGTCGTCTGCTCATGTTTGTCTGGGGTTCTGTATGGGTGAAATTATAAAATTGTTAAAGAATACAAGACAAAAATTATTAAAATTGTAAAAAATTGTTAGGCCAATGGATTCTCTTATATATATGCGAGGCGACATATGGTCGACTCGCATATATAAGAGAATGCATTGGCACAGGGTAAAAAAAATCCCGACTTACGACTGGATTTGATATGGCGGGTCACATATTTGCAACAGACGCAATGAATTATCTAGCTTAAGAACCCAAGTAGGGTATGTACTCAGAACTATTTTATTTTTTGGAGGAAAAGTGACCATAAAACAACATAATGTCTGAAAAGAACAATCATTATTGAGTGTTTATGTGTCTGTCAGATTATTGCAAACGCGGTGTAATAGTATTTATGTTGTGTTATGTTGTTTTGTTCCTTCGCACGACCAAAAAAGTGCTGCAAATGGCCAACAAAAAAACTAAAATATGCAATGGAAAATGTGTTATTTATTTTTTCACATTCATTGTTTGGTAGACTGAGCGCATACACTAGTTGGGCGCATAAACTAGACAATGCAGTGCGTGTGTTGCAAATATTTCCTGTCAAACTCGCCAATGGCCTATACATGGAAAAGTGTTGTTTTTATTCAGTTTAAACTACTTTTTGTTTGTTTTACATAATTAGAACGTATCTCTCATATTGTGAGGGTGAACATGCGTTGTTATGGTACTATAGTATATATACTTTGGCTATTGAGGTTAATAATTTTCCCCCTGAAATTGATAGTTTGACATTGAGATTTTAGAAAATTCACGAATGGGCCGCACACTAACATTAATTATCACAGATAAATTAGGAAACATAAAGATAACGGAATTATATCACTTAGTTTTGTAGTGTGCTTACCTGCTGCATCATTTCTGAGTATGACATGTGGGGACCAATGTATGCATCACCAGGTTGGACAATCATGATTATGTTATACCGGTGCATGTAGCCCAATTGTGTAGCTATAGCGTGGCTGATTTTTCAATCTGCTTCAAGTAACAATTCACATCATTTCACTTCAGAGGACCAGTATTAAATTATATTATTAAGCCTATATTCCACTTTCAATACCATTGCAAGTACTTCAGGCAATGACTATCAAGGTCTTATTTATTTCTTAATATTTCTTAATATTCACAAATTTAATTTAACTTAAACGAGACATCCGCGAATATAATTGATGAATTATGTCATACAGCGTTCTCCTGGAGTACATGTGCGTTATACAGTTGAAGATTAACTGTCATGTGGACTGTTTTTATCATGGAGATGTAACCGCGAGGTGAGTGGTCATAACTTGTATGTAAAACCCTTCGAATAATATTATTTAATTGGTTGAATAACATCTATGCAGTATGTTTCATTTTATTCACAAATTTAAGGGGTTCGGCTGTGTATATGTCAATTGAGACGTATTTTAGTATAACAGTGCTATGGGGTCGACACCCATGCATGGAGCGTTCTTCTTGGTATACATGTAGGCATACACGCACCCGTTCCCTCATTAAAATCAACATATTTCGCCCATGTTAGGGGACCTCCGTGAATTCGGGGACCTCCGCAAAGGGACCTCCGCAAATAGGGACCTACTGCAATTCGTCACACCGACATGACATTGGGAATTCCCATGTTTATTTATATATTTCTGACGTCTCATGAACAAAGTTTCATAGCCACCAGAGACCTCTAGCGTTAATTACGGTTTTAGTTATTAGTTTTACATTTAGTTATTAGTTTTACATTTAGTTATTAGTTTTACATTTAGTGATTAGTTTTACATTTAGTTATTAGTTTTACGAAACCGATTGAATTGAAATAGAACGTCATTAATTGTGCATTGGTGATAATTTATATCTATGAAATATAAGAATGACAATAAGGTCTATTAGTTTGATAACGATAATCATTGATCGTGAGAAATCGTCTATTGGTTTGAAATATGTCTATTGATTAAGAAAATATGGCTGTACGTTTATTGAATATGCGATAGCTGCACTAATTGTTTGTTATTATATATTAGTTGAACTATGAATACTATTAAATTAAAATAGAACACTAATTCTGCATCGGCCAACATTGATTATGAATCTATATCTATTAAAACTGAATTGTCTCTTATTGAATCCAAGAACGACTATTTCTTTGAAAATGGAGACTATTGGTTTGAAATAGATTGCTATTGAATGTGCGATGCATGTAATTGTTTTCACAAACCACTATTAACTTTTATTTCATGTAATTTCCGACCGAATGGCCGCCCATAAGTATCTTCAAGTGTGTGAATCAAGCCACAATGATCTGAACTGAACATTTGTGTACGGCATTTTCACTGCACGTGGCCGCGCCTGTGATATCCGGAATGTCTTTGTTTGGCGCTTGTGCTTAGATTGACAGATTATATGCTGTAAATTATTCCCGAGAAGGCTGCACACACTGTTTGTTCTTATACATCTTTCACCAATTTATTTCATTGATACCATTCAGTGGTGCGAGTATCTCACATTCGTGTGGACTTTCTGTGGACTTGTAATAGCTCACATTCGTGTAGCCATCCAGTGGATTGCGAACTAATCGTGTGCAGTAATTGTGGAAGTAACAAAAATATATATTTTATGAACTTTTAATGTATTACTAACTATTTATGTCCTATTGTTGTACATGTATATTTACTATATTGTGATATGTTCAATTTGGTGTTTTCAGGTTGAATAATATACCATTAATACAACTGTGTGTGATGTTTTATGAAAAAAAATGAAAATAATTTCACAGAGGGTCGGGTGAGGGTCAGGAAACGGAAATGACTTTTTTTTTCGACTCTGTGTCGTGCAGATTTGTTCAAGAACCCCTCCTGTCCGAACAACTGTCATTGTTTCTACATCATGTGAGTAAACGATTATTTTAATATAAGATTTTCGTCTCAAAGTTGATGAAATTGGTTAGTGAATGAGCATTATTGTGTAGCTGTCGTCTGCCATTGTTTCTGCGACTCTCGTGTATGTTTATTTTCGTGCACTCAATGTCTCTTGTTGAATAGACGTGTCCCGGGTCCAGAGCAACTTAAAATCTGAAAAAGGTAGTAACCCGACAACTCCAGTCATAACAAGAGATTGCATCGGCGGTGCTGACATACCCCGGGCAAATACGAACCGATAAAGTATGGTTGAGATATCAAAAACGAAATGTCCAAATAAACAAAGATGAATAATCTTGATTGAATAGTGAACATCCATACAAGTTTCATTCAGATCCGTCAGTCGGTGGTGTAGATTATCTGCTCGTACAGACAAAAACCGTAACATTTCCAGATAAACAAAGATGAATAACTCTTGAACGGAACAACGACTGAACACTCCGTTGAATTTCCCCATAGTAGTAAATATTAAATTTCATTCAGATCCGACAACCGGTGTTTGAAATATCTGCCCGGACGGACGGATGGACAGACGGACGGCCATACATTTGGACTTTCTTTTGTTATTTTTGACAGTTTTTACCACATAAAGACTACCACTTAACTTCAAATTGTACGAAATCATGTAGGTGGTAGTTTGACATTGGTTGGTCGTTCATGTCAACTTTCTTTTGTCTTAGGCTCCTCCCATGACTACCTAAGACTCAAATGCATAAACCGAAAAACGGATAAATGTCCGGACGGTCAGACGGACGGACGAGGTCAATCCAATATAACCCCATTCTCGTCGAGAGTGGGGGTTTAATAAGTTATGCAGACTGTTTGTTGAACTTCTTTCCAAACATCCTATATTATTGTATGTATTGGAATTATGGAACTACTCATTATCGAATAGCCAGCCATCAAAGGATCAAGCAAATATTTGAAGACAGACAGAAAACACTCGTGTCTCAATGTATGGCATGAGGTCAAAAATTACTATGTGCAGGAAGCATGGGGTGCATGTTATTCTTCTGCAATCATGAGAGTGCCAAACAATATTGGACAGTAACACACTACGAATACGGTTCTGTTTTATCACACGTCTGCAACTTTTACAGCCCCCTTTTGGTGTAACCCGATGATTTTTCCGTTGGAAAATGGCTTTAAAAATTCTGACTGACTTATATTTGGTGTCAACTCGGACTGGACATTTCCTTTCTTACTGAATACTCACTCACGAGTAGTTCTCTTGTGAAATGTTTAAATGATAAATTCAACCAACGGCCATATCGTTTGTTGAACATATTTTTCATAAATTTTGTTAATTAGATATGAATTTTTTGTCCAGAATAGCATATTATCGAGCTAGGCTAATATCGCCCTTAAACCGAGTAATATCGATTTGCGACATCTCCAATCCGATTAATAAGGATTTACGACATGCCGAAAATCTACTTCACTGCTATAAAATAACGTGTGGGTATCCATTTTTGCGACGTCGCTCATATGAAAGAGTTGTCAGTTCCTAAGAGGCGATCTAATTATTAACTATTATATTACTTGGTTGGTTTGATATCATTGGCCTGATAATAAACAAACCAAGTCCCACCAATGAATATAGGAATACTTTTGTATTTGTGTTATCTATCTGTCATCTGCTTATATATTTGCTGAACATCACTCCGGAAAAATAATAGAGCACACCAATGTATACTTTTATAACGGAATGGGAGAACCCATTCAGCAAAGAAAGAGTTGAATTGTAGAATGCACTGCGAAGATCGGTTTATTTTCGAGTAACTTGCAGGTGTGTTAAACGGATAAATGTCCGGACGGTCTTTAGTTTAAACATATTTATTAAGCTAAACTCAGCTTAAGGGATCGGAGCACAAGTTACAAAACTTACGGTTGCTCCTCTCCCTACAAATGTTACAAATAATAGATATACATACAAAAGACGACAATTACAGCACGGTACAAAAACAAAGCAAGTAAATTTGGAGAAAATCCGTCATCCGTGATCCACTGGCGACAGGAAGGGACTCTCTATCACATATCCATCTGAATTGAAGAGCACTGTTTGAGGTTTTAATATACGATTAAGGTCATTCTTCGAATCTCTTGGTAGCATTGATATATGACTGTACTGTCTTGAATAATTCAGTATTAGTTTCATAAGAGACGCTTGGACGGTCAGACGGACGGACGAGGTCAATCCAATATAACCCCATTCTCGTCGAGAAATAAGTTATGCAGACTGTTTGTTGAACTTCTTTCCATACATCCTATATTATTGTATGTATTGGAATTATCAAATAAACACCTCAAAAGGTTTTGACTCCAAATATATTGGGTCGCTTTATACAACTTGGCACATGTATTCTATATATGGAAACTAATCCACAATGTGAATGATAGCCATGGTGTTACGCTTGGAAGGGTACCAATTAAAGGAACAATTAACTTGAAGGACAATAACACAAAGCGCACACGCGCGGGTTAACCACATGCCAATTATCATGGGGAGCCTTACCAAACACGCCAAGCGTATACGACGGTGCCAAATTGTGAACATACGCGATTTCCGTTGAGCACATTCGTACTTGACCCTACCCATGCTTGCAACACAATTTGCACCATATATAAGAATGTTCTGATATGATAATTTTTAAATAAAATATACACACATTGAAAGTACAAATAAATAAATATAATAGAATATACATGTATATTGTATTCAGTCTTTTCAGTGATGACTGACTGTCGTCTTCCTATATATCCAGTGTGTATACACTTCCCGTTTGTCGAAATACTTACCTGTCCATTACCATGCACATTCCCTATATGCATACAAGTTTAATTGTGATATGGACACTATATATATAGGAACATTGGAAATTACAACAACAGGTTCATGATCATTTTTGAAATCCGAACTGAATTTTGAATGTGAAATCCCAATAAAATGACGATCATTCTTGAATAACTCCAATAAAATGTTTAGCACTGGAAAGGTGTGAGATATCCGCCAATGTATTGAGTGTAACATACGTTTTCGAGCTGTTATAAGGTTAAATACTCACGTGTTTGACACGCGAATCCATCGGAATACTTGTCATTCTCACAGACACATCTATGCGTCCCATCTGGAAGGTATGTGGCTTCGCATTTAGCGTCGGGGGTACACTGGTAGTTACCCTCGGTTAAAGAAGGGTCACACCCAATGTACGGAAAGCGTCCTGAAAATAGGTAAAACGAAAACGTTTATTTCTTCGAAAACCGAATACCATTCAACTAACTATGCAATATCATCGTTTCTTCTAAATGTATCAATTTGATGTTGGAGCATGCCGATGTGGGAATGTGCCTAGCAGTAGATTGCTGCAGCGCATCGAATTCTAACTACTTTCACGAACGAACCAACGACGTAACCTATTGTCGGCTTAATTGCAAGTCTATATACCGTGCATTAATTGTCCATTAACCATATTTCATGTCGGGAGCTGCGCTGGTTCAGCATTAAAATTCCGGTGCCGGTGCATTCTCTTATATATGCGAGTCTCCCATAGGGAGTCTCGCATATATACGAGAATGCACTGGCTTACAAGGTCAAGGTAAATGTCGTTAGGCCAATGTATTATCTTACCCTTATAAAACACTCTGGTAAAAGCCCAGTAAACCATGGTTTACCAGACTCTACTCTGGTAATGTCAGGTTTACAATGATATACTCTGGTAAAAAGCCAGGTAAAAACCCATGTACAAGTTGTATGGGTTGGTTCCAGTCAGAGATGGATTTTGTGAATAACTGAGTTCTACATTCTCTTGTACTATTGGTATGTGGCAGCTAATAACAAATATCCTTTGATTTCGAATGGGGTGAGGTAATACCATACAATAATATACAAGTGATACAAGGGGAATGATGATCCTATTTCTAGACTAAAGTCTGGCATGTTGTCCTTGTAGCAACTTCAATCAGGGACAAGAATTTAGGTGGGTTGGGTTTTTTTATATTAAAGTCCAAAACGGAAACAACTCTGCAAGGTGGAGTCCAACCAATCTCAAAATTGCTGATACATAGGCTCCCATGTTGGTTAATGTTTTGTACATCATAATTTACCAGAGTATAATGTAAGTGGGTATATCATGCCTTTACTTGGAATTCACAAGGGGATGTGTCTTTTTTACATGGACTTTACATGGCTTTTACCAGAGTATATCTTTGTTTATCTGACTTTACCATATTTTACCAGAGTAGAGCCATGTAAACCATGGTTTACCTGACGTTATCAGAGACATTCTACACAGATATGAGCGATAACTCTATTTCACAATAGCACATTTATCAGCTGAGGAGTTTTGTCTCTTTTGTGAGAATACAATAATATTTTGTTCGTTAGTCAGTGGAAAACAATTGTACCCGGTATCATACTCAAAAGATAACAGAATGGGACAAGAATATTCTTAGAAATAAGTAGGCTAAATCCAGAAGAGTTTAACACCTTATGTAATCATAATGTAATTCATTTCGCCTCCAATCTGTTACACCAAATGTTAAAGCTTCTGAAAGCGCACCTCGATACTACCGTGGTAACTTTACCCGAACATCGAGGTAAATTACCCTGGTATAATTACCCTGGTATAATTACACTGGTAAAATTACTCTGGTAGAATCCCACATGCATACTTACATCCCGGTAAAATACCTTGGTGAAATAAATGGGTGGGAACATTTTACTAGAGTAAAAATACATGGGTGGGTCTGCATAACCTCATAACCTGGGAACTTGTTGTTGTTATAGCCTGTTCTGATTGACTGATTGAGATAGGGTTTTAACATCGATTCAGTCCCTGTGCCATATCACGAATAAGAAAAGTATCAGTTAGTCAACATTGTATAGCGAGCAACTTTATATACAGAGCGGACATCGGATGAGACTAAAACAATGAACGATGTACAAATATAGCACCAAAGAGGAAATGTTTCCACTGGGAGTCAGGCATATAAATTCAACTACTGTCAGTCTACTGACTAATGTGCAAGCATATAATATAAAACGCATAAACGTTATTACAATCATACAGACGGAATACGTAATCATTAGCAAATAATTATCAAGATATCTGGCGGGAGCCTTTATCAATACTTCAAGTTGACGGTCGAGTGGGTGACACGGAAGCAGGGATGTGGCTAGAGGGGGTGTGTGGCGGGGGGGGGGTCTCACCCCCCCCCCAGCAGAGAGCTATATTTTCAATAGTTGGAAATTTCATACCCGCCACAACGAAATTTCACACCAACAATAGGTTGAAAATGTTCTTGTAGTTTGATTATAAAACAATTTATTGGGGGGAATTTATTGTTTTTCGACCAATATTTGCATATGTTCCTATTTTTTGTCAAAAATTTTGACAGATATGGACATCAGTTGGAAATTTTCCAACCTTATGGGGGTGACAGGCTGGAAATTTCCAACACGTGGAAAGCTTGTGTCCTGGTCCCTCCCCCGTGGCCAGTCAAAAACTTCTAGTTAATTTAAGAAAACAATATTGTCATACAATTGGTCAACATTGTCATTGGAATTGTCATCAGTTGGAAATTTTCCAACCTAAGTGGGGGTGTAGGGTTTGAAATTTCCAACAGTAGGAAGGCTTGAGGCTAGTCTAGATGTTAGGATTTTGCGATTTTCTTGTTCAGATTTCAAAATTTTCGTACACCGGGCCGAACCATGGTCGGCCCGGTGTGTCATTGCCCCATCCACATGGCCAATACAAAACTGCTAATTAGTTTAGCAAAACAATATTTTTCTACATTTGGTCAAACTTGTAGACATAAATGGTCATCAGTTGAAGAATTTTCCAACCTGAGGGGGAGCATGAGGTTTGAAATTTCCAACACTAGGAAAGCTTCAGTTGAGGCCAGTCTAGATGCTAGGATTTGCGATTTTCTTGTATATAGTTTTCAAAATTTTCTCACACCGGGCCAAACAACCATGGTCGGCCCGGTGTTTCCTGGTCTGTTGTCGGTAGCTGTGTGCATTTGTCTGGAATTAGGTCACTAGTTGTCTTTTTGGGGGCAATTTTCAGGTTAAAATATCTTAATGTTCTCATACTGGGAAAATAGAAGCATGGCTTATGAATATATAGGAAATTAGACCTGAGCATGAGTTACAAGGGGGGGGGTGCAAATGGAATTATGTAAAAAGTTGTGTTGGTGCGATTCCGACTCAAGGGGGGGGGTTGCAAATGGAATTTTGCAAAAAGTTGTGTTGGTGTGATTCCGACTCAAGGGGGGGGGGGTGCAGTTTGGAAATTCCCAAGGTGGACACCCCCCCCCCCCCAGCGGAGACCCTCTAGCCACATCCCTGCACAGAAGGTCACCAACCGGCAGCTTCAATCCATGAACACTGGTTGGACCAGACAGGTTGGACCAGACAGGTTGGACCAGGCAGGTTGGTGTATTTCAAAGTTAATCTGTTCTCTTCAAGCATCGTGTTGAAATTTTCAAACGAAAAGATCAACCTCTGATTCTGAGAGTCAAAACGTCTGAAAGATTTTGGAGCAACATGATCAACCATGCCAAATCCACCCCACCCCACCCTGCCCATGCATTCATGCAACTGCTCCTCTTGTACATAAGCAGTGCACCTCGTGATATACGTTGATCAAATGCTACCTGTGAATATTACCACAAGGGGACCGCCTTGATAAATTGAACTTTTGTAAAGGGTCCTGTTTGTATATTAGTATTATTATGAAATTGAATATTAATTAAACATTATTGAATCTGGAATTTGAAACACCGGTGGGTGTTGAAACTGCAGTTGAAGGTCAGAACATATGTGTTTAATAGTACAATCTTACCATCAATTGTTCTTGACATGCTTTCAACATTCCAACATACATGGTGTGAAGACAGAAAAGGTTACAATAAGCAATACCTACATGTATCCCCCGCTACGTGCGGAGTAACAACTTTTATTAAATGGTGGAACATATTTACTTAATATGACGATAATGTTGTACACCATTCGTTGCATGTGCTCCGTATACTTTGCATGTATGTGCTATCAGGACTTGGCAGGGGATTTGACAAAAAACATAAGGAATGTATCGGTTATGACAGATTAGTCAGGCTACATTCCAACAGGTGGTTGCTACCTGTTCCTCTTTCAAACTGGATAACATGTAGCCGTTAATAAGACACTATAGATTCAACATTCTACAATAATCAAGACGAAATTCAAACAAACATGAGACGACAGATATAACATACACGAATAAACAGAATATTGCCAACAACAGAACAAAATAATAACTGAAATTTAATCTGAAACACTGCGAAGAGGCGTCACTAACCAAATGATTGAGCTTGGTCGACTCACTCACCCGTCTGAAGAGATGCGGGACCGAAGTGGACCATGGGCTGTCATACCCACAGATCGACGCTTCGCGCGATACGGCCGCCAAAAACCACCAGCTGAAACCCTACACCACACCTCACGGGCTGTCATACCCACATGTCGATGCTTCACGCGATACGGCCACCCAAAAACCCTACACCACACATCTCACGGGATTCACCCCACGGCAAACAATGTGCCACATTAAGGGATTCAGTGGGACGGTAGGCCTATTCTATACAGTGAGCACACATGGGGGTACCTGTTCTGTTAGGGGACTTAATAAAGTTGAACAAACATCGCAGAGATTATATTTCTTTGTAAAAACATGTTCCTTAAACATGACAGAGTAGGTGTGGTACCAGCTCGAGATGGCATGATTTAGGTGCCTTTTGTGAGCAGATTTCTTAATAAACATTTAATTGATTACGCGGGAGAAATTCTATGATAATACAGTATTAGCGACGCAAAATTCGGCTTTTAGAACACATGTGATCGCTTCGAGGCGCGGGGTACGAACGTGACCCATTTCTTTGACTTCAGCCGAATTCGGTTACTCGTATTTAATTCGGGATATTGTATACTTACGTAGTTTGCAACTGATATCGTAGTAGTAGTTTGTATTTGTGCATCTGCATCTACTAACAGTTTCGAACGTTATGCAGTCAAAGTTCGACACACAGCTATCCTCTGGGCTCGTTACACAGCTGCTGGAAAGAGCCGCGTGCCCTGAAGAAACATGCCATCGTGAAATGTTAAATTCACAAGTTTGGGAACATAACAAGTGAGTATTGTATAATACATTGTCGGATCAAGAACAAGAAATTGGCGGGACCATAACCACAGAAACACGATATTAACCCTGTCTGTACTAAAGCATAATTGACGAGTAGTCATTCTATAGGAAATGTTCAGATAATAAGTTTAACAAACGACTATATTGAACTTATTATCTAAGTATGTCCCTCAATAAATAAAGCTCCTTCTGCGCTTTGATTTATCTGTGGTGTGCTTTTATCACCTTAAGATGCCACAAATCAACAATGGACCATATTTCGATATACACTTGATAACTAAATGGGAGCATCCAATTAGTGTAGAAAGGGTTAAAGGAATACACGGATTTTAATTTGCATCTCAAATATCATATATACGTAAATTAGAATTAAATAATTAGAATTAATAAATTATGACTAGGCCTATGTGTCGATAAATACGCGAAATGCGGTTATACAGACGTTATTTACTCTGAACAATTTCTGAACAAATAATCAAAGAATTATCAGCAGTTTTAATTTCCCGCACAAAAGGCAGTATAAAGTTTTTTAGTGTGACCACATCTGCAATATATTGACCACAAACGCTCTGTATTGTTTCGTGCATAAATCGTACCCGACTTTTCTCAATTTCACGACTTAAGTAGGCTAAGTCTTTTCCGGGTCGTTACAAGTTAAGTGCTGCTGAATATGACTATTATGTATCTTCCATGGAATAAATGTTTAAACAAGCCCTGTCTGATTTGACACCGGTATGACTACCACACGTACGTTTTCCATTCCATGAAACAGGGATGGGTCCATTACTTTGCAAAGTACTACACTATCATTATAGTTGTTATTTTCTGTATTACAATTACCATTACCATTACTTATAACCATTACCATTACTTTTCAATTTCCTATTATTTAATATTAAATGAAATTGTCTTCAACAAGATCTGAGCTTTAAATAATGTGCAACCTGTGGGAATGCATTAATATAGTATGAGTAATTGCCCTTACCGTAAGCAATATATAGACAATAGTTAACTGTCATCAGCGACGAACGAAGTTTCTCCTCGAGTGAGATGCGCAGGATTATTTTTCACGAGGCGTTAGCCGAATAAAAAATAATCCTCGCATCACACGAGAGGAGAAACTTCGTTCGTCGCTGATTTTAACTATTGTGTTTATTATATTTTCCACAACTGTTTGTCACGACACAACTCTAATAAAATGCATTGAGAAGATGTTCCGATTCTGAATATTGACCTAAATGTTTCCGTTAAATTACGCGCAATGATAAGATAACAACCCAAATAAGGTAAATCGATTACGTCACTCATTCATGAATTTTTTACTATAGCGGCGCGCGCCATAGTATTTTACCCCGTATAAGGAACGTGACGTCATTTCATTGACTGATTTCTCCTATTGCCACCAACTTCAAAGGGGATTTTTCGGAGGAATTTTTCAAACAAACAACAAACTTTATTGATTAAATTAGTAACTGTTTGGAATGTCATTGTGTGGATAAGCCTTCCTAGTTCTATGAGATATCACTGCTTCCTTTCATTTGGAATATGCACTCGAATATCAGTGGAATTTGAAGTGGAACTGCTTGAAGATATTGAAGTGGATTTCAACAATGTTTTCATTTTCTTGGTGCGAATGCACTTGTGGGGACAATTGTTTATCACGATTTCGATCTTTGGATTCCGAAGTGTAACGTAACCAAAAATGTTTCCCAGTTGGTGTTGATCCTGCAAATTCACTGAGCTGGAATTTGATGTCGATAACACATTGGTGGTCTGTGTTTTGGTGTTGTATCTTGTGTTATCTGACTATGCACTGGAACTGAGACAATTATTTTGGTGTAAGTGGAGTAACCCAAAACGAGCACTTCGAATTACGTAATTCGGAACGTGCGATGTTGGGATAAATAGTCCGTCATCGCTGGGAGTAGGATAAACCTCTGGGAGTAGGATAACATCGTGGCACTTCCGGGAGTGGGGATACGATTATTATTTTGGCAGAAAAAGTTGCTGAAAATATAATAAATAGATAGAACGACACAAGTGTGTGAACTGGTTAACGTTATTGCACGAGATTGTTGTGACGCGATGATAAAACGAGAACCGGAGGTTCGAGTTTTACCTCGCGGCACGACAAACGAGTGCAATAACGTTAACATGTTCACACAACTGTGTTGTTCTATGTTTATTGCACACTCTGAAGATTGCAGCTTGTAACATACTAAAATTTAGGTCGATATTGTTGTATTTAATTAAACAAACATGTGCTTAATGTAGACTATAGCCCACAATTTAGCGAAGACATTTTCTGTTAAAGTTGACGTCGCCAGTGACGTTGTTGACGTAATAGGTTTGTATTGTTCAAGAACAATACACATTTGTTTATTGAACGTTTCAATTCTTCTGTATTTTGCTGTATTTCGCACTAATAAGCCATTGGGTGTGCAATAAGCGTTTTTATTAGAAGCAATATACTTTCAATAAAATTTCAAGATAAAGTTACATTATTGTCCTCAGATAAATTAGGACAATTTATTTTCCCCAAAGAACTTAAAAAAATAACTGATAGAACTGTTGTATTCTTTAAAACTTCCACTTGTGAGAAAACCAGCATTATTCCCGACAGGTGTATATTTGATAAAGTAATTCTAGCTTTTTAATTGAATGGGATTATATGGAGAACTTTGGTGAAGTAATGCATTTATACTTTGAAATACATCTCATTCAACAAAATGACCAATTACAAATTACTTTCCATTACTTGAATTAAAGGAGTAATGTATACTAAATCCGGTAATTTATGTGACCATCTCCTTTTATACTCAACATAATATATGCAATAAATGAATGAATTAGAGCCATAGTTTAATGCAAAATACACTCGAGAGCTCTATGAACTATGCAAACAACACAGTGATTAGAATGAAAATGAATAAATGGCTGGAGTCATAAATTCATTTTCTGAATAATTACCATGTTGTTTGAATCGTTCATAGAGGACATGAGTTTATGTTGCACGAATCCATGGCTCAAATTCATTCATTTGTTGCACATATCCTGTTGTATATGTATATAAAAGGAGATGGTCCCATAAATGGCCGGATTTAGTGTACAGTACCCCTTTAAGCATTGTAACGAATTACCATTACCCCAGCCTGCCAGGAAATAATTACATCAGACCCATTAATATTAAGTTGTGTTGGCTATAGATATCGACTTTCAAAAATGAAATTTTGTCAGTTTTGATTTTTTTTGTCGTCAGCCAAGCAAAACAATCGAATGATCACCTCTTGTAAAGAGCGACCATGCTCCCTACCCAAAGCGGCAGGGTAATTAAGGCTGAATTGGTCACTCTCAGGTTTTCTGTAATAAACTTACCCAGGTTGCTGAAATTGTGATAAATTTACCCATGTTGGGGAGAAAATTGTGACCCAAGTTAATACAATTTCATATTTAGCAACAAAATATTCATATTTTGCGATCAAAATAACCACCTCCAGTACTAAAATTCCTTTTTTTTGCTTAATGAGGGATATTACTTGCCAAAACTGAACAAGTATTTCCCCGGTCACTTTTAACTCGCGTTCATATTGTGATATTTGCTCCAACTGTAACTTTATCACAATTCTCTCCAACCTGGGTAACTTTACCTCAATTCTCCCCAACATGGGTAACTTTACCTCAATTTTCTCCAACCTGGGTAACTTTACCTCAATTCTCCCACAACCTGGGTAACTTTACCTTAGTTTCCTCCAACCTGGGTAACTTTACCTCAAATCTACCCAACCTGGGTAACTTTACCTCAATTCTCCCCAACCTGGGTAACTTTACCTCAATTCTCCCCAACCTGGGTAACTTTAGCTCAGTTCCCTCCAACCTGGGTAACTTTATCACAATTTCGTGAACCTGTGTAACTTTATTATAAAAAACGTCGACGACAGTGACCAATTCAGCGTAATTGAGTGCTTTAGGAATTATGAGATGTTGTGATCGTTTTCGATGTATTTACCTGTGGTCTGTGGATGATTTGTGGATTTTCGCGAGGCCTGTGTAATATGAATGATGGTGATTTGTTTATGTTTTATTTACTTTTTTATTTAAATCTGACCGTGGATCTTTAATATAACCCTTTCACGGCGGGAGCTGCGCTGGTGAGTCAATAAAGATCCTGTACCTGTGCATTCTCTTATATATGCGAGGCTCCATATAGCTCCTGACTTACAAGGTCAATGTAAATATTATTAGGCCTATGCATTCTATGCGATTCGCATATAAGAGAATGTATTGACACAGGGTTTTAGCAAAATTCCAGGAAGCGCCATATACTTACTTGTTACACAGTTGGAGTTATCCCAGTATTCACTATTTGAGCATTTGCATCTTTTAACGCCAGTGCTAACTGTTTCGCAAGTCATATCGCCAGTACATGGATCACCGGTAAGTACGTCCGTACACAGCTGATTTAAAGTGTAGTCACCTGAAATAGATTCAATTTCAATTCAATTCAAGAAGGTGATCATTCATTACAACCTCACAGAAATATATCAGTTTATTGCAGATGAAAATTTGACACTGTACATAGTAAACTATACATGTACATATACCTTACTAGCAGGGTTACCCGGCGTTGCCCAGGTTAAAGTGATGTGAAACCCTCTGCATGTTGTGGATATTTGGTGAGAATAGAGGATACTCTAAGATTTGCTCAACGTGTTACACGTATTCTCAAAAATTGTAAATCCAAATAGCATCACAAAACATGATTCTTAAACATTGAATACAAGTAGTGGCTCACCTTGTCGATTGTCATTTTGTTTGTCGCGATTAATCCGTTCCACCAATAAAGAAGTATTTATTCATTTATATATGCGTATACGTCAGACGTTATGACATGAAACATGAACATCATAAACATATTAGTTCGCAAAAATAAAAAACGACAATTAGATTTTACATATATAGAGATGATCAACCAATCTAGTGGGTTAGACTAAAATTTTGAGGGCACCTGGCTATCATATCTCCACGAAGATACAGTTGCTTTAAAGAAATGTCCAGGTGCTCCTCTGTTCATGGCGCTATATATTTGCGAAATATTCTTAGTTTAAAAGAAATTTTGCTATGCATGTATATCAGCTACCGGTACATGAGTGGTTTATTGTACATTTTTTGTGGAAACTATATTGAATGCAACAGACTCGATTGAGTTATAATATACATGTATACATTATCCATTCTAATATGCAATCCTCTGACGGATCGATGTCTCACAGTTTGCAAGAATATGTGTATATCTTAATTAAAATGATAAATATACGTTTAATGCTTTCTTCTATGTATCAGGATTGCTAGCTCATTATACGTTTTAACACGCACGATTCGATTGCTCGTATCATTTGAGAAGAAGGTTATGAATTTGATGGTAATTGGCACTAACCATATCTTTTTATCAGTTTTGGTGACCCTCCTGTCCTATTTCAGACTAAAGCGGCGCCACTTTTGTCATCATTAAACCAGATACTTAGACTCATTATGGAAATGCATCTATATCTATATTTGCGAATGTCTGTCTGTCTGTCTGTGTTCTATAGAAATTCACAGGGGACCACCTAGATGGCACAAAAGGGGTGTAATAGGGATAACTTTTTACGAGAAAGATAATGGCGAGGGTTAGAATTATCTAAAGTGACGCCGTTGTTGTCAGGGGCAGAAAAGGGGGAGGGGCAGAACCAAAATTGTCGCCGATTGCCACCAAACTTATATATAATCATCCCCATAATATGAGGAATCTAATGGTGCGGTTTAAATATGCCAAAAGTCGCGTCAGGGATGCCCGGAAGGGGAGAGGGGCACCAAAATTGATCAAAAATAATTTTAGCGCCGAATTCCACCAAATTGATGCACATTCTTCTGAGATCTTCTCCATGATACAAGGAATCTTATTGTGTGATTTAAAGACGCCAAATTGGTGTCGTTGGGATGAGAGATATGGGGGGGGGTGGGTGGGTACTAAATCTGATAAGAATTGGTTTAGTCGCCGATTGCCACGAAACTTATACAAATTCATCCGCAGGGTATGAGTAGTCTAATGGGGTGGCTTAAAGCTGTCAAAGGTGGCGTCATTCGAGTCAGGGCTGCACTGAAAGGGAGAGGGGCACCAAAATTGATTCACAATATTTTTAGCGCCAATTTCCAACAAATTGATACACATTCTTATCCATGATATGAGGAATCTAATCGTGTGATTTTAAAGACGTCATATTGGTGCTGCTTTGGTGAGAGATGGGGTGGGCACTAAATTTGATAAAAATTTGTTTAGTCGCGGATTAGCACCAAACTTACAAATAATAATCTCCATGATATCAGGAGTATAATTGTGTGGTTTAAAGATGTCAAAAGTGGGGCCATTCGAGTCAGGGGTGCCTAGAGGGTGAGAGGGACACAAACATTGATAAAAAATATGTTTAGCGCCGATTTCCACCTGATTGATATATATTCTTCTCCGTGATACGAATAATCTAATCGTGTGGTTTAAATGCGCCAAATTGGTGCCTTTTGGGTGAGAGATATGCAATGGTGGCCCTAAATTTGATACGAATTTGTATACTCGCCAATTTTCATAAATTTTATATATATATTCATCTCTATAATGAGTCTAAGTGTGTGGTTTAACGATGTCAAAAGTGGCGCCGATTGAGTCCGAAATAGGGACGGGAGGGTCACAAAAAACTTATACAAATATGTTTAGTGCCAACTACCATCAAACTCATGCACGTTCCTCTCAAATGATACAATGAATCAAATATTTGCGAATATCTGTCTGTGTTCTATATGTAACTTTAAGGGTACAATCGATATGGCACCAAGGCGGTCTAACAGGGGTAACTTTTTACGAGTAAGATAATGGTGCGGGTTAAAATTTTCTAAAGTGACGTTGTTGGTGTCAGGGGATGGGCTATTTTTAGCGCAGATTTCGACCAAATTGATATATTATTCTACTCCGTGATACGAGGAATATAATCGTGTGATTTAAAGACGCGAAATTGGTGCCGTTTTGGTGAGAGATGGGGGGGGGGGGGGTAATAACTATGATAAGAATTTGTTTAGTTGCCGATTACCACCAAACTTATATATAATCATCTCCATTATATCCAAGAGATATGGAAATGTAGAGCAGGCATGTTCAAAAATAGTGGTCACAGTGTGCAGTCAAATATGGTTACTTCTGAGATAAAGGAAAACGCAGTCCGTAGCACATGCCTTTTCAGGATCCTCCAATAGTGACATCTGACAAGGGTATATCTGCCCGATACAGAGGATTTCTTTCAGTTTTTAGAACAGACTCATCGCCTAACATAAACAACTCAAAATCTCGCTGTGTCTGGCACATGTAGCTGCTATACGTGCATAACATCATTTCTTTTAAACTGAAAATGATTAGCCAGTATATAGCACCAGAACACAGGAGCACCTGGACATATCTTTAAAATATCTGTATCTTCATGAAGATATGATAAACTAGATTGATTGATTGATACATCTCTATGTAAAACACAATTGTCGTCTTTTATTTTTTCGAACAAATGTGTTTATGATCTTCATGTTTCATGCTATAACGTCTGAAGTATACGCAGTTGTAAATAAATAATACTTCTTTATTGGTGGGACGGATTAAACGCGATAAACAAAATGATAATCGCTCCGACCTGACAAGGTGAGCCATCACTTATATTCCATGTGTAAGAATCATGTTTTGTGATGCCATTTGGAAATTGGGCGCTAAATATACTGTTTATCTTTTTTGTCTCCCTCTCACTTTCTATGCATCCCTGACTCGAATGACCTCACTTGTGAAATCATTAAACCACACAATTAGACTCCTGATATCATGGAGATGATTATTTATAAGCTAATCGGCGACTAAACAAATTTTGATAAAATTTAGTGCCCACCCCACCCCATCTATCACCCAAAACAGCACCAATATGGCTTCTGTAAATCACACGATTAGACTCTTCATATCATGGATCAGAATGTGTATCACTTTGGTGGAAATTGGCGCTAAAAATATTACGTATAAATTTTGGTGCCCTCTGCCTTTCAGTGCACCCCTGACTCGAATGACGACACTTTTGACAGATTTAAGCCACACCATTAGACTCCTCATACCATGGAAATGATATTGTATAAGTTTGGTGGCAATCGGCAACTGAATCCATTCTTATCAAATTTAGTGCCCCCCCCCCACAATTTGTCATCCAAACTACAGCAATTTGGCGTCTTTAAATTACATAATAAGATTCCTTGTACCATGGAGAAGAATATATATCAATTTGGTGGAAATCGGCGCTAAAATTAGTTTTTATCAATTTTGGTTCCTCTCTCACCTTCCGTGCATCTCTGACGCGAACGCGCCAATTTCGACATATAAAAACCACACCATTAGATTCCTTATATCATAGGAATGAGCATATATAAGTTTCATGTCAATCTGTGCCATCTAGATGGCACATCGGCGCTAAAATTAGTTTTATCAATTATGGTGCCCCTCTCCCCTTCCGTGCATCCCTGTCTCGAACGGTGCCAATTTTGACATATTTAAACCACACTGTTAGATTCCTTATATAATGGGGATGATTATATATAAGTTTCGTGGCAATCGGCGACAAAAAATATTTCTGCCCCTCCCCTTGTTCTGCCTCTGACAACAACGGCGTCACTTTAGAACATTCTAACCCGCACCATTATCTTTCTCGTAAAAAGTTACTTCTAGTAGACCCCTTTGGTGCCATCTAGATTATCCCCTGTGAATTTATATAGAACACAGCCAGACAGACATTCGCAAATATACTAGCAGGGTTACCCGGCGTTGCCCAGGTTAATGCGATGAGAAACCCTCTGTATGCTGTGGATATTTGTTGGGGATATCTTGCTTAAAAGTGTTATACGTTTTCTCAAAAATTGTATATTCAAATAGGATCATAAAACATGATTATTACGATATAAGTAGTGGCCCGCCTTGTCAATTGTCATTCTGTTTGTCGTGGTTAATCTGTTCCAACAATAATACATTATGTATTTATTTACAACTGCGTATACATTAGACGTTATAATATGATACATGAACATCACAAACACATTAGTTCGATAAAATATGATAATTGGGTTTAAATATTGAAATGAATCAATCAATTTATTGTGTTGGACTAAGTTCTCGAGGACAGCTGGCTAACTCCATGAAGATACAGATGTTTCAAAGAAATTTCCAGTTGCTCCTCTGTTCATGGTGCTATATATTGGCTAAATATTCTCTGTTTAAACGAATTTTGATGCGCATAAATATTAGCTACATGTGCCAGGCACAGAGCGAGATTTTGAGTTGTTTATGTCAGTCGAGGAGTCTGTTATAAAACCCTTGCCAGATGTGCAGTATTGGGAGGATCCTGAAAAGTCTTATGCTACTAACTGCATTTTCTTGTATATCAGAAGAAACTATATTTGAATGCACACTGTGACCACTATTTTTGAACAGGCCTTTCATATCTCTTGACAAATTGTAACTTTTTTATGGAAACTGTATTGAATGGAACAGACTCAATTTTGTTATAATATATATGCAATCCTCTGACGGTTCGGGGTCTCTCAGTTTGCACGAATATATGTATCTCTTCAATAGAATGATAAATATACGTTTAATGCTTCTTCTATGTATCTCGTTTTGCTAGCTCATTTTGTGAATGCGCTGATTGCTATTCCCATATAAATATGACAGTTAAGAAGATATAATTGTTCAAGTGACTTAAGTGGGTCACCATATGTCGGGATTGTGAAATGTGAACGTCCAAAACAACTTAAAATGATATGGAGATGGCCTGGTGACTGTATATAACTTATATGTGGATATCGGCGAATAGCAATTTTATCAATGATAGTGCATATCCGCTCGCCATCCGTGACGCAAACGACACCAAATGTGATTCAATTCATGCTATATCATTAGAGAAAAACGTGTATGAATTTGGTGGAATTTGGTTTATTAAATCAATTGTTAGTGTAAACAATATTTTATTCTCAAGAATAGCACATATAATACATAATATAAGGACGATAACAATTTAACATTAGAGAAAACGATTTGGCAGTAAGCCAAAGGCTTATAGGTGGCCATTTCCTTAGTATATATATTGCATCATGGTTTGATTTGGTCTCAATGATGAATTGCCTGTTCAATCGTTGATGCAACGCTGACTCGAACAACGCCATATTGCGAAGGTGATTATGTATTCGTTTGGTGGAAATCAGCGAGAAAATTATTTCACCATTTTTTTTTAATTTTCCCTCCCACCAATAGCGTCATTTTTGAAAATTTTAACCCGCACCATTATCTTCCTTGCAAAAAGTTACCCGTCTTAGAACGCCTTGGTGCCATCTCGATTGTACCGCGTGCAGTTATATATAGAACGCACACAAACAGACAAAAAGACAGACAGCACGATTTTATTTCTTCTATCATTTGAGAAGAACGTGTCTGAATTTGATGGTAATTGGTACTAAAAATATTTTGTATCAGTTTTGGTGACCCTCCCGTCCCTATTTCGGACTCAATCTGCACACACTAAGACTCATTGGAGATTAGAGATGCATATATATGAAATTGGTGAAAATTGGCGAGTATACATATTATATCAAATTTAAGGTCCCCATATCTCTCACCCATATGGCACCAATTTGGTGTATCTAAACCACACGATAAGATTCCTCGTATCACGGAGAAGAATATGTATCAATCTGGTAGAAATCGGTACTAAACATATAGATATAATTGTGTGTGTCCCTCTCATCTCTATAAACCACTGACTCGAATGGCCCCACTTGTGACATCCTTAAACCACACGATTACACTCCTGATATCATGGAGATGATTGTTTATAAGTTTGGTGATAATCGGCGACTAAATTTTTTTGTTATCAAATTTGGTGCCAATCCCTCCCCTCTCCATCTCTCACCCAAACAGCACCACTAATGGCGTCTTTAAATCACGATTAGATTCCTCGTATCATGGATAAGAACGTGTATCAATTTAGTGGAAATTGGCGCTAAAAAAATTGTGCATCAATTTTGGTGCCCATGTCCATTTCAATGCAACCCTGACTCGAATGAGGCCACATTTAACAGATAAAAGCCACACCATTAGACTCCTCATATCATGGGGAAGATATTGTATAAGTGTGGTGGCAATCGGGGGACGTATTATCAAATTTAGTGCCCACCCCCTCCCAATCTCTAATCTAAAAACAACAATTTGGCGTTGTTAAATCGCACAATTAGATTCCTTGTATCACGAAGAAGAATATATATCAATATGGTGGAAATCGGCGCTAAAATTATTTTTTATCAATTTTGGTGCCCCTCTCCCCTTCCGTTCATCCCTGACTCAAACGACGCCACTTTGACATATTTAAACCACACCGTTGGATTCTTCATATCATGGGGATAATTATATGTAAGTTTCGTGGCAATCGGCGACAGAAAAAAAATCTGCCCCCCCCCCCCCCTTCCGGGCACCCCTGACGCGATCGGCGCGACTTTTGCCATATTTAAACCACGCCATTAGATTCCTCATATTATGGGGATGATTATATATAAGTTTGGTGGCCATCGGCGACATTTTTTGTTCTGCCCCTCCCCCCTTTTCTGCCCCTGACAACAACGGCGTCACTTTAGAAAATTCTAACCCCGACCATTATCTTTCTCGTAAAAAGTTACTCCTAGTAGACCCCTTTGGCATCATCTAGATGGTCCCCTGTAAATTTCTATAGAACACAGACAGACAGACAGACAGACAGACAGACAGACAGACAGACAGACATTCGCAAATATAGATATAGATATATAGATGAACAGTAGCTACTGTTGGATTTCTTCACTTAAACTTTATTAAATAATAAGGTGGCGAATCCCTATGGAAATCACAAAACAGAAAGCAAATATGGTGAACTAGTACAACCACTGGTATATAATATAAACCATATCAATTTGAATGGTAAATAACATGGAATTTCTTTGGAAAACTTTACGAAGTGTTGTTTTGAAGGAACTGCCCAAAATTGGTTTAATTATATCTCTTCCCGCCAAATTAACAAATACTTCTGAACGAGATAAGTGCGGGTTAAAGTTAGACCCCATCTGGTTGCACACACATATCACCACGAGAGTGAACCGTGGAAACCACCGAAAGCGCATATGGTTGTACACACAGATCACCACGCGAGGGAACAGCGGAAACCACCGAATTCGTAAGTTTGGGGATGTATAATACTTTATTCACAGCCACAGCACATGAAGCAGCATCCATGCATTTGTATAATTATTGTACAAAACGGGAACAAGGTCTGTGTCTCCACCATCTGGTATACAGTCACGTACCAATACTACCAATGTGATAAACAACTTGAAGTTGATACCCACCGAGACACTATAACATAAGACCCCTCTTTTGCCTTCATACCTATTTACAAAGATCATTCGTATCGCATGCTATCAAACTCTGGAATGGATTATCAGACGAAGCGAAGAGATGCGGAACGATTTACGGGTTTCAACAAAGAGTGCATCGAATCTTCACACAATTAAAGTGATACTGCATGTACTCAAATGTTGTTTCTATAGTATTTGCTTCGTATAATAAGGTAACCAGATTTCCATTATTTAAAAGTCTGTTGAGTACGAAGTAATGTTACGGATAACAGATTAGTCGGAATGCCAAAATAGAAGTATTGTTGTCGAGTAATTTTTTGTACAGTTTTCAAGCAAATGAGTCAAATAAATGTTATATTATATGCTTATACTAGCAAAAAATGAAGAAAACAATCCGGAATCATTTGTATGAACCAGTCCGCTGTTTGCACGGACAGCCCGGAGGTCCTGTGCACACGTTCCCCGTTCATCTCGGTAGGTACATGTACTATGATAATAGCTACTACCGCACACGATTGCATAACCCGTGTTTTCTTTAGACACAATTCGCCCTGTTCAATAGCAATGTGTGGTCACATATAACGGTGATATAATGCGAAAATGCCACATAATGGTGTTTTGAAGCAATTTTAAAAAGTGAGTCGGATCCGGAAACCGGGAAAAAGCACTTTTTCGGCAAAATCCGGATCCGGACCCGGAACCCGGGTTAAGATTAGACCCCATCTGGTTGCACACAATATCACCACGCGAGTGAACCGTGGAAACCGCCGAAAGCGACGAATCATATGGTTGCACACAAAGATCACCACCCGAGGGAACAGCGGAAACAACCGAAAGTGACAGATGAAACGCAATCTCGTTTCATTATTTCGCTTTCGGCTGTTCTGTCGTTTGAAAATATCGCCTCGATGAAAGCGCCGAAAGCGAAATAATCAAACGCATGGAATACTGTTAGGGACAACATACAACGGGCGGGGATTATCATGGACTCTGACAAACGCGGAAACCGCCGAAAGCGCCGAAAGCGACAAAATGTCCAGACATATTGTCACGCGAGCGAACCGCTGACATTTCATATAAGTTGTAACTTGTAGCAAGTGTGCATGATAAACAAAAAGTGATGTTTTATTCAATAAAATTTGGTATTTTAAGTTGATTTATTTCATTAGTTTATTGATGTGGGTTAAAATGGTTGGAAACTAAAAATTGTAATAAGATGTAATCAAAAAGTAATCGATTACATTTTACTATAAAGTAATTGTAATCGTTATCGATTACATTTGAAAAAAAATGTCATCAGCAATCGTAATCATGTTAATCAAACGTAATTGCAATCGTAATCGATTATATTGGTTAAACCAATGCACATAGACGTGCACCCCAAAATTGAAAATGATCATTTTTGTGTATAAATTTAAGGTTTTTAACACTCAATTGTGTCCTCATATAACCAACACAAGAAAATATATTTAATTCAATTCGAGGCGTAAATTGTGTGACCCTTGATCAGCACGATAGCCAATCACACCACTTGCATTCACCACATAACAGCCTACCATACAGCCAGTGAGGTGGGCTTTACGAAAACATATCGCAATCCATCCGTACGGTGGGTGCATTAGACTACATGAATACAACATTTTGAGCTCAACTTTACTTTGTAAAGTTTGAGCTATTGCCATGGCTTGGTATCCGTCATGTGTGTGCGTGTGTGGGGCGTCAACACTACAGGTCGTACCTTTGGTCAGATCATTATGAAATTAGCTGTTGACATTGACATTTAGATGGGAACGAGTCATTTTGGCGTCATTCGGGAAAAAAACATGGCCGCCAGCGGCCATCTTGGATTTCAAAATTCAATCCATTAGCACGGGCTACAGGTCGTACTGTTCGTCTGATCATCATGAAATTTGTCATGGATGTTAATATTGTAGATAGGAACCAGTAATTTTGGGGTCGTTCGGCCAAAAACATGGCCATCTTGGATTTTACTCTTTGCATGACTAAATCCTTTGGCACGGGCTACAGGTCGTAGCTTTGGTCGGATCGTTATGAAATTTGTCACGGCTGTTGACATTGACATGTAGATGGGAACGATATTTTGGGTCATTCGGCAAAAAAACATGGCCGCCAGCGGCTATCTTGGATTTCAAAATTAAACCCATTAGCACGGGCTACACGCCATACTAATTGTCTCATCATTATAAAATTTGTCATGGATATTTGCATTTTGGGGTCATTTGGCCAAAAAACATGGCCGCCAGCAGCAATTTTGGATTTTACTCTTTGCATGACTAAATCCTTTGGCACGGGCTACAGGTGGTACCTTTAGTCGGATCATCATGATATTTGTCACAGATGTTGACAATGAGATGTTGATGGGAACGAGTCATTCGCCCAAAAAACATGGCCGCCAGCCATATTTGATTTTACTCTTTGCATGACTAAATCCTTTGGCACAGGCTACAGGTCGTACCTTTTGGTCGGATCTGTATGAAATTTGTCATGGATGTTGACATTGACATGTAGATGGAACGAGTCATTTTGGGGTCATTCGGCAAAAATAACATGGCCGCCAGCGGCAATATTGGATTTCAAAATCCAATCCATTAGCACAGACTACAGGCCGGAGTGTTCGTCTGATCATCATGAAATTTGTCGTGGAAGTTAATATTGACATATAGATGGGAATGAGTCATTTTGAGGTCATTCGGCCATATAACATGGCCACCGGTAGCCATCTTGGATTTTACTCTTTGTATGACTAAATCATTTGACACAGGCTACTGGTCGTATCTTTTGTCAGATCATCATGAAATTTGTCGTGGATGTTAACATTGACATGTAAATACGAACGAGTCATTTTGGGGTCATTCGGCAAAAAAAACATGGCTGCCAGCGGCCATCTTGGGTTTTACTCTTTGCATAATTAGACCTTTCAACTTTCCACATTCCTAATCACTCCATTGACTGTAACACATGAAATTATTCCCTTTCCAAGTTGAGCTTCAGTGTCAATGACACTTTCACGTTTTTAGCTGCCGCTCGCCTAATAGTGTTTATGTGAAAATTAATAGACGTCACTAGATTACATTTAATGTAATGTGGTGGGAGATAACTCAGTCGTATAAATCAATATTATAAACACATGAAACACGCTCTCACAGCGTCGAAATTGTAGGAGGAAATGTAAACTGCTGGTAATTTGCATTAATTTTAAAAGGAAGTATTAAATTTGAAATTGCCTTTATTAGTTTAAACTTGACGTATATTAAATTTAAAAGAACTTATGATAAGTTGGAAATGACTTACTGATTATTTGTTTTTTTTTTGTGTTTACCAAATGACCGCTCATATATTCTCCCAACCTAAATGTTCCCAAACTCATAAGATCGCTCGGGATATAGATTAATTCTTACACCAGTTGATAATGGTGCGAAGAACTAATGGAAGTCTCATGTTAACAAATGTCATAGAAAATACACAATAAACAACACTACATGTACACGGCTATCCGATATCAGATCGGTTTATAATGGAGTTTCCACCAAACAGGCGCAGTCTATACCCACTCGTGCGTACTGCATGTGGAAGTTCCAGATCAAAGAACTGACAGAGGCAATAATGTGTGGGAGATATTATACATTCATCTTCCTACTGTACTTTTAGATTCTGGGCGACTGCGTGAACAATAATTGGAAATATAGCTACATAAAGTCGCTTGTTAATCTAGACAACTACTTGTCAATTTATTGAGCATCTTATGAAATAGAGACTTTATGTAAGTTTAATAGAATGCGAAACGGCGATATTGTAGGGGGCAATACAAATGTAATGCATTTCATCCCCTGAATTATTCATACTACAAAGCATATAATGTTCTCGTATTAAGTGGTGTCGCGCCCCAACAACCAGTTTCAACCGACATGCAGGGGGTGCTTTTGTTGCCATATTGAATCCATTCAGGCAGCTACGTGATATTTTTGGGCCAAATTCGCTTTGATCTCTTTTGGTGCCAATTTGTTTATACAGTTTTCCGTCACTCGATGTTTAGATCTGTCATACCATGCTTGTACAGAATGATCAGAATCATTTGTTTCAAAATAATCGACTTGTTTTGAATGAGATACAGCTGTTGGTTCACCCACCAATAAGACATACCTGCGCTTTTTAAATCAATCTGATACATTTTTTACCCAATATGAAGTCTTAATTGATATATATACGAGTTCATAACATTAGTGTACAAGCTTGATGTACCCGTTTACACCAAAACTGCATGGAGTTTAAGGAATCTATATATTCTGAGTTATCCGGCTATCGACCTAACTCGTCATACACCATATAATTCGGTGTTGATGGTTTATGTTTCAATAACATTTGAGATGCATTTGCTCTGGAATGGAGATTTTTCAATGACCCACACTTCACATCCATCGTGTCAATTAGTCGCAAATGGTTCATGGCATTTAACTTTAAGACTGACTTATATTGAAAATATCGTACGTAATTATTGTCACTTTGGTTGCTATCTCTCGTTTAACCATTCGAGCGAACGTTATGTTGAGGTATATACATTATTATAGATAATTCCATGAATCTCTACTATTATTTATGCACGGGAGTAGCTATAGTAGAGATTCATGACATGATATAGTACATTATTTTACAATACATTTACACGTAGCCTCTGCTCCTCGTATGTGAAGCTCATCTTTTGGGATGTCTTCCCCTGCAAAATACCATTATTTTTGCTCGAGTTTGTTTTGCATATACATGTATTCTCTTTAAGTCTTCGTGTCACAATATTCATCGAAACAGCAGAGAGCATAATGCTAGTCACTTTTAGATTCAGAGAAGATAACCGTATACCATTGGAAGGTTTCATCCATCGTAGATCTTGCAAGGAATCGGTCAGATCGTTTGTGTAGAATGAATATAGGAAGTAGGAGACCCTGTTTTATGCCAATTAGTGACTGAAACGTCTCAGAATAACCACAATCGTGACTCACAAAAGATTATTTTAAAATTAATATATGCACAAAAGTCATTCAAGTAGATTTGCTGTATCGCACCGTCATCACCAATGAAACCTGCCGACTACTATCATTAATTGGCCGAATAGAATAGGTTATGTTGAACAGTGTGTTTAATCTGGTAGATCTTGTGGAAACATGCACAATTGTCTCATTCTCAACGAATCGGCAATATCCGCTTCACTGAGAAAATAACCTTTTCCATAAATATAAACAATATATGTCGGTATATTCAATCACGTGATAGGCCATGTGCATATAATACCGGTAAATATATCAGGGGTTGTATTCACGTAGTGCGTTTATTTTGTTTAACCAGGTGGTTTATTTGGTAGCGGCTGAACGCACAAGATGTCTTCGGTATAGCGTTAAGGACTCACGCTATCGATGATGTGATTGACCCAATCTATCAGATTTGCCATTTGTATTTGTCAATGTATTATGACTAAATCTCGAGCACTAACCGGCAACAATCCGCATGCACATCGGTATACATTATGCATATAATTTTTGAAGAGACTCAGACTGGCCGGTGTGTATCTATATATATGCAGAATGAGTTTTGGTGACATGACATGTACAATCGAGATTTTCGAAATGGCACAACGTGAGTAGTATTGGCTGACACTCTGGCCCACCCCCTCGCTCGATGACACTCTGGCCCATGGGCCAGAGTGTCATCGAGCGAGGGGTGGGCCAGAGTGTCAGCCCAGGGTCGGTCTAGAGGTTGTGTTAGATTCCAAAGAGTAAGGTGAGCGCTTCGAAGGTATTTTTTGACAGAAAAGAGCACAATTTACCAATGTATCGATTTTTTCTCGGATTCTAATGCCAGTGTGGTAAGCGAAGGGCGCTCCCCTTCGCTGGACTAACTGAACTTAGAATAACACGAGAAAAAATAGATGTGTTGGTAAGTTGTGTTACTTTATCAGTGCATTTTAACAAAAGCGAAAGTCTTCGAACAAATTCGAAGACGATAGCGTTGTAAAATGCACTTGCAGAAGTTACCTTTCAGTGAAATATGTTATGAGATAATGGTAAAATGGTACAGATAAAATTTTCCCGAGTCAAATCGGTGTTTTATTCATAGAAATATGATGTTTTTGACAAAAAAGAAACACATCTGATTTGACGTTCGGAGAAATTTGGTGAAATACGCATGACGTCGTCAACGAGGCCCGCGCATCCCATATACTTGATCCTCGAAAAATGTTAACGTCATTAGATGCGTAAATTGTAACGTTAGCGTTATTTTGAAACATGGATCCAGTAACGGAATTTCTCAAGACTATTGATGTACAGTACGATCATGTTCCTGCAACAACGCAAATGTCGACTCCACTGTATGCAGGAAATGTGACGCCACGGGTGGAACAGCAACAGGTACCAATGGTGTATCCGCGAACGGATCAACAACCAGTGTATACACCGCCGGTGAAAACACAACAAATGACTCAACCTGTTATATACCAAGTTATCAACAGTTCACAATGGGAAGAACAGACAAAATTGTTACGGAATATTTGGCAGGAAATGAAGGATTTACGAAAGCAATTAACACAAAAACCGACTGAATGTACAATCAACTTGAAACCCCACACGATTGACATACCAATTGAGGTACATGGTTTCCAGAAAGAACCTATGAAGCGAGCAACATTTGGATCACTCGGGAAAGAGTTAACAGTGATGAAGAAACAAAATAAATGATTTTTATATTATTTTAAACGACCCTTTTCAGGGCCACTTAAAATTCACGAAAGATACGCTCTGTATTATGCTATATGATGATCGTATTATAGATATGAAGGGTGACAGTGGTTTTTTTTTTATTGCTAGGGAAGTATTCTTTGATAAATTATGTGAACATTCTCTCCAAGTTCATAATGAATGAATTTGGTTTTGAAGAAATTATATGAACATTATCTCCAGGAAGAATGAACAAATTGTACAGTAGCAATTTCAGAGCGTATCTTTTTAAAAATTTGTGAGGCCCTGAAAAGGGCCGTTTTGGATGGTTTCAAAAGAAACCGCATGATGTGTTTGGGTTTGAATACAGCTGAAAGTTGTCTTGGGAACGTCGCAACCAAATGGCACAATTGCATGGCTGGCCTGTCTGTATCCCCAGAGCGGCAAGAATTCGTAAACTCTATGCCCTGAGAAGATTATGATAGACCGCTGTAGCGATGTAGCCGCAAGTCATACCATCAATCTTGATGTCCCCAGCAATCTGGTATGTCGGAACCACCGTGGTGGCAGCCCAAACACCCGATCTCTGTTGTACGTCATCAACATAACAGTGTACCTATATATATCAAAACAGTTATCTATAGTCCCCGTTTCTGCTAAACTCAAAGCCTTCCATAGCATCTGTGGTTCATCCCCAAACACACCTCGCACCAGCATCCCATCCTCCAAATAGCTCCGATACAGATCTTGGTAATCCATTTCGGTATGAATGAAGAATGGGAATATCTGTTTTTTTGTATTGAAAACGCGCGGGCGCCGCTGACGACGTCTTCGCATATTTCACCAAATTTTCCCGAACGTCAAAACAAGTGTGTTTCTTTTTGTTAAAAGAAACACACTTGAATTGACGTTCGGGAAAATTTGGTGAAATATGCGATGACGTCGTCAGCGGCGTCCGCGCCTTTTCATATCGTTTTTTTATCTTCAAAATGTTCTCTAAACTAAAAGAGAAAATTTTGCTAAAATTCTCTGCCAATGCTCGATTAAAGCATTGGCAGAAGAATGTTAGAGATTCGGAGAGCCATAAGATAGCCATTAGAGCTGGAGTTCAAGAATTCCTGCAAAGACGGAGACCCAGTCCTCCCAAGGTGTATGTGGAAACTCCAGAGTGGAACCCTACGTATAAGGAGGGGGCATTATATCCAGATTTGTCTGAATTAATCCTCCAAGACCACTACCAAGGTGGATTACCACTAAGGCAGCGAAATACGTGCGGAATTCCACACTGGAGACCCACATACAACAAGGGTGGGCTTTATCCGGATTTGTCTGAATTTTATTGACTCGGCAAACAATTTAAACGACCCTTTTCAGGGCCACCCAAATTTTTCAAAAGATACGCTCTGAAATTGCTAAAAAAAAACGTAACAAGTAATTAAAATCAATAATATTTTATTCACTATTTTTAAATAACATAACTTTTATTTTTTTTTGCGATAAACGTCTTTTTCTCTTTCTGGTAGGCAAAGTGGTCTGCTTAATTTCAGTATCGTTAGCACTTTTGGCTACAGCATTTATCACTTCCATCTGCGAATCCTCCGTGTTTAGAATAGTGATTTCATCATTTGATACCTCGGTTGATGCATATAATTCACCACTCTCAGTTTTCACATCCGCGATCTCGTTAATTGACATCGCGGTTGAGTTCCATTGTTCCACACTTTCAGCTTTCATATCCGCTATCTCATTAGTTAATGTCTCAGTTTGATCAATGTCCATTACATCACATGGTGTGAGATAATCGTTGTCTGATGTGTGCGTCCAAGTAGACTTCCCAGGAGTAGATTCACTCAGCGTCAATGATGATTTTTTCATCTGATCAATCTTCTTTTTCGTAGTGCCATCACATTGAAAAGCCCAATGTGAACTCGAGTTGCACCTAAAACAGTTACCGTATGGTGGTACCCACTTTGTATTCTTTAAAACTTCTAATGCAAATTTTCGTAAATGTTGTAGGTTGTTACTCTGTAATCTTGGATCCATTGTGAGCGTTCGGTGCGTTATTCAATCGTCAGTGGAATGATGACGTGATGAAAATTTACGTCGCTTTTATGCTCTGACACGGACGATGACTGCGCATGTCCGTGTCAGAGCATAAAAGCGACGCGAATTTTCATCACGTCGTCATTTCACGATGAAGCGCCTTGTGCCATATTCAGATAGCGAAAGCGAACGAGATAATAGAAAGAGAGTGCGACTGGATGATGACTGTAAATATTATACTATAAAAAATCTAACCGATAAATACTCGAGGAAATTTAAAACAGCATCAAAGAAATTCAACGTCACATATCAAGAATTTCATCAACCATTTCAAACTGTTCACAGAATTTTCAAAGATCTGGTGAACAGTTTGAAAGATGAGTGTGATGCAGGACCAAAAGATCAAATGAGAATTTCCATCTTTCATCCAGGGCTAGATCTAGGGATTCACGTCCCGTTCACTGAAGCAAAAGACCTGACGGGTGAATTATTGCTTGACAACATAGAAAAAGTTGCACAATCGAAAAATAAATTCAAAATTCATGACGGACAGATGACATTTGACATCACTGTCACGCATATGCCTACAGGGACCGCAAGACATACCTTACATTATATAGCATTCGGTGAACAAAATCAAATGAAAACAGTAAAGAAAAGTATTCTTCTGATTCAGAACGCAGAAGATAACATGTGTTTTGCGAGGGCTGTCGTTGTTGGTATGTGTAATACTGACAAAAAAGATACAAATGAATGGAAGCAACAATGGAAACGGATTATGAGACCTGCAAGAGCTTCACAACTGGAAGCTGCAAAGTCATTGTTGGATAAAGTGGGGTTATCACACGACACCAGTTGCGGGTTTGAGGAATACAAAATTATTCAGGAACAACTATATCCTGAGTATGTTATAAAAATACATAATCAATTTGCTGACGAAGGCTTTCTTTTTCAACCACCACCAGTAAAGTTGTCCATCTATATTTCAATGACAACCACTACGATGTGATCACAACTGTCACATGATTCCTTGGATGTGCTTATTACTGTGAACATTGTGATGTCGGTTCGAGCAACAGAGGTGATCATATATGTCCATACAAGTGTAGGTGTTTCGAGGGTCAGATATGTCCCTTTGAACAATGGATACCATGCATCAAATGTAAGAGGACTTTTAGAAGTAAACGATGTCTCGACAATCATTTGAAAATTGAAAAAAAATCACCAAAACATGACAAAACTATTTGTGATATGATACACAAATGCCTGAAATGTGGGGTTGAAATCGTCATACGAAAGAAGAAAAGACATATATGTTCGGGAACAAAGAAGTGCAAATACTGTAAGGAAATTGTCGCATCAGATCACAGATGTCATATCCAGCAGTACCAAAAGAGAGAAACACAGAAAGAAGTAAAGGTACCATTCATATTTTTTTATTTTGAATGTCAACAAGATACTGGTGTTCATATACCCAATTTTTGTGTTGCACAAACTGCTTGTGAAAATTGTATATGTAAACCCATTGATGAAATATGCATTTCATGTGATTCTGTATTGTCAAACAGAGAATATATTTTTAAAGGAGAGAATGTATTGGAAATATTTTGCAAATGGTTGTTTTACACCAACGATCATAAAGGTACAACATGTATTGCTCACAATGCAAGAGGTTACGATAGTCAGTTCCTCTTACATTACTTGGTGAACAATGGAAATTCAAAACCTAATGTTATTATGAATGGCAACAAAATACTTAGTTTACAATGCAATGGTGTTAAAGTAATCGATTCATTGAGTTTCATCCCTATGGCATTATCTAAATTTCCAAAAACATTCCAACGTGAAGAAATGGCTAAAGGTTATTTTCCACATTGGGCAAATACACAGGACTTTCAGAATTATGTAGGACCATATCTAGACAAAAAATACTATAAACCTGAAATCATGTCTGAGGAAAATAGGGATTCATTTCTGAAATGGTACGAAGCTAGGGGTGAAGATATTTTTGATTTTCAAAAAGAAATTCAAAAGTATTGTAAATCAGATGTAGACATTTTAAGACGTGGATGTGGCAAATTCAGACTATGTGTAATGGAAACTGATCAAATAGATCCATTTCGGGAAGCAATAACATTAGCTCAAACCTATAACCTTGCATGGAGAAAAAATTCATTACCAGAGAATTCTCTAGGAATAATTTCAGACGCTGGATATCCACAAGCGCGTAAATTTTCAATGAAAGCAATTCGATGGCTACATTACATTGCTACAAAACAAAATATAAACATAAAGCATGCTTTAGATGGTGGTGAAGTTAAAATAGGCACACATTTTGTTGATGGTTATCATGCAGAATCAAACACAGTGTATGAAATGTATGGGTGTTTTTTTCATGGCTGTCCTACTTGCTATCCAGATATAAATCGCCGAAACCCATACAGTAATATAACAATGCATGAATTGTATGAAAAAACAATAAAAACGGAAACTGAAATCAAAAGCTTGGGATGCAAATTAATATGCATCTGGGAACATGACTTGGACAATAAATGTAAAGCAGACAAAAATTTAAAACAAACTATGGATCAATTCTATTTGCACCAAGACCCAATTAAACCAATGGAAGCATTATTTGGTGGCAGGACTAATGCTCTAAAATTATATCATGAACTAGAACCAACATCTAAACAGGAAATAAAATATATTGATATATGCAGTTTGTATCCTAGTGTAAATAAATATAAGGAGTACCCACTTGGTCATCCAACAATTCTAAGTCAGGAACAAATTGGAAACATCAAATCTTACAAAGGACTCATTAAATGCTAAGTATTACCTCCAAATAAATTGTACATTCCAGTGCTACCGATCCACTGTAATAACAAAATGATATATACATTGTGTAAAACTTGTGCAGAAAATGAAAGTGGACAGTGTAATCATAAAACCGAACAGCGTGCTTTAGTTGGAGTTTGGACACATGTAGAATTATTCAAAGCAATAGAATTGGGTTACCAAATTCTGGAAGTGTATCAAGTTTGGCATTGGACTGAGTGGTCGGACAAAGTATACAGGGATTACATTGATAAATACCTCAAAATTAAACAAGAAGCAAGTGGATATCCAAATTCTGTTAAAAGTGAAGAAGATAAAGATAAATACATTAAAGATTATTATGAGGTTGAAGGTATAAAACTTGAAAAAGAAAAAATCGAAAAAAACCCAGGACTCCGCCAGTGCGCAAAATTAATGATAAATTGCATATGGGGAAAAAATGCACAAAATAATATTCTTACTAAAACTGAATATATCTCAGAACCATCCAGATATTTTGAACTATTAGCTGATAAAAATATCACCGTCAAAGCAGTTGAAATTTTTGAACAGGATAAATTCATATTATTCAGCTATGAAAATAAAACCGATATTATAGAACCACATCTATCTGCCAATGTAGCTGTTGCATCATTTGTCACAGCATATGCACGTTTGGAGTTATATAAAGTTTTAGAAAAACTCCAAGATAGGGTGTTGTATTTCGACACCGATAGTTGTATTTATATTTTCGATCCAGAAAAAGAAAATATCAAAACCGAAGACAGCTACCTTGGTAAATGGACCGATGAACATCCGGATGCTAAAATCATGAAATTTGTAGGGTTAGGACCGAAATATTATGGATATCAGTACATGAAAGATGATGTCATAAAATCTGTATGTAAGGTCAAGGTTATCACTCTGGATTATAAAACTAAGCAGCAAATAAATTTTCATTCAATGGTTGAATGTGTTAACGACCGGTCAAATTTTCAACGTGTCATAAACTATCCATGCAGAATTAAACGCACAAAGAACCGAGAAGTAATTAGTGAAGAGCAAACAAAAACATTCCGATCTGTGTATACCAAACGACTTGTTGTGGGTGATTACAACACAATTCCTTGTGGATGGAATTGATGTGTTACCAGCAGAAATGCTTTTGAAAATTTATAATAACTTGATCGAAATGTCAAAAATGGATCAAGAAATCAAACGAGAACTTAAACAAGCTTGGTTTTTGAGGGAAAGTAGAATTATAATGGAGACTTTGCTGAACGGACATTTCTCTGAGGGACAGAGTCGACTGAGATGTTTGATTGAGAGATCAGAATTTGAAACTGATTTCTTAATGGATATATTGGATCAACTGTTTTCAGATTATTGGATATTTCATGGTGTTCCTAAAAACGAAATAAACGAAATTCGTGAATTAGTTGGAAATAATTTTACTCGCTTTGCTGAATATCAAGACAGGATTCTCAATGAAAAAACTTTGAAATTCGAAGAGGTGACGAAAATATATGGATACATTATTCTCCGAGAACCATGTACAATTTTCACTGCTGAGAAGTTATTTGAAGAAAAAGTTTCTTTGGATTATATTGTAAAAACCACTAGACCTATTTCAGATTTAGATTATGAACTCGTATGGACATTTGGAATAGTATGGAGTTATGGTGATTCTTCATTAAAAATTAAAAAGGTTGATTCCGAACAATCCTAATCAGTCTTACATGATCTGTCTCAGGGTAAAGATGGACGAATCATTGTTGTTCAAACATCCCTGTAACATTTTCATATCGGGACCAAGTGGTTGTGGTAAAACAGAATTTGTTAAGAAATTAATCGAATATAAAGATGACTTGTTCAAACCTGTTCCATACAAAGTCGATTGGTGTTACAAAGAATGGCAAAAATACCTACAGTCAGATGCAGGAATTTCACAATATTCAATTTATAAATGGAATACCGGATGATGACAATGAACTTGTCGATGACACAGACTTACCGCACCTCATCGTTTTTTATGACATGTTAGGTGATAAAGATGAAGAAAAAATTATGTTGTGGTTTACAAGAAAAGAACATCACGGAAATACGTCTGTTATTTACATAACCCAAAACATGTTTCAGAAATCTAAAGCGAGTAGAACTTTGAGTTTGAATGCACATTACATGGTATTATTTCAAAGTGTGCGTGATAAAGGCCAAATAAAAATTCTTGCCTCTCAAATGCAAATACCTCATTTAATGCAAGCATATGATGATGCAACTTCAACCAATCATGGTTATTTACTACTCGATTTTCACCCTAAAACGGATAAATCGTTGAGACTTAGAACTGATATTTTCCATCAGTGGCTCACAAATGACGATCGAGGTGCGGTAATATATTCATCGGTATAAAGATAAGTGTATCAACATAATATTTCATTTCCAATCATGGAGTCGCATGAAGCAGTCTTGAATGTATTTTCGACTATCGCTAAATTAATACTTGATGATCACATAAAGCTTCCAAAGCAGACACGAACAT
Source organism: Siphonodentalium dalli (assembly GCA_032622095.1). NCBI lineage: Eukaryota > Metazoa > Mollusca > Scaphopoda > Gadilida > Siphonodentaliidae > Siphonodentalium > Siphonodentalium dalli. The sequence continues at coordinate 116,771,638 of CP136069.1, forward strand.
TCCTGCAAAAACACAAAAAAGAGCTGAAGAAAATAGCTGACAGTAGAACTCATATCGATTCAAAAAAGAAAATACTTTTAAAAACTGGGGGAGGTGGTTTTCTCGGTGGAGTTTTGATCAGAAGTCTTCTCAGACAAAAAGAAAATAAATCAATTGCACGAGTTAGATCAAATAGAGTAAATGCTACTCGAATAAATTCTACGATTGCACAGCGAGCTAGTCCAGTCAGAGTAAATTCTACGATTGCACAGCGAGCTAGTCCAGTCAGAGTAAAATCTACAATTGCACAGCGAACTACTCCAGCTAGAGTAAATTCTACTGGATTAAATTCTACATTTGCTAGATTTCAACCACTCAACGATAATGGTCCGCAACCAATTCCATCAATTCAAGAAGCAGAACATTACCCGTTGGTTCAACGATACTCAAAAATTATGAATCTTTCAAACCCATCGAAATTAGCTTTGATGGCATTTGATCGTAATTTTAATAAACGTAAAAGTAAAAAGTAATTCAGTCATTTGACATTCAACTGTTGAAGAGTAAAGATGGTGAAAAAAACTCCACTGATTAAAAAATATGGTAGTTTTGTAATGGCTATGAATCAGGCACCAACTCATTTTCGGAAAAAAATGATAAAAGATGCCCCAAAGAGAGTCATTGATTGCATGTCAGAATGCTGTAAAAATATTTTAAAAGGCAATGTAAAACTAACAGAAGCTCAGAAGCGCAAACTTCGTCTGAGGGGTAGACATCTCAGAGAACTTGCAAGTAAATCAACATCTTTGAAACCAAAAAAACAAATTTTAAACCAGAAAGGAGGTTTTTTACCACGTCTTATGCTAGCACCGTTGCTAGGTAAAGCACTCGCTGGAATACTTCGCGGTTAAACATGAAGAAAATGGTCGCTGTTCCCTTCAAAATGTTGGATGACATTAAAAAATGGAGAATGAGTCTAACTAATCCGAAATTACCACCTAATCCTGGAATTACGAATATTTCAAAACTAAGCAGAGAATTGAATTCAGTTTCTGATCAAAATTTGTCAGAATCTGAGAAGGTTCAATTATATGGTACAACTTTCCACAAATTGAAAACTTCTCAAAAATCAGTTAGAGCTATTTCACCCCGAAAACAGAACAAGCATTTAATCATCATCATAGGGATGTGATAGAAAGTATTCCGTTAAAGATGAGAAAAAAAGCTGAACAACTTTTACAACTGATTTCAAAACATCCACAAATGAAGTTTGATGAACATGGACAATTAAAATATGGTGAAAAAGTTATTAGAGGATCAAATATTGTTGATCTCCTCAATGATATTGTACGACAAAGAAAAGGTTTCGAACCAACAGGTTGGCAAACCTTTTCACAAGGATTGAGAGAGCTTAATGTACCTCAAGATTTTCAATGGCAGGCAGATTTAGCTGATCTTCAGAATTTTAAAAAACATTATGATAATTACAGATACCTGTTGTGTGTGATAGACGTTTTTTTCAAAATTTGCGTGGGTAGTGCCAATCCACGATAAATCTGGACAAACTTTGATCGAATCATTCAGGAAAATTTTGAAATCTTCAAAACATAAACCAAATCGTTTCAAGCTGATAAAGGTTCTGAATTCAAAAATGAAAAGTTTTTGAAATTTCTGCGATCAGAAAGCATTCATTTCTTCACAACTGAGAATCCAGAGACTAAAGCAAGTATTGTCGAACGATTTCAAAGAACTTTAAAAACTCGTATGTGGAAGTATTTCACACACAATAAAACTTCAAGATATATTGATGTTTTACAGCCCTAGTCGATTCTTACAACAATAGTTATCACCGCAGTATAAAATCGAAACCGTCGGCAGTTACTTTGAAAACTGAAGCTGAAATTTCCAAAAATCTATATGGAACAGGGAATAAAAAAGGAAAATCTACACTGAAAGTGGGTGACTTGGTTCGTATCAACAAAACCAAAAGAACATTTGAAAAGGGTTATTTACCAAACTGGACTCGTGAAATTTTCAAAGTTGATAAAATTTGTAAAAATTAATCCAGTAACATACAAGTTTCATATCATTCATCGTGGTAAAAGTCCAAAAGAAGTATTTTTGAAACAAGGTAAAGAAGCATTGAAATCTTTTGGAAGGGAAACAATAAAGAAAATATCAACACCAAATGGCATAAATAGATCATCGCGACCTTTGAAAAATCATTCTTCTCGCAAACGAGTTAGAAGTAAGTCCATTAAAACGCCTGTAAAGAAATCAAAACGATCTCTCGATATATTTGATTAATCATGATGATGCAAAATGGATCATGCGAAGCTTCTGATGTTCCACCAACAATGACAACGATGTTGGAATCACAATGGATAGAACATCACCCGATTAGCTCTTTGAATAATTCCGCACCGATAGAATTTGTAATTCCGCCTCAAACTGAAAAATGGACAGATGTAAATCAATCATATTTGTACCTGAAATTCAAAATCACAAAAGCAGATGGAACAAACTTGGTTGATGGTACTGAAGAAATTGCGCCTATTAACAACTTTTTCCATAGCATGTTCAGTAGTATCGATATTTACCTAAATAACAAACTTGTAACGGCAAACGGAGATACCTATCCTTATCGAGCCTACATGGAAAATCTCTTGGCTTATTCTGGTGAATGTAAAGAAAATCAACTTGCCGCACTAGAAATGTGGTACCCCGACACCGAAAACACTAAAGCTGGTGGTAATGATGGATTGAAATCTCGCCAAGCAATCATAGCAGGTAGTAAAACGGTAGAATTGTGTGGTCGTTTACACACATATATATTTCTACAAGAGAAATACTTACCAAATGGAATTGAGATAAGAATTCGTCTCAATAGAGCGAATCCAAAATTCTCTTTAATTGGTCAGGCCAACGGAAAAATAGTATTTGAAACGGCAGTTTTCAATGTTCGTACAATTACGCTGATGCCAGTAGTAGCAAATAACTTGAACCAAACAATAATACAGAAAAATATGAAAATACCGATTAGAAGAGTTGAAGTAAAAACATTCACTATTGGTGCAGGGCTTAGATCAAAAATTGAAGATCACCCTTTTCAAGGACAATTGTCAAAGAGACTTTTCATAGGCTTGGTATCAAACAAAGATATGAATGGCGATATTGAAACGAACCCATTTCATTTCCAACACTTCAATCTGAGAAAACTTGAAGTTAGTCAGGACGGACATACCATCCATAACCGACCATTTGAACCAAACTTTGAATCAGAACAATGCCTAAGATCTTATTTATCACTGTATCAGTCTTCAGGTATGTTTGGACAAAACAAATCCTTCGGTTTTAATCTCGAAAAATACATGAATGGTTATTGTTTCTGGTGTTACGACCTCACACCTAACCAAGGAGCAGAGGAAGGACATTTGCATCCTATAAAAACCGGTAACATAAGGTTAGAGCTTCAGTTTGCTGCAGCTCTAGCTTCAGTGATCAACGTGATAGTCTATGCTGAGTTCGATAATCAAATTGAAATCAACAGTTTGCGAGAAATAATAACAGATTATTAAAAACATGGATGGATTGCATTTGGAGGAAAAATTGAGACTGGAAGTTGGAGGACTCGATTTCATTCCATATGTTTCTATCCTTGACAAAGTTCGGAAAACTTTCGAGAAATGTTTCGTTCATGAAATACAAAATCAAATTTCAAAAGAAGTGACACTCAATTGTGAAGGATGTAAAATAGATCATCCAAGTCAGACACGACATTTACTTTGTCTTTGGACACCACCTATACAATGGGTAGATATGTTCATTGATATAGCACTACTTAAATTGAACATCTACCGAGCTATGGAACAATGGTATCCAGAAATAGAATCATTTACACCACAAGAGAAATTTGAGGCATTCAAACTTTGGAAAGATATAAAGGAAGTTGTTCATGCAAACTGTATCCAATTTAATTCGGTTTTTGTTGACTTGTGGTGTGAAAAAGTAAAAAAAAAAAACTAGCGAACTTCAGCATATACTAGACAAATCATCCTACCTCTGTTCATTGTATGGTGTGGTGTGTGCAAAAGATCAGTTACCACACGAGAAACCTCATCATGTAAAAGCATACATAGTAAATACACACACGTCAGAAAAGCCAGGAGATCACTGGGTTGCAATTTTCTTCAATGGGAACATTGCAACATATTTCGATTCGTTTGGGATACCAGTTATTGATAAATATATCAAATCATTTATTCAAAGAAATTCGATCGAATGTAAAATAAACGTTGGGCGGTTTCAACATCACGGTACAAACGTATGTGGTATCTACTGTATATTTGCTTTACATTTCTTGAAAAGCGGATATGGTATAAAAGTATTAGTTGAAATGAATTTTGATGGTGATTACTTCAAAAATGATAGAAAAGTATTTGACTGGTTTCATAGACACTATGAACCCTTACGAAGAGAATCAGAAACATTACCCAAAACATGTATTTCACAAACTTGTAAGACTTACTGTGAATTTCAGTGTTGATAAAATGTGTTCATTACCAATTGTTTAAACATGTTAAAATCATAATCAATTGTAAATATGTTGATTGTTAATGATGAAATGTATTACCAAATGTAAATTATGTTCATTGCATTACCAGTTAGTGATTGTAAATATGATAATTTCATGATCAGTTGTAAATATGTTGATTCTTAATTCAAAAAAAAGTTATGTTGTTGAAAAACAGTGTCTGTTTTTAATGATCGTCTTCGGCAATGTCGATGAAGATCTTAATTCGCCAAAAAAGAAACACATTTGAAATGACGTTCGGAAAATTTGGTAAAAAACACAATGACGTCGCCAATGACGTCCGCGCGTTTTACATATAACAAAACCCCCATTATCTCATATCATTTTCTCACAATGGAATACGCTGCTACTGATCTTGGATCTTATGTCAGAGCCATCCGTGTATCGGCCCGAGGGACATTGCGGTGTGGGAGAGCCTTTCCTGGGCAGTGTATGGTACAGGTGAAAAGTTCTTTGAACTATTCACTTTTGTCAATGCAACTTGGTTTCGCAATCCTACACTTTTCAGTGGACAGGTGCCAGAGAACATCGAATGGCTTCGAACAACAGGTGTCTTGCTTACGGTGGCGGCAATCCTTCTGCAGAGAAAGCTCATGTTTTGGAGACAGAAGAAGGATCCGGAGTACAGATTAGACGTACCTCCATTGAAGGGTGTGAGTATACCGCAAGGTATATTTCCACCTCTCATCGAGGGTTCGCTTGTGTTTCGGGAGTTGGATCAAGAGGATGGATTTGAGTTCCTAAAGACCCCTTATCCACTTTTCTTGTGATCTAACGTAAAACGGCCCTTTTCAGGGCCACCCAAAACCTGCTATCAGATGACTCTTAAATGCACATTTTCACAGCGCTAGCGTCTTCGAATTTATTCGAAGACTTTCGCTTTTGTTAAAATATGCACTGGCAAAGTAACACAATTTACCAACACATCTATTTTTTCTCGTATTATTCTAAGTTCAGTTAGTCCAGCGAATGGGAGCGCCCTTCGCTTACCACACTGTCATTAGAATCCGAGAAAAAAATCGATACATTGGTAAATTGTGCTCTTTTCTGTCAAAAAATCCCTTCGAAGCGCTCACCTTACTCTTTGGAATCTAACACAACCTATAGACCGACCCTGGGCTGACACTCTGGCCCACCCCCCTCGCTCGATGACACTCTGGCCCATGGGCCAGAGTGTCATCGAGCGAGGGGGTGGGCCAGAAAATATCCAAACCCGTCGCTCGATGACACTCTGGCCCATGGGTCAGAGTGTCATCGAGCGAGGGGGGGGGGGTGGGCCAGAGTGTCAGCCAATACTACTAACGTGAGGAAGAGGAAAACTCACGACAGCATCTCAGTTAATTATGTGGGATAGGTCCAACCCACTAGAACAATCAGTGACGTGGCCAGAGCGTCTGTGTGGGGGTGCATACCCACCTTCATAATCTCAACTGCACCACCCCTTCAACCAGACCAAACGCGTTTGCGTAATTCATTTGCACCCTGTGGTCACTATCCGGGGGTATCAAGATAATCTACAGGGCGAATCACGGCTCTGTCCAATATGATAGGGAGGGATGATCAAGATACACAGGGCAGTCCACGGTTCGGCGTGAGAACAGTTTGAAATCGGCACATGTATTCCAAGCGTTGTAAATTTCCAACCTGACATCCCCTACTACGGTTGAACAATTTCAAATCATTAGAAGTTTTTGACTGGCCACGGAGGAGGAACACGGACACACGCTTGCCAAGTTTTGGAAATTTCCGACCTGACACCCAAATAGGGTCGGTAAATTTCCAACTGATGGCCTACTCAGTCAATCGTTTTGACCAAAATTATGAGAATATGCTAATGTTTGTAAAAAAACAACGAATTCCCTAGTAAAAAAAAAACCTGTCGCCACATGATGAGTGGAGGTTTGTTGGACGCTATAGAATTTAAGCACAATCCAAATACTAGACATGATCCATGTCCTACCATTTCCGAAGAAATTGCTTTCTGGCACTGGTGGATGGTTTCGGTCTCTTTGTTTTCGAGGATTTTGATGTTTCAATGCACTTTTTACTCAAAAAGTGGTGCGTTCATCGGTTGTGTACCCCATCATTTTCATCGGTTACTCCTGATTGAACTGAACCAAACATGTACCGTTACTCTGCTATGCGCAGCATGTTTTATGGACGTAACCGGGGGTCAATCCATGATTGTCCCCAATCACTTTGATTGAATAATCCTATATCGCGCGGCGATTTCTTCCCATCGATGTCCACCGAGAGTTTCGCATTGAGCGTCGCCTCGTATAAACTACCTGGGCTATATATAAACCCAGCTGGTGAATACGACCCCTGTTGTTTGGGGACTCGTCTGTAAAACTTGAACAAATTATTGCTATTTATTACTATTTATCACTATTTAATGCATGATCAGGTCTGATACTGACATACAGTGAATACATTCTGCTCCATTTATATATATGCGTCAACGAGTCAAGGTCATCGCCTTATTCACATGTACCAAGGCCGTATATTGTAGCATAGAGCGAAATGGTTTCTATTTATGGAAGAGGTTATTTCCCCCAGCGAAGCGGAAATGACCGAGTCGTTGAGAATGACGATTATATATGAGATGTCCTACTCGACGTCGTCATATTTTTGCGAAACGAATTAGAGAGTTTTCGCATGTGACGCTGATAGAGCAATGGATACGTAACGAACTAGAATGCACTCAAAGAGATGCCAACGTGCGCAAAAATGTAATAAAAAAATAATTAAAAAAATAATTTCACTGTATTTTACTTAATTTATTTAATTTAATTTAATATAATGTTAGCAAAAAAAGACAATTACAATCTTCAATAATATTATGAGTATATAATACATTATAATCACATTGATATATGTAAGGGAAGTATAACTGGATTATTATCATGGCAGTAAAAAATGCATATTCCATGGGAACACTATGGGAACAAACAAAACAGAGAAGGGGAAGGAATAAGGAATACCCCTATTTATATGATGTAAGGAACAAGGAATACCCCTATTTATCCACCTCGTACCCCTGTCTACTATACAGATAAAGCCCATCAGACAAACCACGCCTCTATCCGTCTACTAGACAGATAAAGCATCCTCTACTAGACAGATAAACTTAAAATATGCAAGGAAGAAAGGTTACAAGAACTTGGAGCAGTTAACCTCCAGCAGTTCGTGCGTGACGTCACTGGGTCGTAACAACGTTATGGGGCGTCATTAGAACGGACCATGCTGGTTTCCGTTGTTAGTGACAGCGTCCTTAGAAACGTCAACATACACAACGTATTTTCGTGCAACAACTTTCTAAAAGATCAAAGGATGCGCTCCAAAACGCACTCAAATATAATTTTTAAATGTTCAGTTGGTGAAATCTATAACTTGATTAAGCAATTGGCAGTTTGTTACTATATAAAGTATAAGATATTCTTCCGTGAGCTGGTAGTAGTTCATTAGTGAATCGGTAGGGTGACACCAACGTACGTACCTACGAATCTGACTGATCGCCATACTGTTGCGCGAGCGCACGTAATTAGAGAGGTTTCGCGTGTGACGCGGATAGAGTAACGGATACGTAACGAATTAGAGAGGTTTCGTATGTGACGTGGATAGAGTATCACGGATACGTAACGAATTAGAGAGGTTTCGCATGTGACGTATAGCTATTCGTATCCGTCCAATTCACGTGAGCCAAAAAATTCGTTTCGCTAAACGTAACGATTAGGATAATTATTAATATACCGATCGAGGTTGGACGGAACGCCAAATGAGTTAGTGTTGATATCGTCTTGAAAACTGGTACGTGGCGACAGGTTTTTTTTTGTGGTGTCTCACCTCCACCCAACTTTGGTAACAATTTTCAATAATTGGAAATTTCATATCTAGCATAACATTAGTTGCTGTTGTTAGACCAACATTTGCATATATTCCTATACCATCTGTCAACATTTTAGTCTGAAATGGCCGTCAGTTGGAAATTCTCCAACCTTATAAGGGGGATATCATGTTGGAAATTTGCAGCATTTGGAAAGCTTGAAGCCAGTCCAGTTGCTAGGATTTTTGCAATTTTCATGTTCAGATTTCAAAATGTTCTCTTGTAGTGATAAGCCGTAGTTGTTGTATTAATTTGAAGGATTAGTTGTTTTACCGGACGTCTGAGGTGGTGCATCCACGAAATCAATATATTTTATATTATAATTTATATATATGCCTAATAATATAATTTTGATGGCGTTACCATTTCTGACTATATGGTTTTCTTGTATATAGTCGTGCCCATGTTAAGTCGACAAATGGAACGGCTTTATGAGATGTAGCATAATTTGATTACGTAGTACCCTATATAACCGTCGCCCTAGACGGATCCGTTGCTCTATCTGTGAGTTTCGCAACCCATTCATCACGTTCTCCGTCAGCAGACAGAGACGTGGCTAGAGCATTTCCGTTGGGAAATACCTCGGAGTTTCCAACTGCACCCCTTGAACCATATTTACAAAAACTCACAGGTTTTAGAATTCCATTTGCATTCCTCCACCTTGGGCTCTAATTTCCCCCAACTTTTCCCTTACTTGGGATTGCCTGGGTGATATAGTCTCATGTCTGGGTGATATAGCCTCATGCCTGGGTGATATAGCCTCATGTCTAGGTGATATAGCCTCATGTCTGGGTGATATAGCCTCATGCCTGGGTGATATAGCCTCATGCCTGGGTGACATAGCCTCGTGCCTGAGTGATATAGCCTGGGTGATATAGCCTCATGCCTGGCTGATAAAGCCTCATGCCTGGGTGATATAACCCCATGCCTGGGTGATATAGCCCATTATGTATGGATCAGTATTTGTGTGGCCATTCATGATAAAATGTTGAGATGAAAACCTGAACATTGCATGGTTCGGTCTGGTGTGCATGAGCACATTTTGAAATCTAAACATGTAAATTGCAAAGTCCTGGCTTTAAGCTTTCCAAGTGTTGCAAATTTCCAACCTGATACCCCCCTTATAAGGTATAAGTTTGGACAATTTCCAACTGATGGCCATTTCAGTCTGAAATTCGGTTCGGTAGGAAATTATATAAATGTTGGTCTAAAACAATTACTGTTGTACCAGGTATGAAATTTACACCTGTTTTGATGGGGGGGGGGGGGGGGTGAGACACCACTGAAGAACCATGTCGCCACTTCCCTGTTTGCAGTACGATATTAATGCTAACTTATTTGACATTCCGTGCAATCTCGATTGGTATATTAGTGCTGTGTCCTCGCCTCGTATTTCACGCATGTCATGTGCTAATAAATTGTTCTTCAGGGAAGGACATCGGAGGTCAACGATGGAATTATTATGTTCCCGGAAACATATACCATCCACAGTGTACTGCAATCCAGTGTCAGCTTGTGTTTCCCATTTTCTCCCTGCAGTTTGCTGACAGTACTGTCTCTGTCGTTCACTGCGAGCGCCAGAGACTAAACCTGTGATGACAGCTTGTTCATTGTTGTTTCCATTGGTCCAATTTAGTTTAACAAAATGTGTCCGGATTGAGCTAATAGCTGATTGCTCATGCCGTGCATAACTGCGGTTATATCTTGTAGAGTTTGCTGGTCATGTTCATCGCATATGAATGTGTGGATGGTTGGTGTCACACTGGGCCCCAGGGGAAAAATACTATATATACTTACTATATACTATACCAGTGATACGACCCATAAGCCCGATTTTGGGAAAACACAATATATCATATTCCGCATAGATTCGATCTCAAAATCGGCAATCTCAGTCACAATGTATTTTAATGTTTCTTTTTTATCACGAAATTTCCTTTCGTTTGATATATAATTCGATTGATTGATGTATTGTATCGAAAACTTGACAAATCTACACGACAAAAAACGGTCGTAAGAATCTGTGACCGGTAAGTAGTGATAATACTTAAGAAATAACTCTTGTTTCGATCAAGGTTATGAGTTATAACCGAAAAGTTTGAAGATAAATTCTATAAACCGTCATTCCACAAAAGGACCAACATAAGTAGAAGGTATAAGTATAAAAGGAGCGTAAAACTTTGAGATTTTTGCGGACGAAAAAGACGCACACAAAGTTGAAATTGACATGTACGCTGTCAATCAAACATCCAGTTAATCGAGTGATCAAATGTTGTCGTGAATTCGTCGCTTTTGATTTGCTAGCGAACAGCGTACACGCAGTGATCAACTGATCACTCCACTGTGACAGCAGGTGTTCCAGAACTATTTCGCCTGTATACTGTGACAAGAGTTGTTATTTTATGAAACTTCATTTCTTTGAAAGTGTTAGCTGGATCGCTGGATCGAGTCTTGTTGATTTTTCTAGTTACTCATGCACTTAAGTACTGATGGGTAATTAGCAGTAAATTTAATGACAGCATAGTACTGCCTGAAGGATTTTTAAAGCAGCATCGGAATCCCCGTTTATATCGCAGAAAGAATCGAATATATTTCATGTACATTTTAGGCACGCGGTATATAGGCGTGGTCATATAGCATGATGCTGCTATGAGTGCTGTCATTTCAATAACAGAAGTAATAAATCAATTTAGGTTATCGAGAAATAACTTTAATAGCTAAATTTGTGGCAACCAATGGTTTTTAAGTATTATGTGGATTGACAGCTTATGATTAAATTATAAAGATATAAATTCAATTATTACGATCACGAACTAAATGGAATTGTATGTTGGCAATATTATAGAAGTTTGTTATCCCCGTCTGAAATTTGGCATATTCATGGTAATGGACGACTTGTCGTCTTGTGCATGCGCGAATTTTACACGCGATGTTAATCATCATCGAAGGCTATTGAGACGTTGTCGAATTCATAGATGTGCATCCAGATGGTTGTTCCAATAGATAACTTTCGCATAATGAACAACGACATATAATTATAACGGATAACTATTTGTAGCAGTCGTAATTTTTTCACACGGTCAAAAATCCTTTTCGCAGAATTGACGACTACGAGCCCATTTGTGAGACAATCGTGCTTGCCACTCATAGCAATGGGATAAAATCTATACCAGTTGTTTAAATATTGTTGGGAAAGTGGCTGCATTAAGTTGTTATACTTGTGTCCCAATCCCTTGTAACCTTTGTTGCAATAAATATGTTTAAACCAAGGCTATACAGTCATAACACAAGAATTTCCACTATACGCAAGACCACCTGCAGTCGTTACAATTGCAAAGATTGCAACCACTGCAATCAGGATCCATAAACACTGCGAACAGGACCATTCAACAGTTTCTTTAATTTTAAAAAAGAGCAGTTAAATAATAACGTATATTACTCGCCGTTCAGAATACAAGTATATGGGAACAATTACTAATGAACCATTCGACGTATATTTTAATATGTTATTTCTTATCAAAGATAATCAGTATTTTCTTGTTAAAATGGGATATGAATACATAAATTGTGGATTGTCAACGTTATATCTAAATGGATGTTAACACAAAAGCAGTATATATTCTGCATAGGTTCTTTTGTAGTTCACTCGGCCGCTAACATGTGCTAAGATATCGATAGTTTGTCCTCGCCGCTTGTTTCTTCCATCTCTGTGTGGCATTTGCTTACATTTTGCTACCCAAACTGTTCCCTGCGATCAGGAGCTTAACCACTGCTACCTCGCTGAACAGGACCGGTCCACAGGGGATGTGAACCACTTTGTAAAATAAAGATAGGCGTTGTTTTCTGTCATGCGACATTCTTCTTCAAGTTCTTGTCAGTCATTGTTCTAACTAAGTTCTAGGCATGTATAAATAAACTATAATTCAGCCTACTATTCAGAGTTGATATTTGTCATCAGTTGATACCTGGACTGGAGACTGTTCATGTTCAATTTCATTTTCCAACTTCCACTGGCCTGGGGGCTCCATTATTGATTGTAATGCGTTTTGATTTGAAACGGCTCGTAAACATAATAACGGATGTTAAACGCTCGTGACGTTTCATTTTTGTTTTATCAGTGGATGATTGTCACTAATAGATAAAATTTAAGGCCACATGGCGATCAAAATGTAAGGACATAACCACAGAGTCATCTCCCACATTGAGCAGCTGAGAAACGATCGCGAACTTATTACTATATGATGTATTTGTGAGTTTTGTTGAAAATCCAAAACCGTAATCGTAACAACGAATATGGGAAAACGACAACGAATAGAAAGAAAACAAATTCTAATGACGTAGTACTCTATTCGTAATAAGTATATGTTGTCGTTCAATATGCGAAAGGTGTCTAGTCTTGCAATATAGAACATCAGGCGGATAACAAAAACAATATATAACATCATGCAGACAACAAAAACAACATATAACATCAGGCGAATAACAAAAACAATATATAACATTAGGCGGATAACAAAAACAATGTCATTTGGATGAGCGGGCGACAGTGTGATTAATGGACCGGCAGGTGAGAGGACTTGAGCCAATCAGAAGCGGGTCGAATATGGGGGTGGGTAACATTATACATGTGTATCGGTATGTTTTAGTGTTTAATACCCAAGAGGCACGTGGTTGGTGCTGCATACTGATGAGGGTACACAGTTGGCGGCAGCATGACATTATTACGCCATATATGGTGTTTTCTGTTATCGTATTTTTCACTTGTCAATATGTTAAATATGAATAAACAGGTACTTGGATATATTCGTACCCGAAAGATATGATTAGAATGGTACTTGGGTATGTTCGTACTTCGTACTCGAACCATGTACCGAAGTTTTAATTATTGTTGTGGTCTAATGGAGGTAGCATCTCGTCGTGATGTATATTCAAGTATCGTTTAAAGCCTTTGCGGTTAGATCGGCGACTCGGCGTGTATGTCGACATGCTTTATTGAACCATGGCTTGTTAGCCACGATGAGAAGTGGGCGCCGACTTGGAGCGGGAATTCCCGCGTTAACCATTAGCGCACTGCGCGCTGTGTGTGCTTCTATTGTGGTTGAACATGCTTTGTTATTTCCAGGTGACATAAATCGGAATGCTATCTACTATTATATTGCATGGGAATTTAACGATGGTATAAGAAATTTAATTCACACATGAACTCTTCGAGCTGTTTGTTTATATCGGTCCAATGTTATTTAACATCGTTTAGTGAACTTTTTCATTAATTTATACGCGATAAATATCGGCACGTTATATTCTAATTATATTGGGATTGTAATTATTAACCAATTCACATGTTACTCCTTCGTGATGTTTGTACATATTGACGCTTAGTGAACTTTAGTCTCGGTCTCTAATTTTTTTTATTTCTTTGTATATGCGGAATATATCTGAGCTATGAATAGAGCTGTTATTAAGAAAAGTTCCAACATTAACCCTTCACATTGATTGTTTAACACACATAGTGGGCCTTATTCTAAACATCGTAATGTCTGTGTACGCAGCATAAGTCAGAATGCTATATGAATTGAACAATGTTCCGAAATTAACCTTACTGTGACCATGTTTAAAGTCCAGCTGAACTGTAACCTAATTTGAGTATTGATATATCATCCCGTGTGTATCTAAGTCCCCTTAACACAAATCCGCAAAAAATCCCGTCAAAATATCCTGCAATTATTTTTTATATCTTGGGAACGAAACAGTCGCCGAAGATTTGTTTTCATTTTGCACTGCGCGCACATGGCTACTGGAGGAGCACGTGACATGACGTCACGGAGGGAACACAAATGCACAGTTCTGCTTTGCGTCATTGGCAACGTGCGGCTATAATGGCGATGGCAGGTCAGTGCTAACGTTGTAAAGATGATTTTGATCTTGCTGCATTCGCCTGATGACAATGATCCTCCACATATCGGCGAGAGACCGGTGACCGACGATCCGACAATAAATCATCGCATCCATGGACCATGCATTTGCACCGGTCCCCCCTCTTTCGGACCAAACAGATAGGCTGCTGTACGTTGGTCTAAACGTCAACACATTTCCCAATCCTCAACAATAACTGAATTGAAATTCAAACAGTTAGACAGTTCAGCCTGTATGTGGTTACGTATAATTTTCAACTTATGTTGTGTCAATCAGTTAATTGCGGGGGGGGGGGGGGGGGGAGGGGAGACACATCCTTTCACCATTTATGCAGAAACTGCATATCACAAGTAGATAGCTCCATGATTAAATAAACAATTATGTTTTAACTTGATATTCACGATACTGCATGGGTATTATATTTGTTGGTATGTAATTATTTCGTCTAGTCAGTCATGAACATTGTGAGCAGAAATCGGCAAAAGCTTGACCTATATATTCCATTACTAGTAGGCCCTATAATCCTCCAATTAAATGCTCTTTATGTTTAAATTTTTTCAACTGGCTTTATATAGACACCCAAGTTCTCATTGAGAATATCTGGTCACTAATGGTAGGTATAGGTGTGAAACATCAAACATTTTATACTATCAAGAATTTCCAAACTGCTGTCTACGTACCGATACTGACCTGAAGTCTAAATGAAGTATCATGCATGGCCTTTAGATTATCATATAAAACACATTTTTTGACAATCTGTCAACAAAACAAAAACCGCAAAAGGCGTACGTATATATATTATTTTCAGTATGTATTATGTTTATTCAATTTATTGTTTCAAATGAATCAAGACCAGTAACGCACAATCTCCACACGGACCAACTATCTAGGGCCTATATAGGCCTATATCTACCACACTCGGTGGAAATGTGGGCGTTCCTGTGCATATGACGAACGTAGTACTTACTAGGCCTACGGTACTGCGCTTTGATCACAAATCGAACGATATTTTACGCAAGCTACGTTCGCAATAACAAAATAGTCCCTCGCGATTGCTGTTCTTATTTTAAAAATAATACCCATACAGTGGACTGAGGCATGTTAAAAGGTAACATAATTCCATAATTGATCTATCTTTTACGATAGTAGGTGTTTCATAGTCAACTTTAGACACATTATTGTCGAGTATGGATATGCACACGCACGTGTATGACGTTGAGGTTAGGTCAGATGTATAGGTCACATCACCTGCATAATATTTGTTTGTGTTTATAGTTCAAATACCAGTTTGTTAATGCTCGGTTACTGCTTAATGGCTGATGTAGTCATATAAATTCGTAGCCATGTATATAATTCGAAGTACCGTCAAGAATTTCTCTGAACAATTCGATTGGAATACAAGGAATTTATGTTTTGTTGGTGGAAATATTGGCGAAAAATCGTGACAAACTGACATGATCGACACAGCTCGTAACACGTGGATGCAGTGCGGTACTTTTTCGTCTGATTTCATTTATATGCTTTCACAAATGGATTAATACATTGGTGATTCGTATTGGATTTTAATTATTCGAAACATTCAATCTGGTGAGTAGACTTACTAATGATTTTCATTGAATCATTACATTTCAAGTTCAGGTTCTAATCGATGTTTACGTCACGTTAGACTAGAATTAACGTAGTTCTAACAGTCACTTATATTACACAGATTGTTGATTGGTAGCCTTGTAAATCATGCTTAATTTTGCATATTGTTATGCATAGCTGACATTTTGTATTGTCAAGGTGCCGATTTATGTATTCACGCTTGAGTAGAACAAATGACGATTCACACATCGCCGAAAGTAAATCCTCATGTATGATCCATGTACTACGACGTAGCCGTAGGTCTACTAGACTACTGATACCCCCCCCCCACAAGGACCGTGAGTGCATGGGTGTTTATTGGTACCGGTATTCACGTAGATAACATTTTGTTTGACAACGTGAATCACACTTTTGTATGTCCCAGCTAAGCTTGCATTTCACAATATTTGTGAAAGATCCTTCTTCAAAGTGCTTGGAACACAAGCAGCTGTATTGTGACAGCCCATTCCAATTTCCAAACTCTCGTTGTGGACAAACGCCGTCCACTGTTGTTGAATGGCTGCATTAATTCTTGTGCCACTTGAACATTTATGGCTACGTTTTATTCTTCAAAAAAATAAACAACAATAAAATAAGACGATTTCAAAATACGTGATTTTAAAAACGGCGCATAAAATTTCTTCCGTCTTTGTACCCTCGGTGACGTCATTTCCGAGTCGCGACGGAAACACCCGATTCAAAAATGACTATTGTAAACAAAGAAGCCGTTTTATTCAAATGTCTGGAAATAGTACTTTTTTTGTAAAAATGTGAACAAAATGGAAAGGATACATGTTATAAACCTTATTTAGCATGAGTTAAGACATATTTAGATATGTTTGGAGCTAAATTAATTGTATTATTCAGCTGGTCTTTAATTGATCCTCATGGGGAGGGGCATATTTTAATTAGTCCTCGTTGGACCATATTTTAATTGACCCTCATGGGACTATATGTTATTTAACCCCGTGGAAAAGTGGTTAATCAACACTGATGACACCATGTAACGAAGATCGACAATTTTGGCCGCATTATTATCCTGCATGCAATTTCATGCACTTTTCAGACCTCTATTTCAATAGAAATTAGAACACGTATTTGCGCCTTCGGGTGGACTAAGTGTGATTAGAAACGTACTCGGTATTTACGTACTTGAACCATGTAACGAAGATCGAGCGCTGTTTGGCCTGATTATTATTCTGCATGCTATTTAATGCACTATTCATACCTCTACTTCAATAGAAATTAGAACAAATAACAAAGAAAAGATACATTCCAGTCGAAAACAATTCAAATGTCATATAAAACAGAACCGAGAAACCAACAGTTTAGTGTATTTGCCACCAGTTGGCAGCGCGTCAACATAATAACGTGTCAATCGTCAATGCGTTCGTCACTTCTTTGGTAATGGTGTGTGGTTATCGGTGTACCAATGCCGTTGCATGTTTGGCGATGAACATTTCAGAACGTATATATCTATGCGCCCTTTATGAACACATATCATGTGGTGTGTAAATATTTAAAAATAAACTTTAGTTGGCACGTCCGATTAAATTTTTTTTTTTATCACAGCCTTTCTCGCCAAGTGTACATTATACGCACATACACAAAATATCACACATAATCAAGTACATAGGCGTTACCTATACACACGTTTTTCACAATCACTATATTAATATTCTAATATATTTTCGATATGCCCAATAATATGATCTCGATGGCGTTACAATTTCTGACTATTGCGGTCAGATCGATGCCCGTAGCCCGTTTATATATAATCATGGGTGTAATTATGACAGATATAACCGTACAAAAAAACGCCGTTCTTTTGACCGTGTATTTATCCGTGGTGTGTGTGTGTGCCTGTGGTTGTCCGTAACCTGGTGCCCGGTGTTATTGCTTTGAAAGGTAATCATGTTCGACTGGTGTTGTTAGATTGGTAATTAGATTAGCGGTTTCTATGTCTTGTCTGGTCATATTTACTGTTTGAACTTTTTATACTAGAATTTGCCAATAGGAGCGCAGGGAAATCGCACGTCGAGTTGGTTTAAGGGTTTTTAGAAAAAGTATTTATATGATATAGAGAGGCCAACAGAATAATAACAAATATATGCCACTGCATCCAAGTTGTGTTTATTGGGATGTCTTTAGTTTAGTTTTGTGGGTATGAGAGCTAATTTCCCCCTAATTTCTGCTCCATATGTGGTCTTCTCCTTTAAAATTTCTATATGATTTCAAACAGGGGATATCCCCGACGCAGGGGCTATACGATTCCCCGACAGGGGGGCCGGGCTTTAGCTACCGGGTTGACCATTGCAGATCTCGCCGACAGGGGTGGGGATGTAGCCCCGTGACTTCTCCCCGGGTGTCACCCAACATAATTTAGTATCGATGATTTCTCGTCTTCAGTGAATGCAAGACCGCGCTCTTAGCATGAGGTGCCAAGCAGAGACGTGTCGATAGTGGTGGTTATGCAGGGGTCTTACCCCCCAAACTGTAGTCAAACCTAATGCAACATTAATTGGAAAATTCACACCAAAATTAGGTTGAAATTGTTCTCGTAGTTTGATTTTCCAACAATTTCTTTGTGACGAACTTGTTGTTTTTAGACCAACATTTGAATATTTCCCTTTCATTTGCAAAATTCTGGACTGAAATGGCCATCAGTTGACAATTTTCAGACCTAAGGGTGAGTGTCAGGTTTAAAATGTTCCCATAATTGGAAAGCTTGAGGCCAGTCTAGATGCTAGGATTGTCAAATTTTCAAGTTCAGATTTTCAAAATGTTCTCACATCGGGCCTAACCATCGGCGGACCCGTGTCTTCTGTGCCCTTGTCAGTAGTTACTTGCTAAGTAATAAAATGTAAATCGGGGTGTAAATTTGTCTGACGTTTTTCCACTAGATGTATGTTATGATTTTTTAATATCATACTGCGCCGAACCATCCTTTTCATCCCCTGAATGGCCAGTGGCCACAATACTACTGGTCCATTTAGAATAGGCTACCATCTAGTAGTCTGTGAGGGAACATTTGGGAAAAATCAAAGCACCGGGGATGTGCAAATTGAATTACGCAAACCATGCAGGGGTGCCCCTCGAGACTTAGTTTCAGCTTTCGGCATAAAGGCCTATTTGTTTTCTATCCGAGAATACACTGCACTGGCGGCAATATATTGACCATACCCTGAATGAAAACGCTCCAGTGGCGATCACACGGTAACGTCGTGCTGCAAGTTAGACGATAATTGTGTTGTGGAAAGGATACGGAAGACCGACTGTCAAAAAATGCAACATTAAAATACACAGGGCAAGACTTATCAATCAAACTGTGGAGTGTGTTTTCCTTGTGTATTTCTCGCATATACCCATGGTTATATATAAATGGGCTACGAGCATCTGATAGTTGGTTTCTTGTTTGGTGATGCGTGCATGTGTAGAAATTGGAGGGCCACTGGTCGATTCGGGCTGGTGTAATTTAGTACAGGGTAAGCCATCTTTATGTAACACTCGTCAAGAGATCGGAACTGGTGTTATATGAGGTTTGGGAATACAGTTAGGATAGGCGAGAAAATAAAAAGGCAGTTGTTAGAGATAAGATAATGGCAGTTTGAAGGATAATCAGTTGAGTGCAATTGTAATGAGGCTATCGAATATGTATGCGCGTAATAATAGAGGTGTTTACAGACAACTCGTTTTGCAGCAATGACTTATGAATGAGACGTTACCGCCGCTTCCTGTGTTAACAAACATCATTTATGTCTCTGTGGTGAATAGCTGTGAATATATACTCACTCGACTTGCAGTATGTCGATGTAGACTGGTAAGTGGCGCCACCACATGCACATGTTAATACTATAGGTGTACACAAAATTGTTTTTCCCCCTGCTATATCGCTTGTGATATCGGTGCCCGCACGACACGTTCCATCGTTGACACAAGTTTCTCCTAATTGTATGGAGACAGCACGCTCGATGAGCAGAAACACGGAGAGCTGAGGAAATATGAAATATAACAATATCAGTTATATAAATGTATAGCAGGGTTTCCGGGCCGGGCCCAGGTTTAAGTGATGTGGAATACTCCGTTTGGCAAACTGTTATGGGAATAGAGAGTACTCTTGCTCAAATTAGGTACTGTCCTCCTAAATATTATAATCAGCATATCCGTCCGTATGTCCCTCGTTCATGCGTGTTATCCGGATCATAACTTCAACATTATAACACGAATCAGAATTCCGTGGGATTTGGTATGTAGTTGGTATTTAAGAACGCACATGTGAAAATCCAATTTGGTGATGATTTTTGAGGGAGTTATGTCCCTTTGTCGTCTTATAATTATGTTCTGTTGAATGTTACTCAGTTATCATCCGGACAATCAAAACCAGCTACGAATTCCATGTCGACAAATGGTCAAAACTCCTTCAAGGAGCATCGGACCGTGATCAAATTCGATTTTGACATGTGCGTTCTTAAATACCTATTACATGTACATACACGAACGCCTTATGTTAGAAATTGGCTGGGATACCCTAGAAAGCAGACAAAATACTAAACGACTGTCGGTTCTACATAACATCGTAAACAAGAAAGCTGCAAATTATCTGGTCTCTCTGCTCCCACCCCGTTTTGCCGATATAACTGATTATGACCTCAGAAATGCAACTGATTTTACCCCTCTTCCCCGCGACACTAAACGAATGGACTCATCTTTTTTCCAAAATGTCTCGGAGAATGGAACGCCCTAGAACCCTATTGCAGAAACTCTCGTCTAGAGGATTTAAAAAAACAGCTAAAGTTCGCAAATCCTAAGCTGAAACCACCGAAATATATCTCATTTGGGAAGCAACGTTCCTAATGTTATACAATGTCAGCTCCGGTGTCGATGCAGTGACTTGCGGGAACACAAAGTAGTTAACCATTTTGATAGACTCTAAACTGTGTAGTTGTGGTCTCGGCGATGAGACTGTTGACCACCATTTCTTTGAATGCACGCTATATGCTAGAGAAAGACTTAGACTATACAATATTTTGATTCCTTTTGATGTGAATGCCATATCAGTCAAGCCACTTTTGTTCGGCAACCCATATATAAGTGACGATATGAATACTGTAATCTTTAATTACGTGCATCGTTTCATTAAAGAAACAAAACGTTTCAATCTCGACATCTGAGATGTGTAGAACATAAGAACGCGAAAGCGAATTAACCATAATTGATATTTCGCCCTTTATGTTAAATATTTATCGAACCCAGTAAAGCTGTCGACACCATGCACATGCAATCAATTCTTTCTACTGTTAGTTGTCATTACTTGTACCTAACTATATTGTTATAACATATTTCCTTGCTCTAGTCAGCGTTTAATTTGTATATATTCAGTGTTTTGACAATGGGGAGAGGATTTTACTGTAAGTGACATCACTTGTCATCCCATCCCTTTTGCCTGTGTGTATGTTAATAATATCCATTGAGCAAATGAAATATGTTTAAACTAAACTATGTATATACAAAAAATCCCATGGTATTCTGATTCATGTAATCATGTTTAAGTTATATGATCTGGACAACACGGATGGACGACGGACATACGGACGGACATGCTGATTGTAATAGTCCTCCGAAATGTTTCGGGAGACAATAACTATACTTTGAGCAAGAGTATACTCTCTATTCCCATAAAATTCACAAAACGGAGTGTTCCACATCACTGTAACCTGACAACACATGGCAACCCTGCTAGCTATACCAGTACATGTATATAAATTCGGCGACAAAATTATTCTTATCGATGTTGGTGCCACTTTCTCTCCCCATCCCTGACTCGAACGACAACACTTTGCCATGATTATACAACACCATTATATTCCTCATATCATGGAGATGATTATAAATTTGATGGAAATCTATTTTGGTGCCCCTCTCCCTGCTCGCCCCTGACTCGAACCACACCACTAGACTCCTCATATCGTGGAGATAATTATATATAAATTTTGTGGAAATCGGCGAAAAAATTAGTTGTATATATCCCTCCCCACCCTTGATTCGAACGGCAAATTGTCAGCATCATTCTTTAAACCACACCATTAGACTCCTCATATTATATATAAATTTGGTGGAAATCAGTGGCAAAATATTCTTATCGATTCTGGTGCCCCTCTCCCTCCCACCCCGATTCGAAAGGCAGCACTGGTTGAACGTGCATGTTTCGTGCCGTAAAATCACGTAACTGCAAAGCATCACCACGTAGAGTTAGCGATAATATTATTGTAATACGGGTTAATGGTTACTGTATACGTTTGGCTAAACCTGGCTAACTAATTACTTCTGTAACGTAACTCACCCAAAGGACGGACAGCGATGAGCACCTCATGGTCAATGCGCATTAAACCTGTAGTAATAAATAGAAACAGAAATTATGTCAACCCTTTCATATATATATAAGATAATGCACTGACTTACAAGGTCAATGTGAATTTGTTAGTCCAATGTATTCTCTTACATATATGCGAGGCTCCCTATGGGAGACTCGCATATACAAGAGAATGTTTCAGCACAGGGTTTTCGCAAAAGCTTTCAAGAAGCTCCAGTCGTGGGAGGGTTAATTAAATCCACAATAACCAACATCAGCGTTAATGATCTATCGTGGTCACGACTCATAATAAACTATTTAACTGATATGGGTATTCGAGCCTCTAAATTATTCACGTACATGTAATTTGGGAGGAGCTGTGACAAAATTGTCGATAAATACAACATAGCGATCAATCTGAACCAAATTGCCAAAGTTATATCAATTTTCTGATTGTATTCAGTTTTTCACACATAACTAAGAAAAACGATCTTAATTTTTGCCCTATTAGAAATAGACTAACGATGAACGCTCTTTTCAGTTCAGAACTAATGAAAAGTTTGTAGCGTTTTTTTTTAGCTCAACTTTACAAAGTAAGTCCAGGCCGCATCCCTCATCCGATCTTCACAAAACTCCATATGTAGTTTCAGGGTCATCTATAGGTGGGAGCGGTCGAATTTTCCGAATTTCGCTCGAAAATATGGCCGCCAGCAGCCATCTTGGATTTAAAATTAGAATCTATCGGCACACCCTACATACCTATTTATGGCCGGATCATTTTTTAATTTTGCAGGCGCGATTGTGATCAGCTGTAGATGGGAGCTATCGAATTTGAACGATTTTCGATGTCGGCAAGCCATCTTGGATTTTAATCTTTACATGACTAAATCCTTTGAACACCTACAGATGACATGTCTCGTCCGATCATCACCAAACTTCATATGGATCCTCAGGGTGACCTCTAGATGGGAGCCTTCTATTTTGACCGAAATTTGTTTTTAAAAACATGGCCGCTTGCAGCCATCTTGGATTTCAAATTTGAATCCATCGGCACACCCCGCAGCCCGCATTTATTGGAGAATTGATTTGAAAATTTACAGGTTTGTTTAGAATCACCTCTAGATGGGAGCTATCAAATTTGAACAATTCGATGAAAAACATGGCCGCCGGCAGACCACATCCCTCATCCGATGATCACCAAACTTCATATGGATCTTTGGTGTGTCCTCTAGATGGGAGCCTCCTATTTTGACCGAAATAAAAAGGCGAAGTTGAGCTACAATGTCACTGACACTTTCATTTATAAAATAAAAAATCAATGCTATGACTTGAATAGGTCTTTATATTGCATACATACAGTTTGTGTTCATCAACTTATTTTGATCTCCGGAATCTGACCGCGATGCAATACGCGAGCATAATGTCAGGTTTCACTCCGCGTCGGGGCTTTAATTAAGAGGAATTTGGTTTTATCAGTTCTCAATACAACTTAACAGTTGATTCAAAGGTTCAAATGTTTACTCAATATAGATCATACATATAATGATAATATGAGATATATCAATACATTCACTGCCAGAGGAGGTGTGCAGGACCACAACAGCATTCACGACATCCGACCACGGGGGTAATATAACCGCATCGAGCACCAGAGGCGCTCTACTAGGACGATGCTCCCCTTGAATCCATGCAGTGAATGACTGTGACTTAGCTGCATTTACTTTAAACATATTTTATTTGTATATCGAATAATACAAAAGGGATTGGGGAAAAGTTACAAAACTGACTTTGCCCCTCTCCCTGTTTACAATAATATTATTCATACAAAATGGTGAAGGAAAGATTCAAAATCATATATTGGTTAAACATATTTACATTTACAAATGAGTGTGTTCGGGGTTTGGGGTGGGAGGTGCCAAAACCGATTTGTGACTAATTTGCTTTTTGTGGCTATTCTGAAATGCGTTTGATTATCCGACTTCGAATCGTTTAGTCGCTGTTATATATCGATGGACTATTTTGAAGAGAATTTTGTTTCTTCTATTTGAGATATCGGGAATTCCGAGAAGTAAATCATTGATATGAGTAATTTTCAGTCCTTCTTGGTATAAATTTTGACACATTTCCATTCGTTCGGTGTGAAATAGGGGACACGCCCAGAGGTAGTGGTAAGTATCTTCGCATGGATTTCCACAATGGCATTGGGGGCTGTCAGAGATATACTTTTGGAACATATCGGAACGTAGGCTACTGCATTTGTTACGCAATTTGGCATGGGCGATATTAAGCGTTCTACTACCTGTATAAAAGTATGATCGTGGTTTTACTGTAGGATCTATTAATTCGAGATAAAATTTGAAGTCTGCGATAGATTCGGCATCTGTTATTTCTGTGGGTGTGTCATTCCACGATTTTAAAGTAGCGGGGAAGAATGATTTTTTTAAATGCTCGGCGTTACAGAAGTAAGAATATAATTTTCCCGGTTTTCTCAAGTTAAATCCAGAGACTTCAGATGATCTAGGTGTTAGAATATTTTGTAGGTATTCGGGGGCATCGTCATTTACTATTTTATACATTGCTTGTAGTTTATGGATCTCTCTTCTCTTGCTCAGTGTTGGCCAGCCAACTTCATTTAGGAGGTTTATATTGGACACTGATCGTGTGAGGCCACTAACTGTTTGGGCGGCATCGCAATGTAATCGGTCGAGCTTCTCGGTTAGGTATTTGGGGGCACAATCCCAGACTACATCGGAGTAATCAAATAGTGGTAGGATAAAAGTTTTATAAATGCTTTGAAGCGATCTTCGGTCAAGCTGATACTTAAATCTTCGGAGCTGTGCTAAGCGTGAGGCTATTCTGTTTTTTATACCATTTAGGTGATTATTCCATTTTAAGTTAGCTTGGAGTTCCAGACCGAGGTGTTTATGTGTTTCAACAAATGAGATTGGATCCTGTTTAAAGGTTAAGTCGGGGGATTCCCCAGAAGTCCCCGTTAGTGCATATATAGGACATACTAATGGTTTTAGAAGGATTAAAGTTTACAAACCAGTTTTCAGACCATTGTTCTATGATTTGGAGGTCACTATTCATGACGCGGCCTAATTCATTTAGGTCATAGTGACTATTTGTTAGACATGTGTCGTCGGCGTTCATTCTCGTAAAAGAAAGTATGTTGTCTGGTAAGTCGTTGATATAGACAAGGAAGAGGAAGGGTCCTAAGATTTAGCTCTGTGGTACACCAGCTGGGATGATCTCGTATTCAGAAAAGGTGTTATTTACTAAAACTCTTTGTTGCCGTTTATGAAGGTAGTCCTCTATCCATCTCAATGTTCTCCCGCGAACTCCATAATTATATAGCTTATATAACAGTCCCCTGCGCCAAACTCTCTCGAAGGCTTTGGAAATATCACAGAAAACAGAGCATGTATATAGTCCTTTGTCGAGAGATTGACATAGGTGATTGTAGAGGTCTATCAGTTGGTGAGATGTGCTGTGGCCGGTTATGAAACCCGATTGTTTGGAATAAAGTAATTTATTGTCGTCAAAGAACGGACTTATTTGTTTTAGTACAAGTTTTTCAAACGCTTTCCCAAGATAAGGAAGCAGGGAGATAGGTTGATAGTTTTTTGTGTCGGCTGGGTCATCTTTTTTGAAAATTGGGACAACGTTAGCCTTTTTCCAGGTAGATGGAAACTTTGCGTTGTTGAAGGATTTATTGAAAATTATTGACAGACTACTGAGGATATGCTATTGATTCAGCTGTTGAATTTAACATTTTCGCACTTATTCCATCATGTCCATGGGCTTTATTCAGTTTGAGCGATGTTAATACAGAAATTATCTCATCCTGCGTAAATTCCAATTCCGTTAGTTCTTTTTCACAACGCGATTTGAATGATGATAATTTATGGGATGAATCGTTAATCGAAGAATTGGAAATGAAACTTTTATTCAGCAGGTTGGCCTTGTCCAGATCGTCTGTTACGTAGAGTTTTGCGTTTATATCAATCGTGTTGCTCGTGTTGGGGAAAGAGCTTGGAGTAGATAGGGGCGGGATACAATTTGTTTTCTTTTTACATAGCAAGAAATTTATTAATTGCCAAAAATCGCGGGGGATGATGAGTTTTTAACCCGATTTTCCAGTTTCTCTTCAAATTTTGCTTTTGCGAACTTTTTCATGTTATTAATTTTTTTTTCTGGTATTCTTATACTGTTGCCACGTATCAGGGCGATTGTTTTTTAGCGCTTTGTTTCGTAATTTTTCTCTTTTGCGGATTTCTTTTCTAATGTCTGTATTAAACCAAATTTTGTCTTTTGGGCGTATTGTCACTTTTGACTGTGGGACTGTTTGATTCATGATGGAGAGAATTGTCTCCTGAAAATTGTTAACTATAGTATCTATGTCGGGTGCAGATAGGAGATCATCCCAGTTTGTGTTACTAAGCAGGCTATTTGCTCTTTCAAAATTTGCTCTGGTATAATTCCAAACCGTTCTCTGGAAAGAGGTGGTGGGGGAGTAATCGTATTCTAATGTTACATATGATATGCATTGTTATTATTTCTGTGTCAAAGTGTGACTAGCGGTAAAATAGATTTGCGTTCCGACATTCGTACCGCCCAACTGTCAGTGATACCTTATTAATATTCATCAAGGCGTTACTTTAGCGACTCCATTGGCTAGCATGAAGAAAATTACCTCCGCGTCATAGTTTATGCATGATATTCGACATATTTGTACTTAGTGGCGATCAGCCTGCGCGATTCTCGAACATAACCCGATACATATTGTCTCGCGTGCAATAGCAACGAAGTTTTATTAGCGCGATTTGGGAATTGAACAGTTCATTGTAACACTTGTAATATCGTAAATTACGATGTGCGAGTCTCAAACACCAAACGGGACCTCAGTTAAAACGCTATATAGTCCTGTTATTTAGAATGGAAAATACTGACACATAGATAACCTCTCCGTATATCGGTGTTCTTTTTCAGAATGACATCACATTTCTATCTCAAGTTTTATTACTGACCGTATAGATATAACATTTGAACGCATATAAAATTGGCCGAAAACCGGGTTCTAAAACCGGATGAACTAGAATGTACGCAATGCCTGTTTTAATTCTTGCGTTGCTAATTGAGTTATGCCTCCATGCATCATATATATTGTTATTGCCTGATAGCCCAACCCTCCCCAATAAAGCACTGCGATCACATACCAACTCTTGGCCACCGGTTTGTATGGGATCGGCCCTTTGTGTCCGAATCCTATTGTAATGATTAATATTATGACTTATCGGACAAGAGTTGGTGTGTTCTATACGCGTGCAGTAAGTACAAAGGGAAAGAAACTAAATATGTTGTGTTCACTTAGCCTTCTGTCATTCCTTGCACTACGTTCCATTGGTATAACGCAAAACTTGACTTTCCTCATTGTTCTGAAGTATTATATGCTGAATAACGATAGTATTCTTCCCAAATATATTTTTGATAGGAATAATTTCAGAGTCACTGCAAACTTTAGCAAACTTTCCTTCAATGTTGCAATAAACACAATATCTCGATCATCACTAGTAACTTTATCACACTTATGTCGTGCAATTTATGAAATAATGAAAAGTTTATTAATGAAATCTGGGAGCGTTCACCCAAATCCTGGACCAAACGCACATACACTATCGATTATGTGCCTCAATGTACAAAGCCTATTGCCAAAGGGTTGATACCATTATTGCCGAATGTCAAAATTATGATATACTTGAATTTACTGAGACCTGGCTATCAGATTCAACCTCGGACGAGGAGTTGACTATACCGGGATTCAACAGCCCTGAACGACTTAATCGTCCTACTCTCGGTGGAGGTATTGCGATTTATGTCCGCAACTCACTTCATTTCAAAAGGCGAAAAGATATCGAAATACTCGGCCTTGAACATATGTGGTTAGAAATCTTCACGCATACGAACAGTTTCCTTTTTGGAACCTTCTATAGACCTCCGAATTCACCTGTAGAACTCTGGGATAAAATATAAACTTCACTTGATGGAGCGATGGATACAAAAGAATCCAGAAATCACACAATTGTTACCGGAGATTTCAATTGTAACCAACTGTGCACTGAACCAAAACAAACAAGATATATATGTGGGAAGTTTGGTATGAAACAGCTTATAGAACAACCAACCTACTTCACTGAAAATTCCCGATCACTCTTAGACCTGTTTTTTTTTCAAATAAACCAGATGTTGTACAGTCGTGTGAGATTTTAGATCCTTTTTTTTGCAGAATTGGTTCGATATCACTGCCCAATCGTACTTACTTAAAATATTTGTAAAGGGACATCGAACCGATTCATCAAAAGAAGAATATGGAAATACAACGAGGCAAATTTCAGTGCAATGAATGAAGAATTGCAAACGTGGGGCTCCGAGAATCCGTTGAAACATGTGAATTATACAGAACTTGCGACGGTGATAACTAACAAAATAAATGAAGTCGCGATAAAACACATTCCAAACAAATTTGTTACAATTAGAACAGATGAACCCGAATGGATGTCAGGCCACATTCGTCTTCTTATGAGGCAACGCAAACGATTATATGTCAAAGCAAAAAAAAATACGACATTAAATGCATGGGCTAAATATAAAACCAAGCGAAATGAAGTAATATCATCTATCAGAACTGCCAAGCGACTGGAAATGGAAAAAAAAACAAAAACTCCTCGGCAGTTCTTTTACTGATTCCTCAGTGTGGTGGAAAACTCTTAATAGACTCATGGCCCCAGATCACAAAACTATTCCGTCACTTTGCGAGGACAACAACGTATACACAGATAACAATTCTAAATCGGAAATATTAAATCATTATTTTTGCTCTACATCGTCCCTGCCCGAATCTGACAAAAAAGAACCACCGCGATTATCTAGATCTAAAAATTGTACATTGAAACTTATTAAGATTACACACAAAGATGTATTGGAATCCCTGACAAGTGTTAAAGTAGCAAAGGCCAGTGGCGATGACGGTATCAGCCCAAAAATTCTAAAGAATTGCGCAACGGCCCTAGCAAGTCCTATGTGCTATATATTTAACGAATTGTTAAAAACATTCCTATTTCCCTGATGAGTGGAAGAGAGCAAACGTTTGTCCCATCTTTAAAAAAGGAGATCCAGGTATGCCATCGAATTATCGTCCGATTTCATTGCTAAGTTGCCTCTCAAAAATATTTGAGAAATGTATCTTTCGACATTTAGCAAAATACTTATACGAAAATAAGCTCCTAACAGATTTACAATCGGGTTTCACTCCAAATGACAGTACTGTATTCCAACTAACAGACATATATCATTATCTTATTTCATCTTTAGACGAAGGAAAAGAAATAAGGTGTCTTTTCTGTGACATCAGCAAAGCTTTTGATAAAGTTTGGCATAAGGGATTATTGTCCAAATTAAGTAACCTAGGTGTGTGTGAAAACACATACGACATTTTGAAAAATTATTTTGAAAATCGACAACAAAGAGTCATTTTGGAAACTACCCAGTCGTCTTGGAAATCTGTAGAATCTGGTGTCCCCCAAGGGCCGATACTGGGTCCCCTACTATTCTTGATATACATCAATGATATAGCAGACGATATAACAAGTAATATCCGACTTTTTGCAGACGATACCTCCCTTTTTCTAGCAGTAGAAGATCCCATAATGGCTGCTGACGTCCTAAACAAAGATATATCGAAAATACATGATTGGTCTAACAAATGGCTTGTTAAATTTAACCCATCCAAAACTGAATCCCTCTTAGTTAGCAGGAAAGAAATTAAACCTAGCCACCCCCATCTCAAAATGACAAATCAGCCAATATGCGAAGTAGCGACACATAAACACCTAGGTCTAACCTTTAGTTTCGATGGTAAATGGAAATACCATATCGCAGATATTGAAAAACGAGCTTATAGTAGGCTGTCCCTGCTGAGGAGGCATAAATTTAACCTTGACAGGAGGTCACTAGAAAGAATATATTTATCATTTATTCGTCCTGTCCTGGAGTATGCCTCCTCAGTTTGGGACAACTGCAGCAATGAAGAAGCTAATGAATTAGAAGAAATCCAATACGAAGCCGCAAGAATCGTAACTGGCGCTACAAGAAGCTGTAGTAAAGAAGGCTTGCTCCACGAAACTGGGTGGGAGACACTTACGAATAGACGCCGAAAAACCAAGCTAACTCAATTTTTCAAAATGGTGAAACAGTCAACACCCGCCTACCTATACATATATGTTCCCCCTATATCAGGGAGTCTAACAAATTACGACTTCAGACCTAAAGACATGAAACCGGTTTTTTGTAATACTGAATCATATAAAAAATCCTTTTTACCCGCAGCTGTGAGTCTATGGAATGATCTACCACCGGAGGCTAAAAATTGTGAAACCATATCGGACTTCAAATCTTTTCTTAATACTGACCTCGTCGTGAACCCCCGTTACATGGAATTTGCTTATACAAGACGAAGTCAAATTTTTTATTGTCGACTACGACTAGGGTGTAGCAATCTGAACTACGACTTATATCTCAATCATTTGCAAGACAATCAATATTGTATATGTGGCGAAGTTGAAACAGTATCACACTTCTTGCACTATTGCCCAGTCTTTGAAGCCGAGAGAGATATATGTATCAGCAACCTTAATAATTTGGAAACAGAAACACTCTTAGAAGGTTCAAAATCACTTCCCTTATCCAAAAACATTGAGATATTCGCTAACATTCAGAAATATATAGAACTAACTGGCAGATTCAAGCCATATTATGCACAGACCTGATGTATACGACCTTAGGCTATGTATGGAACAAATTAAAAACGCATTAAAATCAAAATTAAACTAAATGTAACATCAATCCCAAAAGTACCCTGCCAAAACCTGCTACGATTGAGGGGGGGGGGCTATCAGGCACATTATAATTAACAATAACAATAGTAATTTCTTGAGCTCTATACATTCATATACATCGAAATGTACATTCTAGTTTTGTCTGTATGAAACGGTCACCATTCATTATTTCATACGTGTAGGAGATGGCTTAAGATAAGCATTATGCTTACTGCCAAATCCCATTATAACCATCAATATCTCTCATAATCATACCCAGTCTGAGTAAACTCATACCTAAATATTCATTACAACATGAGTCCTCGGGATTCCGTAATCTGATTGATTGCGTGAATTATTTTCCGTCCAATGAAACCGTATGGGTTGATAAACAAGTGTTAATGGGCGGAGACTCCCATAATGTCACCTCTAAATATCATTCTGAACTCCTCGACCTGTGACCTCTGCGGCTGAACTCCTCGACCTGTGACCGCGACGAGGTTTGCCGAATGCTCTAAATATAGTAACACAGCGGAATTTCGAGGCTTGCAAATTCAACAGAGACAGAAAAAATTGCTTCGAAATTATATATTCGGTACGATTCCGATTAATTTGAAGGATGTGCTGGACCTGATAGATAGGCCTGCGTATGGTACCAACTTGGCCTCCCATAAATATAAATAGAACTTTACTCATGTCCGTGTATTTTTTATTTACTTTATTGTAACATGGTTTGCAAATCGACAAATTATTTGCCGTAAAAAAAAAGTCATCTGAAAGTCAAACACCGAGGAAATGACTTAATTTTATGCTTTTAAATAGTTCTAAAGCATCATTTTTGATGACGACCTAATTTTTTGCTCTCGGATGCAGCTTTCCCGTTGATGCAGCGAGTTCATCTCCCGATAAAAGAATAGTCGCACACACGACAAATATTATCTTCTGTAAGTTTTAATGTCGCGACACAGGCCTTCTGTGGGTTGATGAGTCGGCGAAGCACAACAAATAACACGTGGGGACACCTGTCAATCATCGATGTATTTTTAAAAATCCGTGACGTCATTTTGGGGAAGCTCTTCGCTGAATAGAAATGGTTTTGGCTACATTAGCTCCAGACTCTATATTTCAAATATAGAGTCGACGTTCACCCAGACTGAATCATACCGTGAATTTTGTACATTATATTGGTTAAAATAAAATATGTTTAAACTAATGTTACATAAACACCACGATTAATGACGTCGGTGTCAAGAACGCGAAAGGTATTGCTGATTACAATTGGATCAAGAAGTGTGCTCGATGTATTTGTGATCCTAGTAGGGGCTGTTATCACATTTTTAATACTATAAAAATCTATAATTTCTTTAAGTTTGGAAGAGCTATCTAGAAGGTTAGAATTAAAGTCATCTGTAATGATAGCATTTTCGGTTAATTCTAGAGCGTCTGCTATTGAGTTATCAAGGTACTCCCAATAGTTTGGATCACAGTATTGTTCTGATCTTTAGGACATTCCTAAGAGAATGTGAGTTTTCTTCAAGAAAATATCAAACCATAATATCGAGGAATCGAATTCTAAATCGTGTCTTCGTCTATGGACAATGTGATTTGCAAACATTACGCATATGCCCCCTCCTTTGGAATCACGGTCCTTGCGGACAGGTGGGTAGTAGCCAGGAATAATTAATTTATCGGATGGATATGAAGGTTCAAGATGGGTCTCACTAAAACACAGGATGTCATACTCGTTAATGATATCAACTATCTTTTCGAGCTTTTTGCGAATACTTCGGATATTGTAATGAAATATAGAGATTTAATGACTATTTACAGGTAAGGTATTAGGGCCTGGGTTCTTTTCAATGTCGCCGGATAACATAAGGATTAGACAGATCAGAATCAAACATATCTTCAGATTGAATATTCGGAAGTTGCATTTTAAGGGTCCCAACATTTTTTGTCGCCTGAGATTTTTTAGTTTTCTTCCTCAAGTCGAAGACTCCAATCGCTGCCATATACTGCTGTGTCGAACAAGTCATAACAGTGTTTTAGTCTGTGATTCGATATGGGTATATATACAGGGGAGCGATTGAGTCCTGGTCCTGTGGAAGATCCGTCGTATATATAGAGCTGATTTGGTGTTGGCGCCTGACACCCGCAGGTTACATTGCTATGTGGGGGGGGGGGGGTAGTTCGGTGTAAATGTGGTCGGTTGATGGAACCCCTGGAATGTACAAAACATGCAAACAACATGATACGATATGTGCATAGATGAAAAATTGAAAATGACAGTAACAAAAATGAAGAAATGGTGATATGAAATAATGATGGGTTGGTGATGGGGTTCCATCGTGGGTCGGCTGGCGCGGTTTTTTGGTTCGAGACGGGGGGGGGGGTGCTTCAAGTTATTTACGATGTTCAGCAGGACAAGCATGCAGCCATTTTTGAGGGGGGAGAGAGAGAGAGCTGTCGTTATTTATATATATATCCTTTTATTGCCTCCACTATCGGAGAGATACATTTAAATAACATAGTTACAAACAATTCTAATACAAAAATGACAGTGGAATGTATGCACATTTAAGGAATATGACAACACAAAATAAAGCGAGATTACGCACACAGTTACACGCACACACACTGAGTCTCAGGCACATGCAACCACCCAGCCGCGCACAGGCGTACACGTAAACACGTCCAGACACGCCTAGGCTTAGACGATTTTACAGTCAAACATACACGCGAAAGAGACATACAGACAGACAGGCAGACAGTCACATAAGTATCTAGACAGACATACATGCTGACAGATAAACATGCAGACAGGAAGAAACACGACTGACAGACATGCAGATGCAAGCTGACCGACACGTTCTACACATGCAAGTAAGTTTCATCAAAGATATGGGAATCTAAGATTTGACAATAGAGTCAGACACACGCGCACCCCCTCACCTAGCATTCATTTCCATCTGTAACTCAATGACTAAGAGTTTCATATCGGACCGTAGATACCGTCAAAGGAACAAAAGTGTCAATTGGATAAGAAACTGTACAGTAGCGTTTATTGGACAACAAATTGAGTAAATGTGAAAAGAATTTGCCCACGGAGTCCAAAGGTGGTAATTACCGCGTGTTATGTACGGAAACATCGAAAGCCGGAATTAGGTAGAGGCCGAATATTGAAAAATCGACGACCATGGGAAAACCAAAAGTGCCTGATCACGAACACGTTGCTGCAAAATTATCATTTTAGATGCAATAACGAGAGGGCACCTTTGACTGTATGGACAGGCGATGCGATATATTGAATACAAATAATATAAAAATGCATAATAATGGTGTGAATAAGTCAAGTGATGCACGATTTGCATAAAAATATCATTAAATCGTTCATTCAGACAACGGCTCAAAGTCGACAAGGCATTTGAGAGCATGATTCATATAGCCTCCAAAGTTTTGCTGTATGCAACACAAATGTGCGTGTAAAATCAGAAATATCCGCTACTTCATCAGACAAATCAATTGGCATGGAACTCAGGAAGACAGCAAGTAATTCGTCCGAGTTTAGAGCCTCAAGCTTTAAATAACAAGGAATACCAAAGTGAGTTATGAAGTCATACCAGAATGTGTTACGGATACTGTTAAAGGCAGGGCAATACAAGATGACATGCCACACAGGATTGAGATACTCGGATCTACAAAGTTGACAATTCCCCCCATCTTCGTATGTGGTACGAGAGACGAGTCTTCCTACAGTTAGGAAGGAAGCTTTATCTCTAGGGTACTTTTTGCAGGCTAACCAAAGAAGGCTTGTCTCTAGGCGAGGGTGAATTAATTTTAATATCGAAAGAGCGTTGTCTGCGTGAACGTCATATTCCCATTTCATGAGGTGAACAGTGTCAACGTTATCGCGAATCAAACTCTTCCAAAGAAATTTAGTTGGAAAGTGACCGGTATTCGAGAAGTGCACGAGATGATTGAGTAGATTGTACTTTGACAACGTTTGGTGGAAGTTCTCGATAAGATGACTTTGTTCGCCCAATACACTGCATGTGGAACCACTCACCAACTCCAGGAGTGTGGCAAATAGTATGCAAGTTGAGTTGTGTGCAACAGTGGATAATCAGGTGTTTTCGAGGATTGTCAGTCGATTTGAATGTACAACGTGCTAATATTAACTATCGATTACTCAAGTCGACCTTATAAAAATAGTTAGTTTATTGTTGGAATTGAGTAATTTGGCGAAGTTCTCTAACGCTGTGTTAGTTTCTGAACAATCTAGGAATATATCGTGTTCTTATATCATGAGACCATAATATTCATCGCCAATTGTGCCAGAATCGCATCTTTTGTATAAACTGGCTTATGTGTCTATTCCATGCCAACTCCCAGTTTAGTTTGGCAGTATACAGTTCGAGTGTCGAAACTTAGCTAGTATGCATGTATCTTTTCTGCTTAAAATAGTAAGATATTTTTAAAGGTCAAATTCTGCTTTAATTTTTCTGTATACGTTGTACGTTTTGGTGAATGAAAAAAGTTTTGGTGACAAGCAATATGTGACAATTGTGTAGCACTACCGTCTTACTTTTGGCTACTTCGTATACGTATATATATAGACTGCAAGTACACGAATGGATGTCGCCGCGTCACTATACATGTAGTTCTCATCAAGCCTAACATTTTTTTTCAATTGATTTCGGCTATTTTGGGATAGAGATGTTACAAGAATATGGCATATCACATACATTTTTGTATACATAGCTTAATCTATTAATAGTGTGGACGCCAAGTGGTGCAGTTACTGCAAAATGTCCGCACTTTTCGATAGAGTCGGCCATCTTGGACGCAATATTGAATTGAGACTTTCCCCAAAGTAGAATATAGCTGATTCTGCAAATGTTGTTCAACAAACAAATGCGTATATTTTGAGACTAGAATATTTTCTTTATCAGTTTCCTCCGGGTAAAATCGTCTGGCAACCAAACTGGGCTCAGCATAATCCACGTTGAACACCTCCCGTAGAATGAACACAACTGTTAAGAATTGCGAATATAATACTTTGTAACTATAATGTGTGTTCATTCTATTGGTTGTAGCTTTGTCATAAATTTTCTGTAGTTACTATTATTGTTTACAGAAACTAAACATGGACACGGGCGCTTTGCCCGGCATTCGCCGAGCATATCGCCGAGCATATCGCTGACAAAATATAGTACAAAATAATCATGGCAAACATAACTATATCACCTTACTGTGAGTGGTAAGAAGTTCGCACGGCACTATTATCTCACAAACGGACCCGCAGTCGTCAATTCTGGAAAAGGTTTTTGGATCCTACGAAAAATGTACGACTATTATAAGCTCTTCGTAATTGTTATTAGTAGTAGTTATCGCACTGGCTACAAGAATGGCGTTATCATGTGAAATCTTAATGATCTAAACCTGTTTGGCACAACTGAAACGTTTGACATCGTGCAAATCAACTGACCGTCGATAACTATATCAGGGACCCTAGTTTTGAAGTTTTCCCTTTTATCTAAATAATACGTGACGTGAAATACTCCGGTAGGGTGATCAAATAAAAATTGAAAATAATCTTGCTCGAAGTAGTTATTTTTTACGAATATTAATCCAAACACACCGTCATTCTTGTATATTAATTAAATACAATGACTCTCGATTACCGCCGATTGTTGCGTCCCGAATTTATATGTAAATATTTACAATTGAGCGTAGTTCAGACGATGTTTTCTATGGAGTGGTATATATGGTCCATTTCTTTGAA
Organism: Siphonodentalium dalli; assembly: GCA_032622095.1. Lineage (NCBI taxonomy): Eukaryota > Metazoa > Mollusca > Scaphopoda > Gadilida > Siphonodentaliidae > Siphonodentalium > Siphonodentalium dalli. Next base: position 116,808,643 of record CP136069.1, read on the forward strand.
ATTTTCGGGGATGTCAGTAGAATGCTACATTCCCCAGGTTGGCATAGCACCTGAGTACTAACTCATCAATTTCACGCATCCGAGCAAATCCATAATACATGTAGGTCTTTAATTGTTATGGACTGTGTTGCCCGAGAATAGGAACATGTAGCGGTACCAAGTAATTGCTGCAAACGCCTTCTCTGAGCTGAAATTTTTCGGACAATTTGCTAATGATTAGCTTGGCACGGTTTCAGATGGCTTTTATTATGAAAAGGTGGGGACTATTATATCTCACGTGATTATCTAAGCCTATTCCACGCTTGTGGTTGCATGGTTGCCTGACTTTCACTGTTTCCGACAGTTCAGTTCCCAAAACGATAGTCCGCTTCCTAATTTTAGCACACCCAATATCGCTGGGAAAATCCAGAAATCTATTTTTAGTATGATCTTCGATTTTGAAGACCCCCCGAATATTGCCGAGGCGATTCGGGTATCTCCGGGGGATCTTCAACATCAGAGATCTTGATACCCAAAAGTATACTTTGCTGTTGTTTTTGTTGATTTTGACTGCAGTTGTGTGTTTTATTTGATTTTACAATTTACATTTATTTGTTCAATCTACCATTATACCGTATATAGAATGACGACGAATTAACAATTAATTAATTGTTGAATTGATTAAATAATAACCGGTGAATATGTTTTGTGAATGTTGTTCAATTCAACTTGCTGCTGTTGTTGTTGTTGTTGTTGTCATGTTGGTGGTGGTTGTCTTATTGTTGTGTTTGTTGTTTATTATAGTTTTTTTTAATTTTTTTATTCTAAGCTATTATTTAAAAAAAATTTAAACTAAAGTAATGTCAATTAAAGTAATGTTAATTAGATTGTTTTTTAACAATCATGCACACGATATTTATTCTTTAACAATTGTTACCATTTTTAACACGATATTTATTCTTTAACAATTTTCATTTTTATCATTATTTCTTACATTCTTTAACAATTTTTTATAAATGTTTTATTTTTTCTTACATATTTTAACAATTATAAAAAATAATATTTAAAATTTGTTTGGCCAATGCATAGTTCGCCTCGCATATATAAGAGAATGCATTGGCACAGGGTTTTCGCAAAAATTCAGGAAGCCCCAGTCATGAAAATGTTAATGGAATTGGGCGGAGATCTTCAGTACAAGGATATTATAACATTAGATGGGAGTATGCATCGGGCGACAGTCCAGCTCTTCTCTGTGTCTGTTTGGGCGGGAATAATGCAGTGTGTTTGTTTCAAATATTTCCTTCAAACTCTCTAATGACCAGCCTTGAAAAGTGTTGTTTTTATTTTCTTGAAACCACTTTAATTTTCCTCAATTATAACTCATCTCGCATCTTGTGAGGGTGAACAGGTGTTGTTAATACCGCCACTATAGCAAGCGCACACCTAGGAATATCCGGCCTGTAACTTTCAGAATCAAACTTTGGGAGTCGGGACTATAAAAGTACATATTATGCATAAACATTATTAGGGTTAATTTATATAACAGTGTGCGTGTGTGTATTTGTGGATATTTATATATGTACAGTTATAAGCCTATTATTAATATTACTAATAATGTTATATAACAATGATAGTAATAAAATATCTATTTATTTATAATTTGTTTATTTATAATAATTTATTTATAATAATATGCGTATATATGTAACAAGTTATATGTATACATAGTGTACAAATGTTGCATCGATGCCTATGCGTTATAAAAATATATCATGAGAATAAAGAATTGAATTGAATTGGAAGGGTCTATTATTCATCTGGAGGGATGTTCATGAAATATGAACAGACAACATGTAATAGAAAGTGCAGGAGGAATCTTATAATTTGTGGGAAAAGTTCAGATATTAAGTTCAATAAATTACCAATGTTGAATGATTTTCTGAACATTTCCTACGGGATACTCGCCAATTAGTATTTGACATATAAATGGTTAATATATATTTTTCAACAGCCGTATGCTTCATTGTGAAATATGTGATAAACCCAACCCCATGGAATGATGGACTCGTGGACATATCTTCTACGGTAAATATATTTGAGCTCTATTTTGAGTATTTATTTTCTATCCCAATTCTTGTCTCACCGTTACTAGTATTTGTGGAGTTACGTGTCAAAATTACCATAAGAGATATATTATAATCACATATAGAGTTTATATGATTATGATCTGTGAGAAATTTGTATATTGCTTCCCGCGTGTTTCGTGCATTTGCTGCAGGATAAAGGGTTGTTCTTGTTATTGTTTGTCCTGTTACGATTAAGTAAAGTTCGTGGAATCTTAGAAGTGGGTATCATTGCGACAATAACAAAATACAACTTATACAAAGCATCATGGAATATTTTCGATCTTGAACCATAAAATTACTATATTGATCTACATCATTGAATTCCCGGCGGCGCTTCCAACAACTATTCTATGAAACCCCTTTTCAAGGTACGTTTCAATTTAGTTTTTTACCAAAACATGCACATAGGAACGCACTTAAAAGTGTGTTTAAAAGATAAATTTCTAATAGAAAATGTTCCAATGTTCTAAAACTCGCCAGATTTTCTGTCCCAGTTCGTAGAACGTAATCGGAGAACAGAATTATTTCCTGGTGGCAGACGCTCCTGTTGACTGCATGGTTCCTTTTACTTGAATTGTTAATTCATACCCCCGAATATATGCAGAACGTCCGAGAAAGAGATACCCCATCTTTAACTTACTACACCTGTTTTTGAATCTTTATTTTCAAGTAGTGCCTGCATACAATTAGTAGGTTTGAACATAATATGTCGTTTTAGAGATACTCGCGTGAACAGTATGATGTTACCGACTCCAAGAATTGCCATAAAACATACCGTCCAAACAAAGATTATAATTCCCTAGATCAAGAAATCCAACCTTGGACGCCCGAACAGACGTGTTGATTCGTATACTTCAATTGAGTGCAATCACGATCGACCGAACCCGCGATAAAACCTGCAACCAAACCTCACGTCATGCGAAACATGTCAATTAAATGACCAATTTGAATTTTTATATTTAGGTATGAGGCATGAACTTTTCCACGTTAAATGCGAATTTTAGATAGCCTGGAGTTATTTCGCTTAAGTGGATGCAATTAAAGCTCCATATTTGTGTGTATTTTGGCAGTTCTCGAAGTAGTCATCGAGCCGCGAACCAACAGTCACACGCCCGTTTTAAGATTTGTTCCTTCTTATTTGGCTAAAAATTTTGTTTTATTTTCCGGAGATAGAATATCATCTTATATATAAGTCTCTCTTTGAGCGGACATGCAGCTCGTGCATATGATCTGCTCCCATGCACATGTATATATCTAAACGCCTCAAAATAAGTAAGTTCCCATTGACATATATATACTAGTCTTTAACGCGCTCTTTGCGCGGACATGCAGCTCGTGCACTGATCTGCTCCCATGCACATGTATCTAAACGCCTCAAAATAATAAAGTGAGTAGATGGGCGCGAAGCGCCCGGGATGGTCGAAAAGATCGAGTGATCTTCTCCTTCACCCCACGGTTTGTTGTTGTTGGAGATATAGCACATAGAAAATAGTCATGTCCGAACACGGCAAAAGCGGACATAATGAATTAATGTTATTTCTTTGATTGAATTGATTGGATGGATTATTTGGGGAAGGGCCCACGAGCTTTAATATGGGGTGTGAGGGGTGACCCGGTGGGTCCCTTTAATATATGGTTGAGCTGAGCGTGTCATCTGGTGCGCTGAAAAGGGAGCGGGGCCCGTGTTATAATTTTAAAAATAGTGTTAGTTTGTTAGTTGTTTAAAAAAACAACAACCAACCGCAAGGCAGAGCGTGTGATTCAATGTGATTCGATGCGCCATCATACCGCTATTCTGCTATAGCCAAGTGCGCAGAGACAGTATGTTTTGTTTATTTCGTTGTTTCTGGATGGGCCGCACTATATTCCATAGCACGGGTGTAGGTGAAGACTCTGACAATTTTATGTGCAGAGTTGTTGGGTTCCGATAAGTGAAGTAAATTTGAAGATTATGTACAAGATAGACTTTAATTGTTGACGATGTGAATGGTTTTGTACAGAGATATATATGATTACATGGTTACATTCAATAGATTTGTTTGGTTTTATATTTTTTTGGTAATTTCTTTATTTTGTTAAAATTTGTATACATTTTGTACATTTCAGTGTGTTCTGTTCTTGAGCCGTGAACCGTCCTACTCCCGAAGAAAACGTCAGAGCGGCAAGCGGGACGATCATATTTTGGTATATGTCGTTCCTAACTCGTTGAGAGCTATGACCACTTATGGGTCTGGCCTCAAAATAAGTTTAGTTTATTTGGGGTTTGGGATTTGACCCGGGAAGATTTGAAAGGGGCGGCACCCCTTTCCTACAACCCACTTGGAGGTGATATGATGGAGTTATGTAAACATAACTATGGAACATGAAAAAGTGAAAATGATCTAGACATATTATTATTATTTTTTCTTGGCTTTCTTTTTTTTCCGCTGTTGAGTTTCTGTTTGCTGTAGTTGTTGTTGTTGAGTTTGTTGGAGCACAGCTGCCTGTTCTTTTTCTTCCCGTTCTGTCTGCTCCTGTTCATATACTTTCATTCGCTGATCATAATCTTTCTGTCGCTGCTCAGATTCTTCCTTGTCTCGTATTCTTTGTAATTTGAATTCTGCCCTAAATCTTTGTGTATCAGCGATAATCTCTGCAATCTCTTCCTCAGAACGGGTGGTAGCTGTGCTGGTGTTGTTGTTGGTGCTGGTGGAGCTGGAGGACACCGGGATGTTTTGGTAATCCGGTGTCCGAGGTGTAAAGTCCAGTTCCACGTCGAAGCTGGCGGCAGGAACATCTGGGGTGGTATCCACGTCCCTGTCTCCGCTAGCCTCGACGACGACAGCAGGGACCTCCGGCAGATCCACGGAATCCCTGCTAGTTGGTGCTATGTCGTCAGTCTCCATGCAGGTCGAGTCGTCTGGGCGTCTCTCAGACAACTTCGACCCGCCGGCTATGACTTTGGACGGCTGAGCCACACGGGGAGGGGTGACCGGTCGATCAACGGTCGCCCCCATCTTCTTCTTCCATTTCGCCCGTCTGGCTGCGTCCCTTCTCCTTCGAGCTGTCGTCTTTTTCTTAGGAGGCTCCACTTTCATGGTACGGCTGGTCTTGGCGTTCTTGCTCCGGGTGGAAGATCTCTGGTTTCCAGCATCTTCCGTACGGAATTCAACACAGAGAGTCAAATAGCCTCTGTTAGACTGGAGATTCCAGCTAACAATATCCGCAATTTGAGATCTCTCTATTGCTGCTAACGCGGCGTCAGGGATTAGCTCCATTGTCATTAGCTCCAAAACCGTCTCACTCGCCGGCATCAGCACGAGGGCGGTTGCTTCCAATTAAGGTTACAGACCGCTCAAATCACTCGTACCGACGCTCTGACAATACAAGGAACTAATAGAGCCACTTGCTGCCAGAGGCCTCAACATAATAAAGTGAGTAGATAGGCGCGAAGCGCCCGGGATGGTCGAAAAGATCGAGTGATCTTCTCCTTCACCCATTATAGAGAGTGTTTGGGGGGGCTAACCCCGGGATTCTCGAATGGGCCGAAAGGCCCATTCCCTAACCCCTCATATTTTAGCCTTTATTAAGAATGTATACCAAAAAAAAAAGGAAAAAAAAAAGGAAGAAGCATTTTTTTTTCAACAAATTTCTTCTTATCTCCGTCGCTGGAATCCAGACGAGGGGGTGTTTAGCCCCCTGGAACACTGTAGGTCGATGGTATCTGCAGTGCCCCAGCAGGTGTTGTTGCCTCGTCGGTGACGGTGGTGGTGGACTCCTGGTAGGTGTTATACGGAGTCCGAGCTGCTCCACAGGGATGGCTGACGTGATGGTGTGGTCAAATCCAAGGAGAAGAAGGCCAGCTGGAAGTTGTCCGGATGTCCTGGTAACTTTTTCCAGCAGCTCCTATCTTCTCCTGGCATCATCCTGTTGACTTCCTGGAGGGCATCTTCCCTCGCTGGTCTCGATTCGAAGTCCAAGTCTCCCGCTCTGGTGATCCATTAGCAGGAGACGGCAGAGATTCCAGCGAAGTACTGCGCCCTCCATTCTGTCAACAGAGCCGACCCGACAACCACAATCTGAGATCGAAGCGGGATCAGATAATGGCTGTCGAGTCCTCCTTCACCCCACGGTTTGTTGTTGGAGATATAGCACACAGAAAACATTCATGTCTGAACACGGCAAAAGCGGACATAATTGAATTAATGTTATTTCTTGGTTGAATTGATTGGATGGATTATTTGGGGAGGAGCCCACGAGCTTTAATATGGGGTGTGAGGGGTGTCCCGGTGGGTCCCTTTAATTATGGTTGAGCTGAGCGTGTCATCTGGTGCGCTGAAAAAGGAGCGGGGCCCCGTGTTATAATTTTAAAATAGTGTTAGTTGTTAGTTGTTTAAAAACAAACAACCGCAAGGCAGAGCGTGTGATTCAATGTGATTCAATGCGCCATCATACCGCTATTCTGCTATAGCCAAATGCGCAGAGACAGTATGTTTTGTTTATTTCGTTGTTTCTGTATGGACCCATAGCACGGGCGTAAGTGAAGACTCTGACAATTTTATGTGCAGAGTTATTTGGGTTACGATAAGTGAAGTAAATCTAAAGATTATGTACAGGATAAACTTTAATTTTTGACGATATATGTGAATGGTTTTGTACAGAGATATATGATTACATTCAATAGGTTTTGTTTGGTTTTATATATTTTTATTTTGGTAATTTCTTTATTTGTTAAAATTTTGTATACATTTAGTACATTTGCCTCAAAATAAGTAAGTTCCCATTGACATATATACTAGTCTTTGTCTCAAGAATCATGAGGTCGACTGCCGAGAACTTTTTACATGTATAATCAGTGCCATAAGACTGATGAAGTGACATGTTGGTCCGCTGAGTCGATAATCAGTGCCATAAGACTGATGAGGTGACATGTTAACCCGCTGAGTTGATAATCAGTGCCATAAGACTGATGAGGTGACATGTTAACCCGCTGAGTCGATAATCAGTGCCATAAGACTGATGAAATGACATGTTAACCCGCTGAGTCGAGTTGTTGGATATTTGAGCACCATTTGTATGGACGTAGTTCTTTGATCAAGAGTCACAAAAGTCGTCGAAGTACCAACAAGGCTCAGGGCCAACCAGAAACAACGGGAACATGTCTCTATTCCGAAGGTTCGCTATTCCGAAGGTTCACTAATCCGAAGGTTCACTAATCCGAAGGTTCACTATTCCGAAGGTTCACTATTCCGAAGGTTCGCTATTCCGAAGGTTTCTGTTATTTTAAAAGTTAATTCTATATTCTAATGTATTGAGAGGGTTCTTTAGTACGAAGACTCTTTTTATGAAGGAAATAACTTAAAACATTAAAAAAATTAATGTGATTTTTGTTTTCGTGGGTTTCCTTGAGATTTAACCCTTTGGCGAGTAGAACGACATATATGTCGTCTATCGGCTGAGGACTAAAACGACATATATGTCGTTTTAGGAAGTGTTATATTACGTAGACATAACTTCAATAAATCATCTGATTTATAAATGATTTACATAGGAGTTATTTTGATTAATATAATGTCCCAAATGCTAAAGGCGGACTATCACAGTGGGGCTCTTACGGTCAATCAATACTGGAGCGCTATAACGTACTGTATAGCAGAATACCGCTGAATGGACCTAACTGCAATTCTGACTTTGTATTGATTTTAATGTTGATGTTTCTTTCAAGTACAGATTGCCAGTTCGGGTAGAATGCATCTCTAACTCGTAGTTTATTTCAGTCATTGTGTTTTCAACTTTCTATAATATTAAAATGATAAACTGATACTGTCTTCTTGCTATTAATAACCGACATATGGGACAAATTAGATATTAGATTGGGGTGTATAAATGTACGGGGGCGCAAATTTTGATTCATTTCTGGCTAAAAACTCCCATAATAGAAAACCTTCGGAATAGCGAACCTTCGGAATAGTGAACCTTCGGATTAGTGAACCTTCGGATTAGTGAACCTTCGGATTAGTGAACCTTCGGAATAGCGAACCTTCGGAATAGAGAACCCTACCCGAAACAACATATACTTGACATCGTACCTAATAATAATGTGCATGGATACTATGTCAAACACGAAGCTCCGCATGGAAACATAGACCACTCCAAACTGAACATTATGGCTGCATGACCAACAAGTCAAATGGCAGTAATAAAGCCGTATACGCGATGATATATATACAGTATCCATTCAAATGGCAGTAATAAAGCCGTATACATGCAGATGATATACAGTATACATTCAAATGGCAATAATAAAGCCGTATATGCGATGATATACAGTATCCATTCAAATGGCAGAAATAAAGCCGTATATACGATGATATACATACAGTATCCATTCAAATGGCAGTAATAAAGCCGAATACAGATGATATACAGTATCCATTCAAATGGCAATAATAAAGCCGTATACACGATGATATACAGTATCCATTCAAATGGTAGTAATAAAGCCGTATATACGATGATATACATACAGTATCCATTCAAATGGCAGTAATAAAGCCGTATACAGATGATATACAGTATCCATTCAAATGGCAATAATAAAGCCGTATACACGATGATATACAGTATCCATTCAAATGGTAGTAATAAAGCCGTATATACGATGATATACATACAGTATCCATTCAAATGGTAGTAATAAAGCCGAATATACACGATGATATACAGTATCCATTCAAATGGCAATACTAAAGCCGTATATACGATGATATACATACAGTATCCATTCAAATGGCAGTAATAAAGCCGAATATACACGATGATATACAGTATCCATTCAAATGGCAATAATAAAGCCGAATACACGATAATATATACAGTATCCATTCAAATGGCAATAATAAAGCCGTATATACGATGATATACAGTATACATTCAAATGGCAGTAATAAAGCCGTATATACGATGATATACAGTATCCATTCAAATGGCAGTAATATATAAAGCCGTATACACGATGATATACAGTATCCATTCAAATGGCAGTAATAAAGCCGAATACACGATGATATACAGTATACATTCAAATGTCAGTAATATATAAAGCCGTATACTCGATGATATACAGTATCCATTCAAATGGCAGTAATAAAGCCGTATACACGATGATATATATACAGTATCCATTCAAATGGCAGTAATAAAGCCGTATACACGATGATATATATACAGTATCCATTCAAATGGCAGTAATAAAGCCGTATACACGATGATATACAGTATCCATTCAAATGGCAGTAATATATAAAGCCGTATACACGATGATATACAGTATACATTCAAATGGCAGTAATAAAGCCGAATACACGATGATATACAGTATACATTCAAATGGCAGTAATAAAGCCGTATACACGATGATATATATACAGTATCCATTCAAATGGCAGTAATAAAGCCGACTACACGATGATATTATTATTGCCATATCTGGCGAACAGGAAACAGAAGGTACTGATCGGGGAATCGTTCTCAGAATGTGTGGAACTAAGTGTCGGTGTCCCGCAAGGATCGATTCTTGGGCCACTGCTATTTTTAGTATACACTGCACCACTGAGTGAAATTCTATCGAGGCATGATGTTGATTTTCATTTCTATGCTGATGACACTCAGATCTATATTGAATTTCCTCGCAACAACTTACCATCTTATATAGAAGCCAAACATAAACTTGAAGAGTGTTTTGTGGATATTAGACAGTGGATGCAAGTCAATAAATTAAAGCTGAATGACGATAAATCGGAATTCATGGTTATTGGAACTAAACACTCGTTGAAATCACTATCGCAGCTTTTCAACGGCGATCACAGTGAGCTTTTTGAAATCAATTTGCACGGTTCGAAAATCAAATCTTGTTCGGCGCTCAGGAATCTCGAGCCTTTTTCGATACAAGGATGTCAATGAATTCTATGGTTTCAAACTTAGTGAGAACATGTTGTTTTTATCTTAGAACTATACGCAGAGTCCGTTGCTATCTTACACATAGTACAATTAAGCATGCCGTGATCTCCTTGGTGTTAGCCCGTATAGACAGCCTTATTTCCATCATGACACACCTCACGAAGGAAAACATCACGCGAATTGACCTGACCATTAACAATTGTGCACGCCTTATTCAGAACTTATGGAAATACGATCACATTACAACTATTCTCTGTTCACTTCACATAATGACATTCGAATATAGAGTGAAATTTAAATGTGCACTAATCGTATTCAAGGCTCTGAGGGGAGAATGTCCAAGCTATATCTCCTCCATGTTTAAACTGAAGTCCTGCGGTCGTGGCGCATCCACAAGGTCGATGACAAGTGGTTGCGATCTTAGATTTCTGACCGGCAAACCAAATAGCAGATATGGTGAGATGTGCTTCCAACAAACAGCGACTAACATTTGGAATTCGCTGCCACTTGATACTCGGAGAGCAGACACTGTTTCTGGTTTTAAAAAACCTCTTAAGACGCACTTATTTAAATTGTGTTTTAAACTGGATTAATTAACTATTTTTAGAACGAGCACCATTTATCTTATTTTTATTCTGTCGTTTTATTAGAAACCTGTACTGTATTTTTTTTAATCTAGTCTCACTGTTTCGTTGTTTTACTTTTTATTTTTTAACCTAGTATTGTCTTATCCTAGTTGTATACTTTTTGTATTTAAAATCACCTGTATGTATTTTATGTTGTGTTCTTAATATGACTGTAAAGCGCATTGAAACTAAATATTGTAGAATGCGTTCTTTAAATGTAAATATAATAATAATAATAATAATAATAATATGCATTATCCATTCAAATGGCAGTAATAAAGCCGTATATACGATGATATACAGTATCCATTCAAATGGCAGTAATAAAGCCGTATATACGATGATATACAGTATCCATTCAAATGGCAGTAATAAAGCCGTATATACGATGATATACAGTATCCATTCAAATGGCAATAATAAAGCCGAATACACGATGATATACAGTATCCATTCAAATGGCAATAATAAAGCCGTATATACGATGATATACAGTATCCATTCAAATGGCAGTAATAAAGCCGAATACACGATGATATACAGTATACATTCAAATGGCAGTAATAAAGCCGAATACACGATGATATACAGTATACATTCAAATGGCAGTAATAAAGCCGTATATACGATGATATACATTATCCATTCAAATGGCAATAATAAAGCCGTATATACGATGATATACATTATCCATTCAAATGGCAGTAATAAAGCCGTATACACGATGATATATATACAGTATCCATTCAAATGGCAGTAACAAAGCCGTATACATATGATATATATACAGTATCCATTCAAATTGCAGTAATAAAGCCGTATATACGATGATATACAGTATCCATTCAAATGGCAATAATAAAGCCGTATACACGGTGATATACAGTATACATTCAAATGGCAGTAATAAAGCCGAATACACGATGATATACAGTATCCATTCAAATGGCAGTAATGAAGCCGACTACACGATGATATATATACAGTATCCATTCAAATGGCAGTAATAAAGCCGTATACACGATGATATATATACAGTATCCATTCAAATGGCAGTAATAAAGCCGACTACACGATGATATATATACAGTATCCATTCAAATGGCAGTAATAAAGCCGACTACACGATGATATATATACAGTATACATTCAAATGGCAGTAATAAATCCGAATACACGATGATATATATACAGTATCCATTCAAATGGCAGTAATAAAGCCGACTACACGATGATATATATACAGTATCCATTCAAATGGCAGTAATAAAGCCGACTACACGATGATATATATACAGTATACATTCAAATGGCAGTAATAAAGCCGAATACACGATGATATACATACAGTATCCATTCAAATGGCAGTAATAAAGCCGACTACACGATGATGTATATACAGTATACATTCAAATGGCAGTAATAAATCCGAATACACGATGATATATATACAGTATCCATTCAAATGGCAGTAATAAAGCCGACTACACGATGATATATATACAGTATACATTCAAATGGCAGTAATAAATCCGAATACACGATGATATATATACAGTATCCATTCAAATGGCAGTAATAAAGCCGACTACACGATGATATATATACAGTATCCATTCAAATGGCAGTAATAAAGCCGACTACACGATGATATATAAACAGTATACATTCAAATGGCAGTAATAAAGCCGAATACACGATGATATATATACAGTATACATTCAAATGGCAGTAATAAAGCCGACTACACGATGATATATATACAGTATCCATTCAAATGGCAGTAATAAAGCCGTATACACGATGATATATATACAGTATACATTCAAATGGCAGTAATAAAGCCGAATACACGATGATATATATACAGTATACATTCAAATGGCAGTAATAAAGCCGAATACACGATGATATATATACAGTATACATTCAAATGGCAGTAATAAAGCCGAATACACGATGATATATATACAGTATACATTCAAATGGCAGTAATAAAGCCGACTACACGATGATATATATACAGTATACATTCAAATGGCAGTAATAAAGCCGAATACACGATGAAATATATACAGTATACATTCAAATGGCAGTAATAAAGCCGACTATACGATGATATATATACAGTATCCATTCAAATGGCAGTAATAAAGCCGACTATACGATGATATATATACAGTATCCATTCAAATGGCAGTAATAAAGCCGAATACACGATGATATATATACAGTATACATTCAAATGGCAGTAATAAAGCCGACTACACGATGATATATATACAGTATCCATTCAAATGGCAGTAATAATGCCGAATACACAATGATATATATGGGTCAATATTGAAAAAAGGTGCAAAATGGTGTTACTTGGGTTGACATGAACACATGTCAGTTAGCACACTAATAACCTGGAATAATTGTATTTATTTGTGATGGTGGTATCATCGGGGGTTACTTAAAATTGTTATAAGTGAACTTATTGAGATTCCAAATTTATACCAAGCTCAGTATTGGAGCCGCATACCAGTTTTATTGATGTTACTGGTCATACCAACCTAATTTCATGAGAAATTCTCAAGATAAATATATAGCAAATGATAGGTATTTATTATTTTTATTTATCACAAAACTCTGCTCTTTTTTAAATAAATCACAAAAACATGTGACAAGACATCATATTTCAGATTTTTACTTGTTTTGCACCGTTACTGATTTCTGTGTCATTGGTGTTACCATATTGATAATCCTCCTTAATAAGATGATAAGAATCAGTCTAGGATAAGATAACACCACTGGTTGGTAGAATATTTCAAGGTAATTGCTTGGAAAGTTAAAGTGGTGGCATCAACTGTTTATGTTTTTCAAAATTTATTACAGAGTTTCAAAATGTCCTTGAGTATGTTAATTGCTTGTCATTGGTGTTACCGCAATATGGTAAAAATTATGTTATAGAACAAAACAGATTTATATGCATTTTATACATTAAATGATTCTTGGAAAAGAAATTGAGAAATGGCAAACAAAATTCCTTGACTTCTATCTGAAAATTTCATTTTACCTAAAAAATGTCATTGGTGTTACCGTCATTGGTGTTACCACAAAAAGTAACACCAATGACATTACAAATATAAATCATCGTAATTTGTTCTTAAGTTGCCAATGAAATAGTCTCGAAGATATTTTCAGGGTTTTGAACCTCTATATACAAAACAAATCAGTTTTGTTAAAAATTGAAGAAGTGTTAAAGTTAAAATTATAAAGTGACAAGACAATTAATGTGTTAATGTCCGCCAGGGCGTGGCTTAATCTCTGTTAGGGAGGGGTGTTCACCTTGAAATCCCCCCCACCCCATTGAACTTAACCAAACTCACAAGTTTGTGTAGTTTCATTTGCATTAATTGCACCTCCTCCCCCACTTGGGTTCTTTGATTTTCTCCCAACTGTTAACTGTTCCCTCACAAGCCTGGACAGTAGCATATTCTAAATGGATCAGTAGTCTTGTGGACATTAGTCAGGGGAGGAACATAATTCACTTGGCTATTATGAGACAATTTTGAGATCTGATCTAGGAAATTGCAAAATCCTAAAATAAAGTGGTCTAACGGCAGGTGAATTCACGTACATATGTACACCCCAATTTGTTTTTCTTAAATTAATTAGAAGTTGTTCACTGACCGCATGGTAGGGAACAGGAGACACTCCGGACCATGGGTTGGCCAGTGGGAGAAAATATTGAAATCTGAACATGATGGAAATTGCAAAATCCTAGCAAAATCCTAGCATATATAGACTGTCATCAATCTTTCCAACCTGACACCGCCCCTGAGGTTGGAAAATTTCCAACCGAATGAACCGATGGCGCTATGTCAGTCCAAAATTTTGAGAAAAAAAAACTAGAAAAATAGGCAAAGTTCGGTCTAAATACAGCTAATTCCCCACTAATAAATTGTTGGAAAATCAAACTCCAAGTACAATTTAAACCTATTGTTGGTGTGAAATTTCCAACCACAGGGGTAATGTGTCAGAAATGAATTTTCCAACTGTATAAATCTGATTATATTGCATTCATACTGCTTGATGCAACACATGTTTAGCCAATTTTTAGTGTTCACACACCTGTGGTACTATTATTTCCCTTTTAAATGTTATGTATCTGTTATCTGTTTGAAATATTGCCCTATTGGGCAATTCCATTTTGGAGAGAAAAAAATGCAATTTTTTTTAAAGAATTGTACTTTTTTCTGACAATGTCCCTTTTGAAGACATTATATAAAAGGATAGAAAATTGTGAATTTTGTTATCTCCAAAACCATTCTGAATGGTACGTCCATTACCTTGGAATCGCCCTATTGTGTTTTTTAAAGGAAGGGAGAATGATTTCTAAAGAAAAATCCAAAAATGTCATTGGTGTTACCCTCATGTCATTGGTGTTACCGTAATAAAATGCATCTCCTAAGAAAACCAGTGAGGATTGTTTCTCTCCTTTTTCTGCCACAGGTAGAGACAAATAGACTTTATCTCCTACCTATAGTTTGATTGGGAAATTATTCATGACCACATTATTTGCAAAAACAAACAAAGACCAAATTTATAACATTTTATCATATAACAGCGATAACAGACCATATCTTAACATGTAGATCATTCTCCATATGTCTCATATGTGGAAGTCAGTAGGTATGACCTACCTGTTAAGCATGATGAGTTTTGGTCAGAATAACTTTTCTGTTTATAGAGCATTACACCCTTGGTTGATAGTAACACAAATGACAAACATTTGGCTCATGGTTGGTTACTTATGGTTGCCATGGCAACCACAGTGACATTTTAGCAATGCTGCACATGTTTCTTGTACCTGCCAACCATGTATAATGATAATGAGTATTTAACTTTCTTCAGTATTCTAGTTTCAAAATTAGTTTGTTATTTACCCGAAATGCACACTTTTGAAATATTGACCCATATACAGTATACATTCAAATGGCAGTAATAAAGCCGAATACACGATGATATACAGTATACATTCAAATGGCAATAATAAAGCCGTATATACGATGATATACAGTATCCATTCAAATGGCAGTAATAAAGCCGTATACACGATGATATATATACAGTATCCATTCAAATGGCAGTTATAAAGCCGACTACACGATGATATATATACAGTATCCATTCAAATGGCAGTAATAAAGCCGTATACAGATGATATACAGTATCCATTCAAATGGCAATAATAAAGCCGTATAGACGATGATATACAGTATCCATTCAAATGGCAATAATAAAGCCGTATACACGATGATATATATACAGTATCCATTCAAATGGCAATAATAAAGCCGACTACACGATGATATATATACAGTATCCATTCAAATGGCAGTAATAAAGCCGACTACACGATGATATATATACAGTATCCATTCAAATGGCAGTAATAAAGCCGTATACACGATGATATATATACAGTATCCATTCAAATGGCAGTAATAAAGCCGACTACACGATGATATATATACAGTATCCATTCAAATGGCAGTAATAAAGCCGTATACCGAGGATATACAGTATCCATTCAAATGGCAATAATAAAGCCGTATACACGATGATATACAGTATCCATTCAAATGGCAGTAATAAAGCCGTATACACGATGATATATATGCAGTATCCATTCAAATGGCAATAATAAAGCCGAATACACGATGATATACAGTATCCATTCAAATGGCAGTAATAAAGCCGAATACACGATGATATACAGTATACATTCAAATGGCAGTAATAAAGCCGTATACACGATGATATACAGTATACATTCAAATGGCAGTAATAAAGCCAAATACTTGATGATATACAGTATACATTCAAATGGCAGTAATAAAGCGGAATACACGATGATATACAGTATACATTCAAATGGCAGTAATAAAGCCGAATACACGATGATATATATACATGCAGTATCCATTCAAATGGCAGTAATAAAGCCGTATACAGATGATATACAGTATACATTCAAATGGCAGTAATAAAGTCGAATACACGATGATATATATACATGCAGTATCCATTCAAATGGCAGTAATAAAGCCGCATACACGATGATATACAGTATCCATTCAAATGGAAGTAATAAAGCCGAATACACGATGATATACATTATCCATTCAAATGGCAATAATAAAGCCGTATACATATGATATATATACAGTATCCATTCAAATGGCAGTAATAAAGCCGTATACACGATGATATACAGTACCCATTCAAATGGCAGTAATAAAGCCGAATACACGATGATATACAGTATACATTCAAATGGCAGTAATAAATCCGTATACACGATGATATACACTATCCATTCAAATGGCAGTAATAAAGCCGAATACACGATAATATATATAGTATCCATTCAAATGTCAGTAATAAAGCCGTATACACGATGATATACAGTATCCATTCAAATGGCAGTAATAAAGCCGTATACAGATGATATACACTATCCATTCAAATGGCAATAATAAAGCCGTATATACGATGATATACATTATCCATTCAAATGGCAGCAATAAAGCCGTATACACGATGATATACAGTATACATTCAAATGGCAGTAATAAAGCCGAATATTCACGATGATATACACTATCCATTCAAATTCGACAAAGATGTAAAATAAAAATTCACCATTTTCTACTGGGGATTATATTAGCAATTTTACTTGTACGGTCTTGAGTAGAAAGGAGCCGAGGGCCAGTCAGTGGTCGATCAACGGACATAATAACTATATTCCACCAGAACATACGAAGCATTCGCCACAAACTCGAAAAAAATAGTAGATTTTATCATTGACTACATTATTTTAGCCATCACAAAAACTCCCACTTAGATCCCTCTTTTACTAACAACCTTGCACCCAATTACTTATCAACTATATTAGCTCCTCGTGCTGGCAATATCTCGAGATACTCAAAGCGGAATCCTGGAAACTCCTATTGTTACTTCTGTCACACAGAACATTTAAAAAAATCTTTCCTACCCTTTATGACACACTTATGAAATAGGCTTCCAATGATCGTAACTGAAGCGTTTAACCTAACATAAGTTAAGGTCAATCTTAGTTTTATAGATTTGACCCTTAAACTACCTCCTTATTTCCGACATATCGTCTAAGCTGATAAGGAATGCTCTTTAATGCTCATATGTGATATGATAATATAAATGTTAAGTTCTCCTTAGGGCCAACGGCACTTTTACTATCTGGGTTAATATACCCCTGCATATACCAATTTATATTGACCAGCTATGGTCCAACCATTGTGGGTATACGGTTCATTAGTTAATTCAATTGTCTATTAGTGTCCCTTTATGTCGTCTGATGTCAACGCACATGTCCCATGGCACTCCTCGGGTCAATATACACACATGAATCGATTTTGGGTATATAATTAATTATTTAGTTAAATTTATTATTAGTGCCCTTTTAAGACATATATGATGGCAACGGCACCTATCACATGATACTATCCGGGTCAATTGACCCCTGTACACAAATGTACAGCTCCGATGGTCCATCCATTTGGTAGCCCATAGCCCGACAAACAAATAAACAAACAAATTAATAAATATAGTTGAATTTTATTAGTATATATATGTTTTTTGAATGTTTTATACACATAATGGCTTTTCTTGGTTGGATATGTTCAGATTATCCGAAAACAGCGAAACTGACCACTTTAGATAACATCGCGGTACTTTCTCGAGTAAAGAATAAGTAGATTATTAGTGCACGTCATTTAAATTAATTATTAGTCACCTCGGGTAATCGTTAATATTGTATGACACTCTCTGGATAAACGCTCTTTATTGATACTTAACCCTTTGAACCCGAGCGGCCGGAAAACCGGCCGCTGTGTGAACCTCCAAATACCCCAGCGGCCGGTATACCGGCCGCTGGACCGGCCATATATCGACCACCACGTGTTTGTTGTTTACATACATCGTCGCGGTCGTCTGCTTCTCCAATAATTGTGTTTTTCTTTGTGTCTTGTTGCTATTGTGTTTAAGCACACAACATCATGAATTATGAAGCCTAAAATATTTTCGGTAGACGAGGTGGTCCGGCAAATTTTGGAATCGGACGCGGACGATTTCGATGATGATGACTACGCCATTTTTGAGTTAGAATGGGAGAACGAAAGCACAGTGGCACTGGGAGATATTCAGACGTCATTCGCTCCAGGAGTGGGTGGCGTTGTTTCAAGTAGAGATACGACAAGAGATCAATGTATGGGGTAGTTGAGGTGTTGTGGAAGTGGGCGGAGCTTATGTCGAGGCAGGGGCGTGGCAGGGGGCGTGGCTTCATACCTGCAATTAGTCACGGTGATCATAATGTCCATACGTTGAAAAGGGACGCAAATTCGTTTGTCATACGTACCTTTACACCGAACGAGAAGCCGGGACCAAATAATGTACCAACTTCAATAAGTATGGTGAAGTACTTAAATTTATTCTGGGATGATGCACTCTTGCATTTGATTGTCGACGAGACCAACCGAAACGCTCGTCACGTGATTTCGAAAAAACGTAACATGCGCCTAGGAAATGTATAAAATGGGGCATAATACGATTGAATGCTCAGGGCAATGGTGTTATTGGATCATTTAGGGTTAGCAACCGTTGCTATACCCTTAAACAAAAGTTTGGTTCACTCATCCGGCCAGATATATATAACCAATTTCACAGTGGGGCATGGGCTGCATCGAAAACGCCATTTCCTAGGGCTGAAATACGTCGATAAAAGCTATAATTGCATTTTACATTCGATTTCGGGTAGCTGCATAGCAACCGTTGCCAGGGAGAGATCGTGTGGCAATGTATCCCGGTCTTAAAATACTCAGTGGTCCATGGGGAACATACATGTAAAGTTTCAGATCTGTGGCACCACTTAAACAGAACCCACCCATTGCGCCTAAACAAAGTCTACAATAAATAAAAAATAACACTGGGAGCCCAGGGTCATGGTGTCGATCGTTGTGGGGAGCCAGGGTTCAAAGGGTTAATAATGCCCCATTAAGTCATCTGAGGTCAACGTTACCTATCCCATGACAATCCCCGCGTTAAATGACCTCTGTGTGCCAATTTACCACATCCTCAGAGCTGATAATACACGCTCTTCATTGATCATCTATGTCAATATAATTATTAGTTCCCTTGTAAGTCATCTGAGGTCAAAGGCACCAAACCCACGATATTCCCCTGGTCAGGTGACCACGGTGTACGAATTTTCCTACACATCGTATGAGCTGCAATTGAGGCTCTTCGTTGCTCATATGTGATAATATAAGTTTTAACTTCCCCTTTGACCCCAACGGCACCAAGTCAATGGTACTCCCTGGTTCAATTTACCCCTGTACACCAATTTCCAGCGACCAGGATCCAACCATTTTGGGTATATGATTAATTATTTAACATTTTTGTTATTAGTAGCCCTTTCAGTAGTCTGGGGTCAACGGCACCTACACAACGCCACTCATCTGGTCGTTTACCCTTTAACTCCTCAACCATGAAACAGAAACTATAAAATAAAAGCACCATCACACATGACAAAACAAGCCCTGTATGTGCCTAAATAAACAATGTAAGCCGATAATTGTTAATGAACGGTTTTTAGGACGGGTGACGTATAATAAACACAGAACGACGCGTGTGTTAATGGGTTTGTTCACAAGACATCTGTGTCAACGCGGAAGGATATAACTCGAGACTGCGCCGCACGTTCTATCCTTCCGCGCTAACACTCGTATTAACAAAGCAATAAACACACTCGTGTCGTTCTGTGTATGTATGATACGCTTTCTATATATATAATTTCATTCATTCACTATAGACTATCCAATATATACGATATAACGCGAATACCAGTTAACGAGGCTGCCTCCGCCAGGAAGCATGCGTCGTTTCATGTAATCAATCTTGTAGTCCTGCATTAACTTATAAATGTAGGTAAATGTGAAAAAATATATGTCTGTTAACCCTTTCATGACTGGAGCTTCCTGAACATCTGCGAAAACCCTGTGCCAATGCATTCCCTTATATATAGTGAGCCTCGCATATAAAATAGAATGCATTGGCCTAACAATATTTACCTTGACCTTGTAAGCCAGTGCATTATGTTATATATGCGAGGCTCCCTATGGGAGAATGCACAGGACCTTTATGCTGCACCAGCACATGAAAGGGTTAACCAACACAACTAATTTATTATAGGAAGAACACGGACAGATCGATAAACTTTGTTGTAATTTCATTATTGATATAGTTACAGTGATTTGTCAACAAACATCGCGGGGGGGTGGCTCGGTTGCTCAGTCGGCAGGGGGGGGGGGCAACTCCAAACCGCCTTGCCCTCCAACGCTGGCGATGAGGGTTCAAATCCATATGTTTCCATCGTGGACTGTGTAACTCGAAATTGTTATCTGGTGGAACTGGGTATGTGTTACTCGCCGATGGCCGGTGGTTTGCCGCACATGGTCGACGAGTTTATCAGCCATTGAAATCACTGTCAGATTAGCCGTATTAAGTGTGCGGATTTCCTACACCACTAATATTAGCAATGTCGTGATATGGCCTTAGTTGCTGAAAGCGACATTAAATCTCAATCAATCAATCGATCCATCAACAACATTTTTAATCGTTTAGCACGTTCAAATATTTTAGTCTGAATATTTGTTTAATGCGTTGACCATGTCCAGTGTTAAATTAAAACCGTTAAGTTTTGATGAAAGTTTGGTATCTTATTGCATTACTTGGACTGTTTACATCACGACGGAAAATAAGAACAAAGTCAATGTATTGTTCTTGTACTTGTTGGTGATAGCTGTTTTATTGACTGTTTTATGAAGCTTGCAAACAGTGTGTCTGTAATTTGCAGAATGAGGTCTCCAGATGGTGAAGTTATTAGGCTATCCCACAAGGCGGGCTGGCGCTACCAAATTCACCGCCTGGGAACCTCATTATGCTTAGGCTTCAACTGCTATGTGAAACCTAGCTAGGGTAAGATTAAATTTCCACAGTTGATGTTGGTGATGTTCACCATTTAATCACCTCGATTATGTATTTTATCTTCTGCAAATTAGATGATATATATAATAATTTCCCAGAAGGGAAACAGTAACAAAAACAATGTTAATTTGAGACTATAGATACTTCTCAGAAGATGAGGTCTAATGCTCTAAGCAGAATGAGGTCCCCTCTGTGTGGGTAGCATCTCTAAATTCACCATCTGCACGGGGGCCTCATTCTGCAAATGACAGACACACTATTTCCAGGCTTGACTGTTATGTTATATCGCCGGAATCCACTTCGAAGGCCTTGGGTCCTTTAATTATCAACATATACAACATATTTTGTCCAATCATTCTTTGAAGTTATGGCCATAGAACAATAATAAACATACACTTAGTCATTTAGTATCTGAACATTTGCCACAAATCAATTGAAATCCTTCAGCACTTTTTATTATCTCTTCGTCTGTGATGTCATAATGGCGGCCTAGACAACACGGGTTTTTTTCGGCGGGAATTGATATTTATGTTAACTCCATAATAACTGGCCGATCTACTTCAAACATACACTTAATGAGCTGCTACCAACATCATGTATATAAGTATTGACATTTCGTGCCAACAAATTATTCATCATTCATAAAATAACACTCTGAAAAACGCGTTCCCCAACTTCGACGTATTGTTTATGACTTAACTGTGACACAATGCCAGATAAACGACCACCAGCGAGTTCTACATCGAGCGCCAGTGGCGATGACAGCATCAATAAAGACAAAGTGAAAGATAAAAGCAAATCTGCACCAACAAAGAAATTCAAATCGACAGACACTGGACAACAAAAGATATCATTTGTGAAATCACCTTCTGATACTAGTAGCTCTGACATATGCAAAGTGCTTGCTGAAATAAATGCGAAATTGGACAATTTGGTCACAAAATCTGACCTCGAGAAGAGCATAGAGCCCCTTGTTAAAACAGACAGTTTGAACAGTATCATAACAAACCTGAGGGGAGAGTTCGATAAAAAATTAGAAGAAGTGAAGGATGTCTGCGACAGCAAGGTCTTCGACACAGAAACCAGAATGGACCGAATGGATAGCAAGATGGCTCAACTAACAAGCGAGGTCCAGGACAGGAATAATGAGATCAGACAGCTAAAAGATGAAATGAAAGATTTGACCGAAAAAAACAACCAACTGGAGCAACAAACAAGAAAAGACAGTATTCGGGTCTTTGGAGTGAGCGATGACAGTGCCTCTGAAACTATTGACCAGTGCGAGAAAAAACTTGTAAAAATTATGCAGGACAGACTTCATCTTCCAATAGAGCAGCGGGACATTAGTATCGCGCACAGAATTGGTAAATTTTCTGGAACTCAAAAGTACCCAAGAAGCGTGATATGCCAATTCATTTCTAGGAGAGCTAAGAACGATGTCATTCGAGAGAGAAAATTGTTGAAGGGACAGGGAATAGTGATAAAGGAAGACCTAACAGACATAAACAGTTCTCTCCTGAAAAAAGCAAAGGAATCCTCAACCATCGAAGATTCCTGGTCTGTCGGTGGGAAAATTTATGTGAAATATACCGACAAATCAAAGAGCATCAAGCAAATCTCGAAATTGAGTGACATATAAATTTCTACATTTCAAAATTACACATATATATAGTCCAAGTATATTATATATTATCAGTCTAGGCTACTACTTAATACTACATTCAGTATAGAAGTTTCATGTAAACACGATATGATACTTTAATGTATCATATCTGTTTGACATATTCCTTAATTAATGCTGACCCAAAACAAAACATAACATTGTTTCATGTCTCAAACAGTTATAGGAGAATACATATAACACATCAGTCTCTGTTCAAAACAGTTAAATGAAGGTTATTATAACACATTATGAAACTATCCTCACATAACCAGTTAAATACATGTACAATATGTCACTTAATTCTGATATTTGTTCAATGTCTTTGATATCTTTACTTTCAATGACCCATTAACAAGGGCCAGGATTATGTGATTTCCTTTAAACGTCATATGCCAAAACATAACTATGTACTATGTCCATTTCTATGATATTCTCGATCAGTCCCACTATGTCCCTTTAACACTTTCCATATTCTATAAATGCATGTGCTGTATGTCGCGCCACTCAAATAACTTATTTTACCATTGAATATCATGTGTCATTTTAACTATGTAAAATTGTCTATGACTATGACATGCCCCTTAAATTTGTTATTCAGTACTAAAGTTTCTAATTGTCTCCGAAATTTTGCACAAAAAAATAAAATAAAAAATAATTCAATCTTTTTCAAAATATAGATGGGATGTGCCACTTTAACCCAGATGTACAAATAAATATTTGCATTCAAACAGATTTGAACAGGGTAATGTCTCCTGAATGGCATGTATCATTTAATCCCTTGCTGTACATGCATTAATGAATCAACACATACACATATGTATATATGAATCATACGATGGGTAACCAAATGAGAAAAATGTCTCATGAATGGTAAATACCGCTTATATCCTGCTTGCACTAATTCATCAACATACTGTATATGACTATATGTGTACACAAATCACATAGTGGATCAACAAACCTTTGCACTATTTGAATAATATCTACATTGTTATCGAAAAATGGCCCATGAATTACATTATCACGTTAATTTTGAATGTACGATTGAATAAGAATAAACACATACTAGTACATGCACACATATAAATCCCATATGGGTCGCCAAATTATTATACTGCTAGAACCGTACACAGTGCATTGCCAAAATTGTCTTCCACTATTATCCGAATGTTATGTTTATTATAGAAAACAGTCTAATGAATGGTAATAGCTGCTTTAATCCAGCTAGTTGTACAAATGAATCGACATATACATTACATATCAATTCCATGATGGATGAACAAATGTTTGTATTATTGACTCTTACAAAGCGCATCATGCCATACATTTTAAAAATTTGCGCTGAAATACAAAAATTTCATGAATGGCACACGTCGCTTTATACCTGGATACACAAATTAATCAACACATATGTATTATTGGAATCCTACAAAGCGAATCATACCAGACGTCTCTTAAGACAGCGCGCTATTATATAAAATTCTCTCCTGAATATCATGTGCCACTTTAACTTTAACACTGGCTATAAGAATGAATAATGAAAATAAAAACAAAAAACAGATTGAATATAAATAATACTCTTTCAAATATAGCATCATGCCATACATTTTAAGAATTTGCGCTGAAATACCAAAATTTTCATGAATGGCAAGCGTCGCTTTAAGTTTGGATGGATAAACTAATCAATAAGCATGTATTATTGGCATCCTACAAAGCGAAGCATGCCAGACGTTTCTTAAGACAGCGCGCTATTACATAAAATTGTCTCATTGATAACATGTGTCGCTTTAACAGTGGCCGGAAAAACTAATGATGACCATCATTCCAGGCGCTTAAGATTTTTTTGCATTAAAGCAACAAAACAAAAAACAAAAATATTTTATGGATGGCATGCGTCACTTAAAACCTGGATGCACAAATGAATCAACACTCACATGTATATAAATCCCAGGATGATGATTTGCATAAACTCCATCCACATCACATTTATACTATCGAGTCTACATGGTATTGTGAAATCCCTTATGTTTCAGTACAGTTAGGCCCATAATACTTTGTGCACATTTTAATAATCTTTTTTTTTTTTTTTTTTTTATTTTATTTTATTTTTTTTTAATATGAATTTATTCAGATTACTTTGGAAATTTTGAAAACAGACAATCCTTTGTCTAAACTAATTAGATTCAGAATACTTAAAGGTATGGTTGGCCTTGGCGGTGGGTATCCTGTCAAAATATTTCCACCCGTTAAAAAGTGCCACAAACAGAAAGAATATCAAAATGTAGACAGGCTTTGTCCATATACAAATAAGAAATATCGCATAAACAGTATGTTATTGTCAAATGTTTGACCATTGTTATGTAAACAAAAGCATAAAAAGTTACTTTTCTGGTGTTTGTTTATATATTATGATTGCAAACATAAAGAGCGTTCTTTGTTGGTGAATTCCTGAAATGGAACAAATAAAGAGCGTTTATGCAATTTTTATGCCATTAGCCAGTAGCATTGCTCTGTCTTCTGTAACACAATCAGGCTCTTGCTTAGGTAAAATATAGTAGATCTTTATGATAACATGCTGTTTACACGATAGTCATGGTATATATGAACGAAACTGATTGCATATGCAAATATGAATATTTTCGACAACTAAGGCCCCACATGCTTTTAAAACTTATGCACAACTTTGGGATGCTTTATTATACATATGTGTTCTTTGCTTACACATGCACGAGATATCTAGAATTTTCTACATTGGCCTACCAACGTACACTCATGAATCATGATGAATGGCGCACACTGCCTTTCTACCCTATATCTACATGTATGCACAAATGAATCTACACATACATGTATACAAATCCCATGATGGGTCACCAAATCTTTCATTTTACTTGAATAGTACACAACACACCCTGTATACCAGACTTAGTCTGGATGGTGATTTATTAAAGAAAAATGTCCAATAATATGAGATATGCCACTTAACTTTGCATGTACAAATGAATTGATAGTGATACATGTACCAAATTTTTATATTTCCTGACCATTGTTTAGATAAAATGCTGCATGACTTGTGTCAATCCTAGAACATGTCACATGAATTGTGTTAATCCTAGAACATGTATGTAACAATTATTTGACAGGAACACATGTACATGTATACTATACACCCCATGATGTCTGATGTGTCACTTTTAATACTAGTAAGATGTTTCACTTTAACTATAAATATAGGAATCAATTGACATATGCATGTATGTCTACAAATCCCATGATGGGTCACAAAAAAAATTGTAAATCCCGGTGCTTATATAAGAGATGAAATGTCTCATGAAGTGTCAAAAATGGCATATGCCGCCTTTAATACTAGAACTAGATGTATATACAAACTATTAGGGATACACAAAATGGCATATGCCGCCTTTAATACTAGAACTAGATGTATATACAAACTATTAGGGATACACAAAATTTGAAATGTACATGTATACAGATCGAAAGATGTTTCAGCAAATGTTTTTTATTTACAGATTCCTTGTTAGGATGGTGCTTTATTTATGAAAATGTCTCATGAATGGCATGTACCGATTTAACCCTGGATGTATGATTTAACTTTGGATGTGTGATTTATCATTGGATGTATGAATACATAAACATATACATACATGTATACAAATCCCATGATGGGTCACCAATTTTTTTTTTTTTTTAGTATTTATACCAGAACTGAACACATTTCTCAGATTATAGAAAACTGTTGCATGAAGGGTATAATTATGCCACCTTAATTACCCTTAAATATGTGAATTGATCAACACATACATGCGTACAATTGCAAATCCCATGATGCGTCACTAAAATCTATGCATCACTCTTCTGGAATAACACTCAATGCATCATGTCAAACTTTTTTGTTTTGTTTTTCTTTTTGTTTTTGTTTTTTTTTAGAATGCTGCTTTTAAATAACATGGACAAAAATTTTCATAAATGGCATGCTCATCTTTAACCCTAAATGTACAAAAGGATCAACATATATACATGATTACATACATGCAGGCGTACAATACATATACTTGCATACATCCAGTAACATCCTTGTATTTACTAGAATCATAATACCAGTAAGTATAAGTATGTATCCTTATGACTTTATTGTATAGATGATTTTTACTTTGATATGACAAAATGTCAAAGCAGAAGATATGCATTCATGTACACATGTGTGTACTGGTAAACAAATACAATTTATGACAGGCTATACAGGTATATTTAGTAATAATTAATACTTACACTCACATAATGGTAGCCTACACATTCACTGCATTTGATCCTAAAGAGACATGACCAAATGCGTGTACCACCTCCGGGAATGATGTTTGCCATCCTACAGAATACTGAGTCAATGGGTTAATCGCATGCACTGGAGGCATATTCTGATATTGTAGCCACCACGTGTTTTAGTTTTAGTCGACTCCACTCAAATATATTCATAGACACTATAAAACTGTTTGTGCAACAAATGCCTGACATTTCCACAAACTGTCTGAATGAATGTAAACTCCGAATAACGTTTATAAGAAATGAGAATAGCTCAAATGTGATGTCTTCAAGTTTCTTGCACACAAGACGACTCCGATATTTCACGAATCCGAGGTCATCAAATTGACCTTGACATTTATTATTATTGAATTAGGTCATGTTGTGACAGTACAGTCAGGTCCAAAACATTCAGAGCACAATCAAGTCAACTCTATTAAGACGAATTATTCATGAATTTAGATTTCTTTTGAAATCAAATTATGCTTTGTCAAATATAATCAGAAGTCGGTGTACCATACATGTACATTCATTTATGAATCTTCATGTTTTATTAATTATAGGTTCTTGTTCATGTATTTTCAACATATTGGCCCACACTCATACATTTAACCATATATGTCTATATATATACCTCGTATATTATGGAGTTATCTATTTCTACTATGACGTAAGTCCTCGTTGCGGGTCAATTAGATAGCATACACGTCAAGTCACATATATGCACTTTTTGGCAATACTTTCATGAGAAAATAACAAGCGGAACTTGAAATGTTAATTGACCGTCTATTGAATCATTGATTCGTACTCGAGGACTTACCAGAAACATATACCCGCCGAATACAACACATCATTAAAATAATATGTACATCATATCACGGTTAGATCTAGTAACAATGCACGGACTATGCATATTCATGCTTGCATCTTTAATTCATTCTGAAGTGGAGGGCATACATTTCATCCATTCCATTATAGGTCGTATTCATGGCTACACATAACATAAATCTGAGTGAGGTTCGGGATTCTGATGAATATAACTTTACAATGAAATGGAACGAAGCGGAACAGGAAAATGACGACTATTTAAATTCTGCTATTAATACTTGCAATGAATGTGGATACATTTCACCATCTCACACTATAGATCAATCAAATAAAAAACCAAAATTTTCAGTATTCAGCCTCAACTGTCGAAGCATCAATGCAAATTTCGATTCTTTGTGTAATCTCCTATGCGACTTAAAGTCTAATAATAATTCATTCGACGTTATTGCTTTAACTGAAACATTTAAAATACGACAAGCATCGCACTTTCAAATACCGGGATATCACCCTATGGAATTCAAGTGTAGAGCTGATGACGATGATGGTAGAGGTGGTGTGTGCCTTTACATAAAAGATTCCATTCACTATAAAAATCGACCCGACCTTAGTGAATTTATTCCACACGTAATAGAAACAATATTCGTGGAAATTAACCCAGGAAAAAATGACTCTCGGATAATCGGCTGCGTTTACAGACCAAATACCGCACCAAAGGCCAACATTGATCAATTTTTAAAAAAATTCGACGATATTCTAGAAAAAATTAATAACCACAAATCATATATATCAGGAGACTTTAATATTGACCTACTCAATTTCAACTCGCATACAAAAACGAATGACTTCATAAATAACATTTTCACAAGAGGATTCGTGCCAAGGATAACTAAACCTACTCGAATGACTGATCATTCAGCAACTCTCATCGATAATATATATACCAATAACCTACAAGGCGAATGTAAATCTGGCATAATCACATGCGACGTTTCCGATCACTTCGGCATATTTTATTCCGAATCTAACCAAAAGAGACAAAACAGCCCCAATAATAATGAAACTATCACTAACCAAAGAAGTTTTAGTCCTGATAATATAATTAGATTCAAAAATCTTTTAAATTCTTGTACCTTTGACTCCGTTACATCCTGTAGAAGTGTCGACCAAGCATATGAAATCTTCTTAGATATATATATGAATGCATATGAACTAGCTTTCCCCATCAAAAGTCGACATATACCCAAAAAATTCATAAAACGCGAACCTTGGATGACATCTGGATTGATTAAGTCAAGTATTGTTAAAAATCAGTTATATTTACGCAAATTGAATAAACCCACGGAAACGAACGTAAATAAATATTTGAGTTATCGTACCCTATATAATAAACTAATCAGAAGGAGTAAAAATATATACTACACAAATATCTTAGAAGTAAATAAAAATAACTTAAAGAAAACATGGGAAATACTTAAGGGTGCATTGAAAATAAATGTAAACACAAATAATAACCCCAAGACCTTTACCGAAAACGGAATAGAACTTGAAAATTCCAAACTCATATCGGAAAAGTTCAATGACTTTTTCTCAAAAATTGGGCGGGAAACTAGCCAACTCAATGAACATGAAAATGACTCTCATTTTACAGAATTTCTCCATAACCGCAAACCAGACGACATAAATTTCAAAATAATTCCGACGTCTATACAGGAGATCATCCTCACATGTTTCTCTATGACTGGGAAAGTATCAAGGGATTTCAATGGTATATCAACTAAACTTATCAAGGAAACAATTGAGGAGATAGCGCCAGCATTGTTGCATATTTTTAACTTGTCCTTAAAGCATGGAATAGTCCCTAACAAAATGAAAATTTCTAAAGTAGTCCCAATCCCTAAAAATACTACCACTCATGAAATTTCCAACTACAGACCTATCAGCATTCTTCCAGCTATCTCTAAAATCCTCGAAAAAATAATGCATAAACGATTACTAGACTTTTTAAATGAACAAAACATACTCTATAAACACCAATACGGCTTCCGCCCTCGTCATTCAACTTTCCATCCTGTATTACACCTCCTCGATCAAGTTGTCTCAAATAATGACAAAATGACAAGAGACTCAACTTTAGCTCTATTTCTCGACCTCTCAAAAGCATTTGACACGATAAACCACGATATTTTACTTCATAAACTAGATCACTATGGCATACGAGGCACAGCATATTCATGGTTTCAGAGTTATCTGCAAAATAGAAGGCAATATGTTGAACTCAATGGTAACAAATCTAATTTAACGGAAGTGACGTGTGGAGTGCCCCAGGGATCAATTCTCGGACCGATAATTTTCTTAATTTACGTTAACGATATGTCAAATTCGACAACCATGGATATCTTATCATACGCGGACGATACTACTCTAGTAACTGGTGGAAAAAATGGCATCCTTGTAGAAAGTTATGTGAATAATGAGTTACGCAACATATTTGCTTGGTGCTGTAGCAATAAGTTAGTGATCAATACTAAAAAAAGCAACTATATGCTAATACACCCAGAGAACAATGATGACAAATGGAACTTTATAAAAGTTTACTTGAATAATACAGAACTAAAAAAGATAGGAAATCTTGAGCACGAATCCTCCACAAAATTCTTAGGAATCCATATTGATGAAAACCTGACTTTCAAAAAACATGTGTCCTCTGTTTGTTCTAAAATGGTGAATGCCATATACCACATCAATAAAGTTAAACACTTCTTTCCTGGTAGCGCACTTAAAACATTATACTATGCTCTAATACAAAGCCATCTTGTCTACGGTGTTCAAATATGGGGACACGTCCCTGCGGTCAAAAAAAATTTCATGCTTCAAAAACGCGCGATACGAGTTTTATGTAATAAAAAATATAGAAGCCACACAGAACCTCTTTTTAAAAAAGAAAATATACTCAAAATATACGACATCCACAAAGTCCAAGCGGCTGTTTTCATGCATGATTGGTATCATATGCGCTTAATAGAATCATTCACCGACATGTTTACCAAACGCAAAAACGGACCAGACACCCGGCAAAAGCACCCACTATTTTTAAAAAAACCAAGAACATCTTGGTCCCAACAACTACCATTCCATTCTTATCCAACTACATGGAACAACTTGGATAATGAATTTACATCATACCAATCCAGACACACATTCAAACGCCGTGTACATGCCGATTGCATTAAAAAATATGCTGCAACAATTAAATGCAACAATCAAAGATGTCCCGACTGTGTGGTAGCTCGTCAATAGTGTAACCTCCCGTACATATATCGCAATCTACAACCTCACTCAGCACACTCCTACTCGACTTCCAAAGATCATGACACTGACAAGAAAGAGACAAACCATCGAGTAACCAATAAACGATTTATATATACGTATACCCTCCATTATATAATTATATAATCCTATAAATGGAACCATTATGTAATACATAATTTCATAGCCGTGCATTGTACAATAAATCTTGACCGCCTATATATGTTAACATTTATTCATCTCTAAAGGGGGTGACAGTAAGACAGTCTAGCCTGACTATGCCACCCCCTCGAATATACATTACAATATTTGTCAAATGTATTATGTATTAATTTATATATGTATATTGAAATAAAATATCCTATCCTATCCTATCCTATCTGTCGTAAGCTCATTTTGTTCATGAACACCCCTCCAAATGAATGATAGTATGGGCAGCCATTCGGTCGGAAATTACACGAAATAAAAGTTAATGGTGGTTTGTAAAAACAACTACAATCTATTTCAAAACAATAGTCTCCATTTTCAAACCAATGGTCGTTCTTTGATTCAATAAGAGACAATTACGTGTTAACATATATAGATTCACAATCAACGTTGACCGATGCAACAAATTAATATTCTATTTTAATTTAATAGTATTCATTGTTCAACTAATATCTAATAACAAACAATTAATACAGCTTTGCTCATATTCAGTAAACGTACATTCCGTTTCAATAGCCATATTTCAAACCAATAGACGATTTCTCACGATCAGCGATTATCGTTATCAAACTAATAGACCTTATTGTAAAACTAATAACTCATTGTAAAACTAATAAATAAAACCGTAATTAACTTATTGTAAAACTAATAACTTATTGTAAAATTAATAGACCTTATTGTAAAACTAATAACTTATAGTAAAACCTATATCTAAAACCGTCATTTACTTATTGTAAAACTAATAACTTATTGTAAAATTAATAGACCTTATTGTAAAACTAATAATCAATAGACATATTTTAAACCAATATACTATTTCCCACGATCAATGATTATCGTTATCAAACTAATATCTAATAGCGGAATCAACTATTTCAGGTCAAACCAATGAGCTCATTTGAAATTAATGATTAAAACACAAACCTATAAGCAATTCGTAAATTAACGCTAGGGGCGCTGGCCACCAATTTTGTTCGCAAAATCCGTGACGTCAGAAATATAGAAATAAACATGGGAGTTCCCAATTTCATGTCGATGTGACGATTTGGAATATGAGTTCACTCGGTGCAAATCAAACGACGATAAATATTCACTATAATATATAGGACATATAGTGGAGTAGATTAAGTCAAATTTTCAAGGCAGTTGTTCAAATTGTTACTAAAGCATGAAACTTTGCACATATGTACATCTTCTTTAATATTAGATATGGAGCCACGCTGAAATTTCACTTTAACCCCTCTTTTTAAGGGGTTTTCCAAATTTATAGAGCGTTTCGTGATTATATTATTTAATAAATGTCGCAATTAATCTCACCATGAAATATACGATTTAAAATTAGGCATATTCAGTTCGTATGACTCTGAGAGATATAATGCCACATTTTAAGGGTAAAATTGGAACTCCCCGCCCAAGATGGTCGTTAAAATGACAGCTGAAAGAGGGAATTTGACGTTTTATCGCTAATATCTTCTAGATCAGGTTATGCTGTATGGAACTGGTTCGGAAATGTGACTTCATTTTGTATTGCTCATGTTAAGAGATAATTGGAGCAATGAATATATGTCATTCGTATGATCCAAGTCCCTCCCGCGATCCCTCAATAATTCGATTATACATAACTCGGTATGAAATTTAACCAAATATCACCGTTATGAATCTAGTCGTATTTTAACAAGAATTGGACAGAACTTTGCAAATTATGATATACAATTACTTATGAATGTTTGCGCTTAAGTGCAAATATTTTACGTTTAATCACAAATTATTTGCGCTTAAGCATGCAAATAGCGTGTCTGTCATTTGCAGAATGAGGTCCACAGAGGGTGAATTTAGTGATGCTACCCTGCATAGCGGGCTAGCATAACTAAATTCACCCTCTGGGGACCTCATTCTGCTTAGGCCTCATTTTCTGGGAAGTAACTATGGTATCAAATTAACATTGTTTTTAGTTACGTTTTCCCATCTGGTAAGTTTCTATATCCCATAATTTGCAGAAGATAAAATCCATAATCGAGGCTCTAAATGGGTGAACATCACCAACTTCAACTGGGGAACTTCAATCTTATCCTAGGACTGCCATAGTAGTTGAGGGCCCTAAGCAGAATGAGGCCCCCAGAGGGTAAATTTGGTGATGCTAGCCCACTATGCAGTGTAGCATCACTAAATTCACCCTCTGGGGACCTCATTCTACAAATGACAGACACGCTATTTGCAGGCTTGCACTCAAGTCTATATACCTGTAGGCCCATCATACAAGGGAAGCAATACCCAGTGATCCCTAGATACCAGTACCTTTTATGACCATGGAAATGGTATATATCTGTACAGGATATGTCTCTTTTATAAAATGTAATAGATCTCTGGGATGGAGGCACAAATTCTTAGGGACAGGGATGCTGATAATATGAAAATATGTTTTTCCCCTATTTCTATTCAATAAGTACATGTACACCACGAGGGAAGCAAGCCACCAGTAACCCCTAATTCCCCTTCTATGACCATGGAAATGGTATATATTTGTGCAGCAGATGTCCCTTTAATAAAATATACTAGAGCTTTGGGAATGAGGCACCAATTTTTGGGACACCAGAGACAGAGATGCTTTTGACTTTTCAACTTTCGAGTCTGTATGGGCTACTACTATGGGCCCATAATAATATACTATGAGATGGACTCCATCATTCACAATCAGAGGGAAGTAAAGGAGTGTTAGGTATTTGCGCTTAAGCGCAAAGCATTTACAATTAAGCGCAAATGATTTTCACTTAAGCGCAAACAAATTGATAGACACATATTTGTGCTCAAGCGCAAATGACATTCGCTTAAGCCCAAATGATTTATGTTTAAGCTTAATATTTGTGCTTGAGCGCAAATAAATAATAAATGTGAAAAAGGCCTCCCATAAGTAAGAGGGGACTCTAAATTTCTTGAACATTGAAATTCCCTTTGTTTGAGAATTTGTATATGTTTATATTGAATATTCTCAGTTAATAATTATTCTGTGTGTTTCAAAAGAAATCAGAATAAATTGTTATTGTTTTTAAGTATTGGTTATAGATAACAGTTAATTAGATTGACTCCCCTCTTCCAAGATGCATCCTTACTGTGGAAAACCGATCGCCCAAGCGATTCACCCAGGTCTGTTGGATGGCTCAAACGACTTTTCCTACTATGGCCAGTTTGTACCCTTGATTTGAATGACACATTTAATTGTTTCGTACCATGTTTTTGGTCATTTCACACCATATTTTGTATGTTTCATTGATTCCCAAAAATGATGAATGGTCATTCGTACATGTGAAAAATTATACTAATCGTGTTAACTTAATGAGAGTGAACATGATCATGATTTAACGTTCGTGATGATGACAACCCAACATTTACATGTTAACATATTTTTTTTTTCTTTTTCGAAACAAAATGAACCAATCGAAATTGTCGCGACAAAGTTAAAGATGCATAATCCGAAT
Source organism: Siphonodentalium dalli (assembly GCA_032622095.1). Lineage (NCBI taxonomy): Eukaryota > Metazoa > Mollusca > Scaphopoda > Gadilida > Siphonodentaliidae > Siphonodentalium > Siphonodentalium dalli. The sequence continues at coordinate 116,844,179 of CP136069.1, forward strand.
TAACGCTTGAATATTACGATTTCCTTGGCTTCGGGTAAAACATATGTGATTTGAGTTGAGGAACCCACCCATCAAAGCTGAGAATGATCAGATATTGATTTTTGAAATGTATTATTTTTTACCATCGATAATTTTTAGTGGCCCAATAAAAAGTCGAAAGAGGACGAATGAAGATGGATAACTCAAAAAGCAAGTGGCTTTTGTTGTGTCAGATATTTGACAAACCCGCAAAATTTCATTGAACAAAATATTGATAAATAACAGGTTTTGGGCAATTGTATACTATATTTGACTGGTTAGCATTATTTTTGGGGCATTAATCGATTCTGGTAAACGAAGTGGCATTTAAAAAAATGGTGTTGTTGTTGTTGTTGAAATATGATGATATGGGAACCATCGAATCGGACTGAGTACCTTTAGTGTCATTTTTTTTTAAAATAATACCGGTATACTCAAAGGTACGAATTGTCGAAATGATACAGGAACTGGTATGAAATGTCCAGAACCTTGTTGCGAACTGCGAAACATCTCCATGTCAAACTTCCATGGTATGAAATGCCAGCAACCTATTCATCCATTGCACATTATACAGTTGTCGCCCGTTGTCGAGGGAGACATTGAGATTTGTCACCCGCTCGAGAACGGAATGTCTCCCGAGGAGCGAAGCTCCGAGGGAGACATTCCGTTCTCGAGCGGGTGACAAATCTCAATGTCTCCCGAGAAGAAGGGCAACAACTGATTTGTTATCCGATTATTCCACAGAAAATATCCTTGCCATCCACACGCACGATGTTGCACTGAGTCATGAGTGATTTCTTTCCCGATTATGTATATTTTCAGTAACTACTTATCGCCCCATAGGATTTCTGTTCCATAAACGATAGTCAAGCTTTTAAGCGTTTGATAATCCGCGTTTATTTTCGATCATTTTGGTGGTCAAATCGTCAATATCGGTCCATGCAATGTAAACCAATAAGCCATATAGGTATGTTCTCGTCTTCTGCAAGGCATATTCAATGTCGTCTTGTGCGCGCAATTTACTCGCGATGTTCATTTCAAAACGGTCTTCCCCGAAAACTATTGGGAAGTTGTCAATTTCATTAATGTACATTCATATGTGTCAGTGCTCATGGCGAACCTCACATAAAAAACTTCTATGATCACATTGCAGACATCGCGGAAGATAAGCGTACAGTACCATTCATTCGCGACAAACGTATGCATTACGTTGTCTACCAGCGAACATTTATAACCAACCAACCTAAAGGGATCCTCTCTTTCAATCTTGCATCATAATGTCGACATGAACAAATTGAATCAACGAGATGTTGCGATGTAAAAAGTAAATAATAACTCTTGTCCGATAAAAGTATCAACTTAAAACTTAAGAATATTAGTGTTCACTAAATATATGCAAATTAGCAAACACCACAACTGGTGTGTTTTGAAAATCCGTGGGGTATATAAGATCTATGATTTTTTAGTACGTTGTAGTGATGCGAAGTAGATGAGTTACTGCAGTGTGTGTTTGGAGATATTCTTGCAATATAACATCAGGCGGGCGACAAAAACAATGTCTCCCGGGTCAGCTGGCGACAGTGTGATTTGTCGCCTGGCACGGGACAGCACATGGGCCAATCAGAAGGGTGGAAAATAGAGAGGAGGATAACAATATCATTTATTTCCAATGGGCATGGATACGAGTCTCCCATTGGGGAGGGGGTCCACCTTGATACATGTATGTTCCGACAGCACCCACTTGGAAGGAAGTTTCCTACAGATGGCTACAGGGTAAATGTATATCGGTCCAAAATTTGTTCTAAAATTATTAATTAGATATGACATTTTTGCACGATATGGCTTGTTATCAAACTACATTTGTACTTAGCTGAATATCACTTCAATTTGCCCTAAATCGAGTAATATCATTTTACGACATCACTAATTAAGAGTAATACATGTATGATTTTATGACATAGTATCACGATCTGAGTAATACACGGTATGGCTTTGACATGGTGTAATTCTATTTCACTATTAGAATAGGCAATGATACCAATTTTTTGTGATGTCACTCATTAGAAAAAGTTGTCAATATTACACTGTTACTAAGAGGCGAACTACCGTAATTAATAGATACATGTAGGGTATTACTTGGTTGGTTTGATATTATAGGCCTGATTTCAGTCCTCAGTAGCCTCATATCAGCCTTCGTCGTCAGGCTGATTGTGATATGAGGTTACCTCAGGGTGATATAGGGCCTAATATCAAACCAACGATGTTGTCGCTGCTAGTCTACATGGTCACTGTCTCGTTGTTCCCCTTGCCGAGGAGATATAAATGGGTACAGGACGTTTTTTATCATCTTAAGTCATTTCGTACCATATTTTTGGTAGTTTCGTACCATATTTTTGGTAGTTTCATACCTTATTGTTTGGTCGTTTCGTACCATGTAGGAAATCAATTGGTCATTTCGTACCATGTTACTACATGTATGTCACACCATATGGAAACAAATAAATGATTTTCTACAAAGTACGAAATAAAAAAAAGTAACCAAATAATCCGGTACCCTACCGTTATGTAAAACCAAAAATTATGGTATGGATTACTATGGAACGACCATGGTTATGGTATCAAATACTGAAATAATGAAGAAGTCACTGCAGTTGTATATATCATTTATGTGGTCACAATATATGCATGTATAATGCAACCTGTAAGTTGACATGACCTCTGTTCTAGTTGGCTTAGGTAGCAGTACACGATTTCACGGGTTGTAGGGGGTCTGAAAAATAGAAATATAAGTATCTGGGGGGCATAACGGACAGTGTAGCCTGTGTTAACTGTGTCATTACTGGTTTGAAGGTTTATTTATTTTACAAAACTGGGAAAGTTCTCAAAAAAGTGAAAAATTTGGATACGCAACAGGGTTTTCGTATTCAGTGAAGGCCAACTCTGTGTTATTGATTACAGGAAAATAGCCCGATTTCTCTCCCCTGAATTCTGTCATCTGGGCTCGCAAGACTTTTTTTTCAAATTGATACGATAACTTTTTTTCTATTTCAAATATTTCTCAGCTCTAGCATAGCTCTATCAGGTGGAAGAATCTTATTTACTGACATTCGCTCTATCATGGTCTGTTTTTGGGTTGAAAATGGCCAATTTGAGTTAAAAAAATGGGTAAAATTGAGCGGTTCGTGTGTGATAACCAAGGGGCATAACTCAATGACAAACTGTACGAAGAACCAAAAGTACATTTATATGATTACACCTAAAATTTCTATCGAAATTAAAACATGCTCGATGGAATATATGCCAACGATAATGGCTTAGCATTGATTTGAAGTACAGTACCCCCTCCCAGGTTGGCAAAATTGCTGGAAATCGTGTATTGCTACCTTATGATTGAGTTCTGAAGTGCTCTTCGCACTGTCAGGTTTACTTGATCAATACTCCAGCAATGTTCAGAATCCGATTCCACGACGCTCATATGAAACGTCTAGAAAATAGAATCCATATTTAATAAATCCTTCAGACATTCAATATTACCGATCGCCTGAATCAACATCTGACTGTTTGAAGCGGTTCCACTCAATGGTTGTTTTCAGAAGAAGTCGTCGCAATGTACAGTGCTAGTACGCACTACACAGTAGATCGAACGATTATCTTACGGTGTTAGATATGTTGTTGTTGTTATTGTTGACATAATCATATTCATACTGCTGTTGTTAGTACTTGTCGAACACATCCTAAGTTCTCCACCGGATTTTGACAGACAATCGCTGCATCTGGATCTGGATGGTGTACGGCGTATGATCCTCGCGGATGTGTAGAACGCCGGGAGAGAGAGAATTATGTTCTTTGCGGGACTGTTGAGTTGTCCGCTGCTGTTCTATTTTGAATTTCGCATGCGTCCATCTCGTTTAGAGTGTTGCACTGAATAATTGTCCGTGGGAAGAATGAATTTGAGTATTCAGCAGAGTTTGTCACCAGTGGCTCTTACCGGTAGGACAGTGAATTATTACATTCCTGTTTTGAGACTATATTTGTGGCACTAAAATCTGCAAATTTCTTGGCTCGGATTTTTCTGCCCACCTTTTTTGGTTTAATTAAGCACTGAGTGTTTACAGCCGACACCTGCCCCTTATCCATCTTGTGAAAGAGCTCCAGCCTCTGGTCTTTCCTTCTTTCTTCGAGTGGTCTTATCTCGCAGTCATTCATCAGTTCGGCCATGTCCTTCGATTGGTAATTGCCGGTCATGAGCCGTACAGCTCCTCTCTGTATTCTCTCCAGGGCGTCGATGTTCTACTGCTGGTGAGGATCCCACACGACGGCTGCGTATTCCAGCGACGATCTTACGAGTGTCGCATACGCTACGCATTTACTCTTGAATGGTGCCTTCCTAAGGTTTCTTCTGATGAATCCGAGCGTGCTGTTAGCCTTCTTTGTGATCTTGTCTATCTGTGGCAACCATTTCATATCGTTTGAGAGCATGACTCCAAGATATGGTGATTGAGTGACGCTTTGTATGATCTGGTTTCTGAGCTGGTACATGTAGGTCAGTTGGAAACAGTGATAATCACAGTAATACTGACAGTGATTTCAGATACTGACAGTGAATGAGTGATACATCAAGTGATCAACATCATACCGGTACTAGTACAGTCCTCAAATTCGGTTGCTTAATTCAGATCTTCTGGGTCAATAATAATGACAATATTAAAAACAAACTCTCAATTGGATCTTCGGTATCTGCTACAGGTACAGGATATAGTCCACAGTCCGTATATCATCGCAGTTTTCATGTTCAGGGTCACTTTCTGACGCGAAAATGTTCGAGAACATGCATTTTTTTGTTGGCAGGGGGGTATCCCATGTTGACGTCACGGAATTTGCAGTTTTGGTGATTCCAACAAGATTCATGGTGGCGCTCCTAGCGTTAATTTGATATTGGTGGCGACCCTAGCGTTCATTGGTTTAAGAATTGATCATTGGTTTGTAAACGGAAGTTATTAATTCGAGAAATGATCATTGGTTTGTAAACGGATGTTAATAATCTTCAATTATTATTCATTGGTTTGACCGGAAATAGTAGATTTGTCTCTTATTGAATCCAGGAACGGCTATTGGTTTTGAAATAGATTCTATTGATTAAGAAAATATATCTATTAAAACGGAATTGTCTCTTATTGAATCCAAGAACGACTATTAGTTTGAAAATGGAGACTATTGGATATTGAAATATCTTTATTGATTAAGAAAATATGGCCATTGAAACGGAATGTACGTTTATTGAATATGCGCGAATCTTACTAATTGTGTGTTATTAGATATTAGTTGAACAGTGAACGCTATTAAATTAAAATAGAAAATTAATTTTGCATCGGTCAACATTGATTATGAATCTTTATCTATTAAAACGGAACTGTCTCTTATTGAATCCAAGAACGATTATTGGTTTGAAAATAGAGACTATTTGGTTTGAATCTATATCTATTGAAACGGAATTGTCTCTTATAGAATCCAAGAACGACCATTGGTTTGAAAATGGAGACTATTTGGTTTGAATCTATATCTATTGAAACGGAATTGTCTCTTATAGAATCCAAGAACGACCATTGGTTTGAAAATGGAGACTATTTGGTTTGAATCTATATCTATTGAAACGGAATTGTCTCTTATAGAATCAAAGAACGACCATTGGTTTAAAAATGGAGACAATTGTTTTTACAAGCCACCATTAACTTTTATTTCATGTAATTTCCGACCGAATGGCTGCCCATATGATAGACCATTCCAATGTATACTTTTATACCTTATGGGAGAACCAATTCAGTATAGAACGGATGAAACTTGAAGATTACAATGCCCTTTAAGAGTGATATAGTGACCTTGATCTTGATGTACACGTACTTCGAAAAATATCCGCTGATCGAATAAGGTGAACGCGAGTACCTATTTGAAATGCAATAATTATCGCTCATACGTGTGTGGACTTGGGACACGGAGAGTTATTTACGGCAGATGTCTACATCCGAATTAAAATTCCGAATCGGCGATGACCTGACCGTCTATTTATGCAACTATGCCATGTTCATCACTGTGCATTTATACGAAAGGACGTCGACAACGATATCATATACATGTATACTCAACTTTCAGCGGTGATCTCCCTTACGTACGGGCGAATGAAGTATGACTGGTGCGCTCTGGTGTGACTGATTTGAATGTGAGAAAGAACGCATATATGTGTATATATGGTATGATTCCGTTGTCGTTGGGGTGTACACAGAACTAAGTGAAAGTACCGTAGTACTGTACTATACAATATCATTTGCTGATGTCTGAAAATTATTGGCACATAAAGCGACTCAGTTATGAAAATTATAATCGGTTTAAACATATAGGTTAAATATATTAATTCTTTAGTTATCTCTGTTTGATTTATTATGATATATTAATAAAATAAACACGTTTATGCGGGGGGGGGGGGGGGTCGGAAAAAAATTCCAGACACGTATGCTACTTTTTTGCCGATGACCACTTTTTGGACCCACCTACCCCAAATTTTGTTCCATTTCATAGAGTTTTTTTCCAGCCATGTTTTGACACCCACCCCCTTATGGAACGCAAAACACAAACATACAGAGAAAACCAGGACCAAACCTCCTACATTGAGATTCAGTGAATCTAGTAATGAGCAGCAGGACTGGTCTCTAGCAGTATATTCTTGACTGCAGTGGATTATAATTTTGTCCCTAGAAACACCATATTCACACTATATATGACCATGGAAATACTATAGATTTGTGCAAGAGATGCTGATTTAATAAAAAAAAAACTAGAGCTCGAGGACTGAGCCACCAAAGCTCCAGGAATTAGACATAAATAATTTTTTGGGACAGGGATGCTGATAATAGGTTTTTTTCCCCTGATTTAAGTCAATAAGTAAACCATATGATGTAAGCAGGCCCTCGTGCAGTGACACCACATGCATGTTATATAGTATATGACCATATAGTAATGGCCCAAATCTGTGCAAACATACATTAAAAAACATCATATAATAAATTACTAGAGTTCCGGGAAGGAAACATCAATTCTTTGGATATATGGATGCTGATAATATGTAATTAGGGATTATCATTGTTGAACACATACTCACAGTTGACTGTTGAGTACTCAGGCTAATTAAAACAGGTTAAAATTAGCTCCTCTTGTGTTGCTAGGTGATACACCAGGTCATGCCAATAGTTTATGGGTAGGTTAGATACATGTAGAATAGTCACACTTACGCTTAAGCGTAAATGCCCTATTTGTGCTTAAGCATAATATGTGGTATTTGCGCTTAAGCGAAAAGTTCTGATTGCGCTTAATTGCAATCAATTGCGCTTAAGTGCAATTCATTATTAAATGTGAATTTGGCCTCCCATACATGCACGCATCCTACCATCGGAACCCGCAGGTTTAAACATCATTATACAATGTAGGCTATACGTTCGATTTAACTATATATATAGAAGAAATGAAATTGGTCAGTTGAAATTGGAATAACGATAGGTGCTAGTGAGCTAGACAGCAAGTATTCCACTGACTGTGTATCATGTATGTTCTGTGGTGTGATGCCAGTGGCAGGTATGTGCATGACATCTCTTTTGTCACATATGAGATAATTGTGTTATCCACTCAAAAGTCTAGGTATGTTACATGTTTTTTTCATTATACATCAGTGTATACATCAGTGTTTAATGTCCATGTTTGACCAGATTTGGCATTAAATTTATTTCTTTAAAGTTATCCTTATTTGATGTTAATTACATAGAATACTGCATGGGCGATTCAGTTGCATTAAGAATACGCTCCCTTGTCCAAAGAGGCACAGACCAACACCCAATGGTCCTAGCGTGTTTAGTGTTGCTGCAGTTCCTTATTATTGATCTCTTATTGTGTCCAACCAGTACAAACTAGTAAAAATCCAATAAAAGGTGTGAAGGAAAAAAAAAAATTGTCACGGAAAAAATTGCTTTGGGCTTATTTTTACACCCACCACCCCCAGCATACGTGTCGGAATTCCCCCCTCCGGTTTATGCGGACAATTGTAAAGTGTTAAATTGTGTTTTTGTCCTCATAACGAAATAGCGGCCAATGACAATTACTAAACATTGACATGACTGTTTGCGAACATCGTGGGTGTTTTTCTGTCCGTCGTTGGCCGACAAGTGTCGTTGGTGAGTAATTCGTGTGATTATATATATAAAGACGAATGACATCAGTTTGTCGCCAGGGATGTGGTATATCGAACTATACTAGATAAGTAGTCGTTTCACAGTTTGCATGACATCTGAAAAACAAGCATTTTAAATGAGGTACCTAAATATATGGTACATTGTACCACGATTCGGACCGTTCCGGAGATACATACAGTGTCCTTGCGATGTATCTACATGTATATATGGGTGGAAGGGAACTTCCCACATGCCTGCACGTGATACCACATATTAAGCAGACGTTTAATTGTCGCATGGTTATGTATCATGCATGGGTGTTACCATTTGCTTTGAACATAAATGAATGGGTCTGAAATACGGGTGGAGCAGAATTCCTATGTGTGACGGGAAAGGCCACAAATTGACAAGAAATATTTAATACAGGGTTTCGTGGGTATGGTTCAGATTCATATCTATCCATTAATTCATAAAAGCTCGGTTCTGACGCCAACAATAAAACACATAGGATAGGAGTGTTCATTCATTATGATTTTAATGGAACTTATTCAAATTGTTTGAAGTATGTTTGACAACGCTAGGAATGAGGATAATTGTCAATTTTGTAAGCTTATCGAACATCGTTGTATGTGTAGATGCATGGTGTGGAATTTTAAAACGTTATGCTTCGCTTCGCATCTTCGTCGTGGTTTAAATACATGTATATCACAATTGAGCCCTCGAGGTATTATACGCTCTTGAGAGTTTCAATTAGCGCAGCAACCGCATACATAGAAATACGTTACTTGGAGGCAAGCCCATTAGTATAGTAAAGATGTTCACACGACTCCCAAATTTGCAGGAAATTCGTCACGTATATGTTTATCTATATATTGTGCACATTTGCGCAATGAATAGAGCAATTACAGACCATATGGTTTCGAGCGTTGTATCATATACTAGAACTAAGAAACTGCTATTCTTTCCAGATATTTCAGGGCTAATTTTGGGCAAGTGTCAGTTGTTGAAAAGGTAATGGTCCTATAGAGACCTCACTGTATATGCGATAAACGGCGGCGCACATGCAGTATATAGATTAATATATAAACGGTGGTGTACATGCAATATATACATGAATATATAAACGGTGGTGCACATGTAATATATACATGAATATATAAACGGTGGTATACATGCAATATATACATGGATATATAAACGGTGGTGCACATGTATTATATACATGAATATATAAACGGTAGTACACATGTATGATATACATGAATAAATAAACGGTGGTACACATGTGTGATATACATGAATATATAAACGGTGGTACACATGTGTGATATACATGAATATATAAACGGTGGTACACATGTGTGATATACATGAATATATAAACGGTGGTACACATGTGTGATATACATGAATATATAAACGGTGGTGAACACGCAGTGTTATATGAGTAGTTTGTCGTTCACATCCTGTGACACTTATCACCTTTCGCATAATGATCTACTACTGACAAGAATTACGAATATTTGTACTACGTTCACTGCTACGTTACTAGAATTTGTGTTTTTTCTGTCAGTTGTCGTTTTGTCGTATCCGTATATAGTTACGGTTACAGGTTAGAGCTACCATGCAAGCATGCAAGCATGCAATCGTCGAGCCAGCCACGGATTATGACCTGATAACAACATAATTAATAACAAATTAACCACGACAAGCAAAACCACACCACCTTACTGAGAGTGGCAAGAAGTTTGAACGGCACTATTTTCTCGCAAACTGACTCGCAATTATGCGAAACGGTATTTGGAGCGTCCGAAAAATTTACACGACTATGCTATTAGCTGACAGGTATCCACCGTAGCACTCTATGGCGAATTTCCTGAACAAACTTCGAGTCAAATTGGCAGTGTGGGAACGCCAGAAGAGTGTCGGAACTTGCGTAATAATTATGGATGATAATTGTGCGAGAAACAGGACATACTGTAGCGTAATTGTGCAGTTTTGCGCGCGTTTCAATGTCCAAAAAAATAAAATGAAAACATAATTTGCACATTGAATGATGACCTCATTCAAAGCTCGCGTGCCCTTGATCGTAAGACTAATCATAACATGCACACACACAAAGTTAGCGTTTGTAGGAAATTCCAACTTGACTTGAATCAGAATCAGACCAACCCCCCTTGACTTGAATCAGAATCAGACCAAACACAAGTTTTGCATAATTCCATTTCCACCCCTTCTACCTCTCAGTGTTCAGGCCTAATATCCTATATATTCATAAACCATGGTTAGAACATTCACATATTTTAACCTGAAAAATTGCATAAATCCTAATATCTAGTGGTCAAACTGCAGACAAATGCACACGGCTACCTAGCAAGAGACCAGGACACACTGGGCTGATCATGGTTGTTCGGTCCGGTGTGAGAAAATTTTGAAAACTATACAAGAAAATCGCAAATCCTAGCAGCTAGACTGGCCTCAACTGAAGCTTTCCTATAGTTTTGGAAATTGCAAACCTCATACTCCCCCATCAGGTTCGAACTGATGACCATTGCAGTCCACAAGTTTGACCAAATGTAGTAAATTATTGTTTTGTTAAACTAATTAGCAGTTATGTATTGGGTACGGGGGATGGTCAATGGTTCGGCCCGGTGTGCGAACATTTTAAATCTGAACAAGAAAATCGCAAAATCCTGGCATCTAGACTAGCACCAAGCCTTCCTAGAGTTAGAAATTTCAAATCTGACACCCCCACTTACGTTGGAAAATTTCTAACTGATGACAATTCCAATGACAATGTTGACCAAATGAATGACAATATTGTTTTCTTAAATTATCTAGCAGTTTTTGACTGGCCATGTGAGAGGGACCAGGACACAAGCTTTCCAAGTGTTGGAAATTTCCAACCTGTCACCCCCCCCCCCCCCCTAAGGTTGGAAAATTTCCAACTGATGACCATTTCAGTCCAAAATTATGACAAAAAATAGGAAAATATGCAAATATTGGTCCAAAAACAATTAATTCCCCCAATAAATTGTTTGAAAATCAAACTACAAGAACATTTCCAACCTATTGTTGGTGTGAAATGTCCAACTAATGTGTTTTGGCAGTTATGAAATTTTGACCAAAGTTGGGTGATATATGAGAACCCCCCTGTCGCCACGTCTCTGTCCTTTATCACACCCTAGAGAGCTTATCCCTCATCATATCATCACCGAAATTCATATGAATCCTTGGCGTGACCTCTCGATGGGTGCCTACCATTTTCCCCGAATTCTGTAAAAAAAAACATGGCTGCCAGTGGCCATCTTGGATTTTACTCTTTGTATGACTAAATCCTTTAGCACATCTTGCAGGGCACATTTCTCATCCAATCGTCACCAAACTTCATATGGATCTTCGGGGTGACCTCAAGATGGGAGCCTCACTTTTCCCCCCGAAATTTGTTCAAAATAAACATGGCCACCAGGAGCCATCTTCAAGTTGGATTCAAATGTGAATCCATCAGCACAACCTACAGCCCACATTTATTGGAGAATTACTTTGAAACTTTACAGCCTTATTGGTAAATCAAAAATAGAATTGTTTCTATAATCATGATACAGAACATAGATCGGATAAGATCAGGATAACTAAGTAAAATAGTCATTTGAAGCAGTTTTAAAGGGGTGGGTCCCTATCCCAGAATTAGAAAAAATAAAAATTAGGGGGTGGTGGGTATCCAGAGGGCGGGAAAAATAAAAAAGCCTAGTGTCCGGAAATGCTTTCCTGACCACCACCCCAATGTTTGTATCGCTTTTGTGGTTGAAAAAAAAAATGAAAACAGCTGTGCTTGAACAAATTGTGTTCATATTACTCTACACAAATCCTGTATATTACATACCGTAGCTAGTGTATTATATGTCAGCCTAATCCTATTAATTTTGTTATACTATCTTTTGGTAAGCACAATTTGTGTTCACCCATGCGTGTAGATAATATATGTAATACACGTAAAATATGATTATTGCCAATGATGGATGGATGAGATCTGGCAAAAAATTAAAGGGACACAAGACACTCGCTGTGGGTAAATGTGAACAACATATAAAAAGTCTTTAAAATCTGCACCAAGAGGAACATGGACAGATTTTAAAGAGGAACATGGACAAACTTTGTTATTATATTCATTATTGATAGTTATCCAATAACGAAATTTCGTGTGTTCAAGTTGAAACCATTGTTATGTAAACAAAACTGTTACGGTGATTAGTCAACAGACATCGCTAATCGTGTAGTAAGTTCAAATGTTAATTTATATTTTTATTCAGAAAAAAGAACAACAACGGTCAGATGCTCGTAGCCCGTTTATATATAACCATGGGTATATGCCAGATATAACCGTACAAAAAAATCGCCGTTCTTTTGACCGTGTATTTATCCATGGTGTGTGCCTGTGGTTGTTCGTAACTTGGTGTCCGGTGTTATTACTTTGAAATGTAATCATGTTCGACTGGTGTTGTTAGATTGGTAATGAGATTAGCGGTTTCTATGTCTTGTCTGGTCATATTTACTGTTTGAACTTTGTATGAAATAGACGCACTTTTTATACTAGAATTTGCGCAACAGGTGCGCAGGGAAATCGCACGTCGAGTTGGTTTAACGGTTTTTAGAAAAAGTATGTATATGATATAGAGAGGCCCACATAACGATATCATATATATTTATACTACATGCGACTGCATCCAAGTTGGGTTTATTTGGGATTTCTTTAGTGTAGTTTTGTGGTTATGAGAGCTCATTTCCCCCTAATTTATGCTCCAAATGTGGTCTTCTCCTTTAAAATTTCAATATGATTTCAAACAGGGGTGACGCAAGTATATCCCCGGGCTTTAGCTACCGGGTTGACCATTGCAGATATCACCGACGGGGGTGGCTATCTCCCCCCGACAGGGGTGGGGATGTAGCCCCATGACCCTTCCCCTGGTGGCACTCAACATAATTTAGTATCGATGATTTCTCGTCTTCAGTGAATGCAAGACCGCGCTCTTAGCATGTGGTGCAAAAGCAGGGACGTGTCGACATGGGTGGATACGCAGGGGTCTTACCCCCCAAACTGTAGTCAAACCTAATACAACATTAATTCGAAAATTCACACGAAAATTAGGTTGAAATTGTTCTCGTAGTTTGATTTTCCAAGAATTTTTTAGTGACGAATTTGTTGTTTTTAGACCAACATTTGCATATTTCCCTTTCATTTGCAAAATTCTGGATTGAAATGGCCATCAGTTGGCAATTTTCAAACCTAAGGGTGAGTGTCAGTTTGAAAATTTACACGACTTGAAAAGCATGAGGCCAGTCTAGATGCTAGGATTATCAAATTTTCATGTTCAGATTTTCAAAATGTTTTCACAACGGTCCGAACCATCGTCCGACCCGTATTTCATGTGCCATTGTCAGTAATTACTTGCTAGTTTAGTTAAGAAAAAATAAATCGGGGTGTAAATTTATCTGGCTTTATACTACTAGATGTTAGGATTTTTAAATCTCATACTGGGCCGAACCATCCTTTTCACCCCCCCCCCCCCCCCCGCATGGCTATAGTGGCCACAAGACTACTGGTCCATTTAGAGAAGCTACCATCTAGTAGTCTGTGAGGGAACATTTGGTGAGTTTGGTGTGGTTCAATGGGGTGGGATGCAGTTGAAAATTCCAAGGTGGTGACCCCCCCCCCAACGAAACCCTCTAACCAAGTCCCGCGTGCCATGCATATATATCACACCCAACCAGGGGTGCCCCTCGCGACTTAGTTTCTGATTTCGGAATGGGCCTATTTGTTTTCTATCCGAGAATACACTGCACCGGCGGCAATACATGTATATTGCCCATACTCTAAATGAAAACGCTTCGGTGGCGATCACACGGTAACGTCGTGCTGCAAGTATAAGACGATAATTGTGTTGTAGAAATGATACGGAAGACTGATTGTCAAAAGACGCAACATCAAAATACACAGGGCAAGGCTTATCGATCCAAACTGTGGAGTGTGTTTTGGTTGTGTATTTCACGCATATACCCATGGTTATATATAAACGGGCTACGAGCATCTGACCGCAAGTGTGTAAACGACAAAATAAATGCACACATTCATGCACGCTCTGAATCCAGAAGACGTGGAAGAGCAAATCTCTTCCATGACCTGGACTACTTGCTTACCTGTGCCATACGAGTAGATCTTATTTAAAGGCACGCATAGTGCTCGGGTATTTTTAGTAACACTGTTCAACTTAAGGTGATGTGAAACACTCCACTGAGGTGTTCCGATCGGAATAACAAATAATAATTTTCATATATTTGATCTCAAAATAGTCAGAAAATATGATAATTGTTATAAAAGAATTACAGACCCAATAATGACTATGCCCAATAATGCGTCCCGAATAAAGAAGTAAATATTTGCATTTGTGTGCAGTTCAACTGTTGTTTTCTCTGAAATGGTACATTCAATGTGGCTGGAATATTTAACAATCTTAGTTCATGTATTCCTTCTTCCAATGGGAACAGTGTTTAGGTATTAACTGGTACTATTCAATGAAATAAGTCCACAATATTACTTCTATAGGCGAAGCAACGATACTAGTCACTACTTGGACACATTTTTCCGCATATGGGCTTTCTTTAGCTAAACACAATTTATGGTGATAAAAAATTATTAATTAAGTTTTAGTCAGCAGAACTTTAACGAACCTTACCAAACAGCTAAAGTGGTCAAATGTGTGTAATATTTATATTTTTCAGAATCAAAGTTCCAAACACTATACGCGGCTTTAATTATCTAAGATCAAAGGAATTAATCCAATTTAACCCAAGAGTAACGGTATTGTAAATATTAGTTCAACAGCACTCGGAGAAACTACAGATCACTCGGACTGTGACTGAAACATTATGTGATGTGGTTATGCAAACCAATATATGTGTTGAAGTTCTCGAAGACTATTATTGGACAAACGAAACATGATTAGCGTATTGAAATTGGAAGTTAAAATATTATAGTCTGAATATAATTTTCAGAATAATGTTCAATACATTGACGTTTTCCAATGTTTATCGTTAAGTTTTGATTAAACTTTGGATCTTATTGACTAATTGGACTTTTATCGGTATTTCCATGAGTAATGTTTACATGACAACGGTTTTGATATGCGAAATAAGATTATTAGAGAGTTATTATTAATGAAAATAAGAACAAATTAAATTATTTTTCCATGTACTTGTTGATGATAGTTGTTGTACAGATTTATATGGTATATCACATGAACCAACTTCGAATGCCTTTGTCCATTTAAGTGGGTGCCGTTTGATGTTCACTATCTTCGTATTATATCAGTTCTGGCGGATAATATGACTACCCAACGGGATCAATTAGATGTGAATCACTTGTCAATTTTAATACACAACATACCGGCTTGAGCGAGCCCATGTCCATTGGCTTAAGAAAATGTCAAGGTACATGACGTTTTATACCGATATCAATTGTTGATTAGATTAAATTACTTTTGAAAATCCAGCTAAACCGACGTTTTACTAATTCACCCGGAGGCTCCGACTTCACGCATCGACGCTAAACATTTCAACGCCATTGAACGTTGCCGATGCCACGTGTTATTAAACTAGACGATTGGGGAGATTAAATCGTGCTAAAGTATTTTATACAGTGCATCTACAGATTTGCCTGATGTATATAGTACCATAAAATGCACACATAATTTCACCAATGTGTTGAATGTACACCACAATTATATCCTTCGACACACCCGAGAGATCGAAATGGATCATCGGTATGAATGTGACTAAACAGACCGGAACGACAGAATCACTTTGATGAGCCTACCCGTTGAACACGGAAATAGTACTCTCCAATTTGATACTTAATTATGGCATGTGCACATGAAGAAAATATCAGGCATAAATATACCCTGACAGTTTATTGCTGCAAAGATTATCGTGAGAACGCGGCGGTCTAGATGGCGATGATTGAGCTCAATTGGAACAGTATTAGTCGTGCTGGATCAAGTGAATTGCTTCGAATAAACAACATATATATATAGGATTTCATAGCATTAATTTTCAACTGTTGACATTGTTTATCGAAGTTGGGGTGGGGTCAAACACACAACCCCGTGTCGCCACGTTGCTGCATTCACGTATAAACACCTTCCAAAACCAATCGAATTAAATGACTTGGTCACGTTATTTGGAAATATGTACGCTCCAATGGTATAATTTACTAGTACATACATATATCGGGTGACAAAAGTGATTATGTTTTTTTGACAAATCGGAATATACCCCACCTATAATAAGTTTTATTTCGCCCTCCGGGTGTATTACAATTAAGCTTGAGATTCTTAGTGCTCAATGGACGTATGAGCGTTTTATTTATAGAAATGGGATTTTTTGGGACGCATTAAAAGTTGTAGTGCGACCCCGAGGCCGAGTCCGGTAAAAGGTGTAGTTGGGAATTTCAATTTCGTTTATTGTTTTTTTTTGGTTTGTGATAAGCTATGGCAATTAATAGAAGGAATGAGAAAGATAATTGGTAAGTCTTATATTTCAACTTTTATCGACATTTTTCGTTCCGCAGCCCACTTAGAGTTGTAATCGGAGACAGTCGAATCAGCCACAGGTTCGTTAATTAGGTGCTGATTTTTATTGTTAGGATTATGTTGGCGGCTCAAATCAATGGCATTGATTGGTGAGGCGGAGCAGTATATAGGTACGGTGTATAAGGGTATTGCGATTGGGGGGGGGTGAGGCGGAGCAGTATATAGGTACGGTGTATAAGGGTAGTGCGATTGGGAGGTGAGGCGGAGCAGTATATATGTACGGTGTATAAAGGTAGTGCGATTGGGAGGTGAGGCGGAGCAGTATATAGGTACGGTGTATAAGGGTAATGCGATTTGGGAGGTGAGGCGGAGCAGTATATAGGTACGGTGTATAAGGGTAGTGCGATTGGGAGGTGTGGCGGAGCAGTATATAGGTACGGTGTATAAGGGTAATGCGATTGGGAGGTGTGGTGGAGCAGTATATAGGTACGGTGTATAAGGGTAATGCGAATTGGAGGTGTGGCGGAGCAGTATATCATAGGTACGGTGTATAAGGGTAATGCGATTGGGAGGTGAGGCGGAGCAGTATATATAGGTACGGTGTATAAGGGTAGTGCGATTGGGAGGTGGGGCGGAGCAGTATATATGTACGGTGTATAAGGGGAATGCGATTGGGAGGTGAGGCGGAGCAGTATATAGGTACGGTGTATAAGGGTAATGCGGTTGGGAGGTGAGGCGGAGCAGTATATAAGCAATTTGGCTATTATCGGTTTGGCCACGAGTTGGGGGTGGGCATTTTTATGGCCATGATCATTATTGCTATTGCTAGGTGCACCATCATCAACAATAATAATATAATACAATATATTAATAGCAATTAACACCAATAATTTTAAATTAACATTGAGTATAAGAACAAAATCTGTCTATTTCTAAATATTCTTTCTGTGTATGGCGGTTTTAACGGAAGTGACTATGTTAACAGCAATATTCATCGCGAAGGCCATCCGTATCTTTAAACATCTCCCATAGAATGTTGACATGTTTTAAATGGCAGAGTACATTGAATATATTCACCATCCGCCTCTCAATTTTGTACCGTGAAACATTCAATTCCAGTTTTCACAGCGTGGCCCATGCATGTGTCTAAAATGATGAGACCACAAATTGGAATAGCTTCAATTGAAGCAAACGAAACTTAACTTAAGGGTGAAGTAAATACTTTCTTCCTATTTTCACCACAAGAATGAATAATAGCATGTATAATTGGCTTAAAGATCATCAAGACCATCACAATGTGAATGTAGAGTTATTGAAACTTCGGCGTTCAGATAAGAAAGAAGAAGGTGTGCTAATGAATCGATACCGTACCGGCATATATCAACTAAACACATCTGCTTCTCGGGCTGTCGAAATTTTACTCATTACGGTGATTTCCAGAAGATCTATGCAAAGTACTACAAGTTATGTTCTATGTTGTTTGTGGTAACCAAGAAAATCGACTCGAGTGGAGTCATTGCTGTTGTAAATAATTTAGTGAGGAAATACGCAGCATTGAGACCACCACTCAGGGGAAGCTTTAAAGGACATTTAATGGTACCTAATCCGATTCGATGGTCCCCATATAATCAGATTCCAGCAACAACAACATTTTTAGAAATGCCGCTTCAGTTATCCGAATCGATCAATTGCCCACAAATAATGCTAACCACTGTCAACTGTAGTATAAAACTGCCCGAAACGTGTTGTTTATCATCTTTATCCATCTTCATCCGCAATTTGGTCCGAGACCGTCGGCTAGTCGACTTTTTACTGGGCCACTAAATAATAGATTTCAAAAATCGATATCCAATAACTCTGGGCTTTGATATCATATGATAGGTGGGTTCCCCGACTCGAATTTAACTCTTTTTTTTACCCCCGAATCCAAATAAATAGTAATTTAGCGGCGCTTAATCGGATTATTTTCTTTTATATATAAATGCATATTCGAAATGTGTTACATTAATTCTTCGCCACCGTGTCAGTTCAGTTGAAAACGAAATAGATTATCATCAGAGCGTTAGTGTTCATAAATGCATGATCTGTACTGACGCCATAACTGATACGTTCCACATAAATTCTAATGTATGTGAAAGTATTGATTATTAAACCGTTTACGTACGATATAAGTTTATTCGCGTTTATTACATCTCGGTCCGGTTCAATTTCAATTCTTTAATCTCAATAAATCAATAATCATGATATATGAGATATACAAAATTCAAATACAATAATATATGACAAAAGCGCATTTAACAGGTACATACTTATATTATAGTATATGTAATATTAATGCTAATGCATTCATTGAAGGCACATCCACCCAAAACAGGGTGGATGTGCACATTACTATATAAGACTATCTATTTATTTGATACACTCGCGTCATTTACACGGGAATACTGTCATAGCGACTAGCGACTATATGATTCCGAGCATAGTATTAAATCGAAAGATACGCTAAATACGGACTTTATTTGCAGAAGATATACTATACAAGTTTTAGATATTACGAAAATCTTGTCCTGACTTTTCGTCAGTGTGGAATAATAAAGAGCCTCCTCGTATCTTATCATACGATCCAAACGTTCGTATAAAATATTTAGTGGCTTTAAGGACTATATATCGAAATATGTTTTTATCCCCGGAACCTAAGCAAAATGTAGCAAAATTTAATACAATTTCAGGCTTTAAATAGCAACGTAAATTGCACTGGGCTTACACGTAAATGATTGACACATTCAAGTTGCCTTGTTCGCATATATAGAGGGTCCGCTAGCCATATCGCGAATTTATTGGTACTTGGACATTGAAACCACTCAACTGCAAGTAAAACCACTGACCGTTGTAATAACCCGACACACTTGCCCAGATACACGAATTCAATTCAATTCAATCCCTTTGAACAATATGATAAGATATTTACAGTCGTTGTAAATTACATTGACAGAAAATGTAATATATAATACGCCAATTCATAGTGATCCATTTGCCGTGGTGATACAAGTCAAACTTTGCTTATTTTCTTCTTCTTCCAGTCAGATATAGATACTGCGTGTGCATGGCTAGCGAAGTTAATGGCGGTTCCGAGTCATGCTTGCATCGTGGTGATGAGTCAATACATGCATGGTCTCTGTTTTATTTATCGCATACGAATGTAAGACGGGATGTGAAGACCCATGTCCTAAATCAACGTTGACACCGAAACACCGACTATACCTGAACCACGCTGGGTATATAAACGGTGCGGTAAATAGTTGCTGGACGGTAAATAACTGTTAGCCGACGATAAGCCACTTTCATGCAGTAGGCACATCTATATACAAAATGTGGGTTGAACGCTATTTGTTTGCGTCTTGGAGTTAAAATGTTGGGCTTATAGTATTTGGGCATATATGGTCAATTTAACTGACAGCGTAATAACCCATATAACATCGTATTCCAGTCCATACATGCATTATGATGGATATATTTTCATTTAAAACGTGACTCTCAATAGTTTCACAAACTGTTAAAATCAATGTTTATTCTATATGTGTAAGCATTCTATGTTACAGACAAATATCTTCCGATATGATTGGTATAGTGACATACAACAACTTGGTATTTATATATTTGCGAAAAATGAACTTGTTCAGGGGTATTTTATCGAGAACAAATGTCCGGATTGCAGCATAGTTGAAACGTGACATGGGCGGTACATATCATTCGGAGATATTCTCTGGGAAATGGGGCGGCGAGATGAAATATGTCCACTTGCATGCATGAAACTAATAAACCACCATACTTGCCCAATATACATTATTTTTGTGAAAAATAACCCGTAAACGTAAGCGTTTATGGAGACACAGTTAACACAATTTGGCAAGGGTACGTTTCCCTTTTCAGAGTTTGTCAAATATGATTATCGTGCGCAAACTTGCATCCGCAACTTCGGCATCGTTTGGAGACAATGACGGAAGGTGTAGTTTTTAACAGGGAGGCGGGGTCGATAGATTATAAAAGGAACATCATGTTATTCCCTTGCCTTACCGGATATAACGATATTTACCCCATAACAATACGCCTATAGTTAGTAAGACATTTTGGTGTTTTCTTTTTCCAGCGATGTTGTCATTGAACTCAATATCGTCAGGGAAAAGTAACTATAGCGGCCAATGCATTGGAATGGACGCGAAATCAACTTTCAAAACAGCATCATAACCTGCATAGCTGCATGGCTACCAGATCAAAAGCCACATATAAACAATCTTTTATATACGTGTTTCTGTGTTCTTAAAGTTACAACAACACGTTTTCGAGTTCAAATTTGTGTAAGATAGTGGTGTATCGACAGATCTATTCACCGCTTATATAGTGAAATGAGTTACCACTATATATGGACTTCACATGCTATCTTCCGTTCATCAAATTCATTCTACAATCCGGTCATCTTTTTCTTACAGTGTCTTTTTAAAAATAACTTTATCGCGGGGCAATGAAAACACAATCGACAATATCTCACTACACATCTACCCCAAAAACATGTTTGTACAGCATGAGACGACCATCCAATAATCTCTATAGATTTGAATAGGTTATATTGGGAAAACTAATAAAAGTCGCTTTATCACAGTAAAATTGTCCATTGGAATGGACGTAGGTTTCATATGCGTTCTATAGTATCAAATGGCCACTAACAAACCAGTTAGGTGAACGATTTACACAAATATTAGGCACTAAATGTTCCTCCAAATACACACAGAAAAGCGTCCTAACGACAATTCACCGCACTGTCCGAACACCCAGCTTAAAATGAAAATCTCGAATATTCGCAAGACCCTAGCTGGAATTTCAACTACAGCCCTACCAGACCATACTGATTGCCATCTCAACTATATAAACCCCTATGGCATATGACTTGAAACATATTTTATTTGTATAATAATACAAAATAGATTGGGGTACAATTTTGTTAAACTTAATGAGCCCCTCTCTGCAATTCCACCAAATTATACCCAAACAAGATTGCTTACGGCTTTGTACACATGATAAGGCACTTTGTGCATGTAGGATTGTGTAATAATGCCTTCCAGAACTCAATCCTCCTAGTAATTATTAATTTTTCTACCCTATTGGTGAATATAGCCGCTATAGTGAGTAATACATTGGTTTATTACGTGAATTAATTCACGAGGGGCGTCGGGCCTGGTAAAACCCGAGTGAACTTTGTCACGTAATCATCGAAACCAATTGATTATTCTGTTTTTTACACACTTTCCACCACTAACGGGCGCTAATTCTAAAGTTAATATGCGACAAAATAGTCACAGTTCAGCTGATCGCGTGAGGTCAGCCGGTACGTAATTCACAGGTGTGACATTATCAATTTTAATTCACTGAGAAATCCTTATAAATCACGACTAAGTGTATAATAAATATATTTACCCCATAATTATGTCATAATTAATTATTGAAATGTTTTACTTTAAATGACAACGGCAGCTTCCTGAGCAAGGGTCCCTATAGTATTGCCTATATATATATGCACAGAAGAAGGCCGCTATATCAGTTTATCAGGTGCTGTGTGATGCTTACGAAGTGGCAGTTTTCTAGACTCACCCTTTTCTATATATGTGTATAGATGGTAAAAATCCCTGCTAAATACCAACCGAATCTTATTTTTTTTAAAGCACATGTGTCAACCATGCAGATATGACTCGCGCGTTAGTATTGTATGCACCTGCATTCCACATCAGCTTAGCACATGAACGTCATGTTCACCCATCACAACAACTAATGAGGATGAGCTCGATGCATGTCTCGCATACTCAATCAGGGAATTGCACTTAATTGCGAATAAGGGTTGTCCCAGTAAACGGGTAAATTCGTGACACGAGAGATTTTCGTGTTAGTAGTGAGGTTTGGCTAACTCGTGACTAAAATTAGGAACTTCGCAGATACTATATATATGTATACATGTAGTAGGAACTTTTTAAATGTTATTGAAGAAAGAAAAGCAAAGGATAAATGGTAGGATCCCTTAACACGTATATGCTCACTATCCCAGACAGAGTAGGGTGTCCCTTGCTCTATGTAGGTCTAATCTCTTATTTGAGACAGACGCTACAATATTAGTTGGTAATCAAATATTGTGTGGCCAGAACTGTGCGAGGGAGTCACGAAAGTTACACCCACACACGGGCGGGAGTCGCTATTAACCCCTCAATTGCCAGAATTGCAATATTGTGTCTGCAATAACATGACACGCATGCAGGCCGGACACCTCATTCCGCTAAGAACTCTACACATAAATGTAGCGGATTACCGTCTACTATATTCAAGTGCGAAATGCCAACCGAAGCCTGGAATTTAACCCTCAAAATGCTGCCATAGCCGAATACTTTTGCCGCGAATGAAGCTATACAGACCATAGTCCATAGTCACACGTCAATTACGTTATTATCTGTGTTGGTGATACGTTAGCATGGTGAGTCCTTCCGATGCCAATGTACCTAACTTTTGGATCCACATGTCCTCCATAATGAATCTCCTCTGCAAGCCACCTGGTACCAAGCTAAGTATAGAGAAATGGGTGGAATATGTCCACATTGCAATGGAGACATGCATATAATATGTATATACCATATCATACTATTTATATTATCTTCTGTAAATAACTCTTTGTAATTCTCTATATATTCGTATGAATTTGAGATTAAATCATCAACTAAAATGTCCAATTAATGGGTTCTCATGTGGTTCTTTCGGGTGTTAACCACGCAATGTCAGCTGATTTTCGCCAACGTATATGCACGTATCACAAACCATATACATGAAATACACTATTGCATATTACAAAGGTCCAATACTACGAAGGACCGATATTCCGAAGGCCAAATATAGTCCGATGGTCGGATACGTACTACGAAGGCCCAGTATAAACTCCGAAGAATTCCGTGTTAATTTTTCTGCCAACATTGTGGGAAGCATGAAGAGCGTTTTTTTTAATATGTGCAGGAAATTGTACACTACTGGTAGGGTTCCACGCGCGATTTCGTTGACCTTTTCTCAGATTATATAGCACTCAATTCATGATGATAGGACGTATGTAGGGACCAAAGGCGTGTCTTTTAAATATCCCTAAACACCTCCCATTGGTCCGCCTATTTCTATGGCCATATTGTTTTACGAGGGACCCTTTGTCCGCGTATTTCTATGGCCATATAGTCTTACGAGCGCCTTCTGTATACGTATTTATATGCCCCTAAAGCCCTCATTGTACATAAACCACTCCTTTTATAATTTCTATTTATTTTATAGGGCTAATTAATAAATCAAACCCCTCCTTTTTTCTAATTGGTCTCCTACTAATTTATCCAGGGAAAAAATCAATTCTGCCCACGCTGCGTGCCTGTTAATGGAATTTTATGTCTGGAATGTTCTGGAAAAAGTTTCCCTCGGTTCCGGAAATGATTTGGGATCAAAGCAGTACAGCAGTACAGCCGTACGACAGTAATCTGTATCCCCACAATTTCTAACACAAACCGCCTGCATTAAATGCCAACACCCAGCATCGATAAAGCGTATTCGCCTATATAAAATACGTTTTAATTCAATTAGCATAGATTTCAAAAGCTGCCTCATTCAAAATATACCGTAATAATTATTACACCCGCTGAGTAGACCAGTGACAATTTACAAAAACATCAATTCAATAGCAAGCAGCTCGATGTTCTTTTACAATTCCCAATTTTATGGAAAGCTTAAATCAATTTCGTTAAACGAGTGGCCTTTATGGGTCTCAAACATTCTTAATTAGTTTCTCATTCAAAGCATGGAAATTTACCCTATTAATTGTCTCATAGCGCTATGAAAGAATACATGTTTTTCTCCAGTCCGGTGGTATTATGACTATAGAATATTATGAATGCCTTTGCTCGTGGAGCCTCTAGATGCGTTTGACAATTGTACACAGTCGATATTCACCTCCATATTATTCATTCAAATTTGACTCATGTTAAACAGCATTAGATACTAAGATATGTATTGTACTTATCGATTTATCTCCACCTAAAAGCGCTGCGCCATGGCCAGATTAATTATTCTCATCGAATTTTCATCAATGTTGCTTATAGCAATGTATAATGAGTCCTTTGTTACCTGTCTCAACATATGAACTACCTAGTAGATATATCAATTTGGCCCCTAAAATATCAATATTTTTTACCTGTAAGTGAACGCTCTTTATACTTTTCAAATGAGCGCGTTAAGGCTTTATGAATCACGCAGACACACCATCTGTCATAATCAATAAATTATCCGCTAAAGAAAGCTTGGAATATATTCTAGAAAATCCAATGACAAAAGCGTTTCTCCATAGCCACTATTATCAAAGGCGTCACGTGATCTGCCCGCTACAACACAATCATGCATCCAATCGATTACAGGCTGACAAGAACATTTCTCGAAGATTCTCAGTTAACTTCTCATTCAAACCATTGAGCATTCACCTATATATTGGTATTATTTCATTTAGCATCTTCTCAAATGCCATACTTTTCAGGCCAAACCTTTTAACATTGATTTTATCAATATGCATGCTATCATTCAAATAGAATTGAACCCCTTTATGTTAAACAACTCGAACATTAAAACATATTAGTCTTCAAGTTATACGTCAGAATCGCGAGTAAATTAAATGAACAGGCAATACATGAAGTAAGCTCATTTAAATCAATCGCAATAGTCTCACATTGTCGTCATTTAACTCAGAAATGGTTCATACAATGGAACACATGTGGGTTACATTCCTTAAAGGTACACATCCCGTATGCATTTAAACCTAATTCTTCGTATCCATCAATAGAAACGCTCTTTATTTTCAAAATTTACTCATTCCCTCTCATTTGACATACATGTTAGCAATCTGTATACTTTCATATAAAATTACCCATTACCCACAGCATTGTAACAAATTGGCATTCAAGTTATATGGCGCATATGCGTGTACATTCGATGAACAAACCAAATACCTTCTGGAATATTCGCCCTAAATAAAGTCAAAGCTCTTGATACATGTCATATTACTTTCATGGTTGTATGTTCTGCATGATTTCATTCATATAAATTACACTCACTGTATGTTAGACAACAGCATTTTAACAAGTTATACGTTACATATGCATGTACATTCGATGTACATGTGGAAGTTAAAGGGATGCAATAGTGTGTGTGAATATTAATTAATTCTTTGATAGTTTGACAACAGTCTTTAATGAAATTGCCATTCAAGTTATACGTCACATATGCATGTACATTCGATGCAACAATGTATGAATGAAGGTTTTTGTTTTGTTATTACTTCAGAAATGGTTCATATAGGGTAATATTGTAACCGTTGGGCCACATACCTTAAAGGTACACGTTTAAACCTAATTATTCGTTTCCATTAATACAACGCTCTTTATTTTCAAAATTGTCTGAAAGTCCCTCGTTTTGTAAGTTATACGTCACGGTTGCATGTACACTTGATGCATAAAGTTATACGTCACACGTGCATGTACATTCGATGCAAGAGGTAACATATTGCACATTTGAACATACCAAACTAGTCACAATAGTACACCTGGGGGCTAAGGTATTGGTTTGTTTTTTACTTCATAAATGGTTCCTATAGCATACTATAATAACTGTGGTCACATACATTAAAGATACACGTTACTTATACATTTAAATCTAATTCAGCATATCCATTAATAAAACGCTCTTTAGTTTCAAATATGTCTTAATACCCCATCGCTTTGTAAGTTATACGCCACGTTTGCATGTACATTCGATGCATAAAGTTATACGTCACACGTGCATGTACATTCGATGCAAGAGGTAACATATTGCACATTTGAACATATCAAACACAGTAAACTGATTTAAATCAAAGGTCCTTTCACACATAGTCCCACTAATACACACTAAGGTATTGATTTGTTATTCACTTCATAAATGGTTCGTATATCGTACTATTATAACCGTGGTCACATAGCTTAAAGGTACAGGTCACTTTTGCATTTAAACCTAATTCAGAGTATATATCGGTAAAACGCTCTTTATTTTCAAATATGTCTTAATGCCCCATCGTTGTACTAAATTTACATTTAAAATCAAGCATTTAAACCTAATTCATCGTATCCATTAATAAAAACGCTCTTTATTTTCAAAATTGTCTGATTGTCCCTCATTTTGACATCCATTTCAGCAATCTACATGCTTTCATTCATATAAAATTACCCACTACCCACATCATTGTAACAAAGCGCTGTTTATGTTATACATCACGTATGCATGTACATTCGATGTAAGAGGCAACACTCTAGTAATTATGTGTCTTTAAATACTTCAGAAATGGTTCATATAGCATACATTGATCGTATTTGGATCACATACCTTTAGCCCTTTGAACCCGACTGGCCGCAAAAGCGGCCAGCCAGAAAACGTTCATACACCCGACTGGCCGCAAAAGCGGCCAGCAGCATTCAGTGACATCATAAACCTATGTAGCATGTGTATACATGTTATAACCATTGGCATATCCACTTATATATATGTAAATGATCCCAAGGAACTTCAGCAGTGCCATGGATGCATGTGTATGAGTTTGTTGCCGACTAGTTGCGGTAGAAAAACATGCGCATGCGCACAGCGCAGAATTCAACAAATGTATATTATTTGAAGCGATTCGGGTAAAGCTCTACATTGTTGGGCGGTTCGCAGGATTGTAGACACCATTTCGATCACTCTTTTTGGTTTAAATTAGTATTGCATACATAATCAGTGTTCTGTCATATGTGAGGAAGGCGCACGCAGTTTCTTATTTGAGTCGATTTGTTTCGCGCATGCGCATAGGATAAAATGATAAATGTATGGATTTTTATGAAATGATACAATCACATCAAGGATCTCCATAGTACATAAATATGCGTTATACAGCTGCACGTTTTGAAATTGCACCAGAGTAGTACTGTGGAAATGGGTTGCATGGTCACAATACCATCTAGTCCGATCTACTTGCGCGTGCACATTACAAACACGTGGTCAAATCGTGCATTATTGAGCAATTATGTAAAGTTTAAGACTCGTGGCACCATTTGAACATGACCATCACCGTGCCCTATAGGCGATGTCTAAAACGGGACGTAATGCCATTGAATGCACAGGGAAGTGGTGTCATTCAATCACTTGGGCTATACGCTTAGCAACCACTGATACCGTTAAATAAAAACTACATGTAGTTCAATCTTCCTACCTGGTGTATCTCCAGTTTCACAATAGGGTATTGACTGCATAGAAAATTCTGTTTCTTAACGCAGAATTATATGACACTATAAGCTATAATTGCATTATTCTTTCAGTTCCGGGTAGTTGCTTAGAAACCGTTACCAGGGAGTGATCGTGTGGCAAAGTATACCGTTCTAAAAAAAAATACACAGTGGCCCATGGGAACATACCTGTAAAATTTCAGACCTGTAGCACCATTTGAACATAACCATCAGCATGTGCATGCCAAGAATGTCTAAATTGGGGCATAATACAATTGGATTCACAGGGCAATGGTGTCATTCGGTCATTTGGGGTATTTGCTTAGCAACCGTTGCTACCCTTAGATAAAAGTTAGGATCAGACTTCTGGCCAGATATATCTCAAATTTCACAATAGGGTGTTGACTGCATCAAAAACGCCATTTCATTGGGCTGAATTACGACCGTAAAAGCTATAATTGTATTTTACTTTCAATATCGGGTAGATGCCTAGCAACCGTTACCAGGGAGTGACCACCTGGCAATGTAACCAGATCGTAAAATAATCAGTGGTCCATGGGGAACATACATCTAAAATTTCAGAAATGTGACACCACTTGAACATAAACAACACCATACATCTAAACACTGGCCACAATATAAAAAATACCACTGGGAGCCCAGGGTCAGGGTGTCGATCGTTGTGGGGAGCCAGGGTTCAAAGGGTTAAGGTGCACATCACTTTTGCGTTTAAACTTAATTCAGCCCCTCGTTTTAACATATAGTTTAGCAATATACATGCCTTATTTCATATAAAAGTGCCGCAATATATATTAACAAACATTATAACAAATTGACATTTAAGTTATACGTCACATATGCATGTACATTCGATGTACATGTGGAAGTTAAGCACATGTTTAAGTCATTAATTGCCACGATACAGATCAAGATCTCTCATTGAAATGTATGCTCATAATGGCTTCTGTGCAATGGGTTTGTGAATAGAGTGGGTGTGATCATATGAGCCCATCACTTCATAGATTTTCCTATTTATCCAACTTAAAGCATTTATGAAGGATGTAGGGACACCACGCATTGTACATTTTCACA
This sequence comes from Siphonodentalium dalli, assembly GCA_032622095.1. Taxonomy (NCBI): domain Eukaryota; kingdom Metazoa; phylum Mollusca; class Scaphopoda; order Gadilida; family Siphonodentaliidae; genus Siphonodentalium; species Siphonodentalium dalli. The sequence continues at coordinate 116,873,420 of CP136069.1, forward strand.
AACAGATGCACACTAATCGGTTCAGACCGGTACACTATTCTCTTGGATTACTCAGCTGTTAATAATATTAATTAAAATATATATCTCATGGTGAGTTATAAGCTTTCATTTATTGTTCTGCATTATCAATCTTTCTGGAGGACTTCTTTACTCCCCTGTACAACCAACTAATGTATTACACCGATATCGACCAGTTTCAGCATTATATGGTGAAACCACTGTTTTGGGTAGGAGGAGACAGAGGCATTGGGTAGGAGGAGACAGAGGCATTGGGGAAGAGTGTGAGAGAGAGAGAGTTAGCTAGATAGGTAGGTCGACGCCATATATCAGTATATATGGGGTACAAACACGGACATCAAGGGGTTCCTCGTGGCTTCTGGCCTACACATGACGTATTAAAGTTATCCACATTTCATCTGCGCGCCTTTAATGGGTTATGAAGCGCCATAAGGGTCAGAATCCTGGCCTTCTCCATGTGTTTCTCTTTGAACCCACATTAATAATCTTCTCTCCTGGTTGTTTCGCTCCATAACCTCGATTTGGAAAGCTTGAAGGGCTAATTAAGCTTCAATTTAAATCCCAACATGTTTTTATTTGAAGAACTTATCTGGTTGAGCATGTCAACCGTAGTAAGCTCATTTAATTCAGAGGGTTTCACCCCTAGTCCCACTAGTATACGACACAAGGGACTAAGGTCTTCTATCTATGGTGTGCCATTACTTCAGAAATGGTTCATACAATACACCGTATTTGGGACACATACCTTAAAGGTGCACGTCACTTTTGCAAGATATAGAAATGGCCATGTATAGAGTGGAATGACATGTCGGGGGTCAAATGTTTAATCAGTCATGTATTACGGCCCTAAGGCAGTTTGATTTTGGTTGTAACATCGTTGTATATGACGGTTCAGTCATTATATGATACCTAATCGGTTGCACACGATACTGTCTATTGTATTTTGTGTCTCATATACTGTATATTAATTGCTCCATTGAGGGTAGGAGTACGGCATTGGTGGCTGGTTCTTCGATGTATTCTAGTCATAGTTCATTCATATTATTACTCTAAAATCTCCATTAAATGGAGAAAATAAAGAGCCCATCTGATGTAGAATAGTGTATAAATACTTACTTCGTGTATTCGTTTCATCAATTATATGTATTATTAAACCTATAGAGATAGTCTGTTATACAGAGTAAACAAAGCATGTACCACGTGACAGTCTTACTGGCATGTCACGAAAGGCCTACTATTATGTATGGGGTTATCAACCATTCGTCTGGAAAAGACCTACTATGTGGACGCGTGTATACACATTTTGTTATGTATTCTTTAATCATTCATTTCTCTTTTATTGTCGTTAATTTATAGCATTATTAGTAGAAATTTTGTCTAAACTCGCCATTATATGGAGAAAATAATGCGTCAGTAATGCTTTATTGGTGGTAAATGAAATTATTGCATCATGTATAGGATAGGATAGGATAATTTATTTACAATATACACATGAATAATACAATGACAGTAACATATAATAATATAAATGCTGTATATATTGTTGGGGGTTAGCCTAGCCCTATCGGGCTGTCTTCCTGCTACCCCCTAAAACAAGTATCACTATAATTATTTGCATATATATAGATGGCTTGTATTTATTTTTGTTTTATCCACGCATACGTACAGACTACATGTATTCTCGTGTATGAAACTAACTAGAAACTAGTTTTGGGGCATATCACAGACCAGTATTGGTGTGGTTGTGAGACAATCCAGACGAATTGTAAGATACCGCCGTCTTTAGTCAAATAAGTAAGATAGGAATTATCTATATATATCGCTGGAAAGTCTTTTTTTGTTTTGTTTGTTGAGTGAGGTGTTGGGATAATCAAATTAACAGTATTACATATATGTAATGTTTATATGTATGTTAGTGTCGAGAACAATTATGATTTTGCATCGAGTTTTACAATGAATATTCATATTATTTATAGAGCACAGTCGGGGCATCCTTTGTTTTTACAGCATACATTTTCTTGGTAATTTCTAAGCATTGCTATCTGTAAGCGCTTCTTCAACGTGTGCCTGCTTTGGTAAGATGTATAGTCTTTTTCCATGTTGTTCCATGTTGTGGGGTAGGCGTGGTGTGGCAATTTACCTGACCAGTCAGTTCTAGGTAGTTCTAACAGTACGGGATTCGGGTGTCTTGGTGTTGATTTTGCTCGTTTATTGTACATCATTCCAAAAGACGCAGGCAGGCGGTTATAACACCAGTCATGCATGAAAATGGAGGAATTGAGGGTGTGTAAGTCATATATTTTCAAGATATTCTCTCTTTTAAAGAGTGGATCTGTGTGACTCCTATACTTCTTATTGCATATTATACGCATTGCTCTTTTTTGTAATAGGAATATTTTCTTGACTTCCGGAACATGACCCCATACTTGGATTCCATAAACTAAGTGGCTTTGAATCAGTGCATAGTACAATGTTTTCAATGCTTTACTTGGGAAAAAATGTTTCACCTTATTGATGCAGTAGATTGCATGTGATAATTTTGAGCAGATTATGGATATGTGCTTTTTGAATGTCAAGTTCTCATCAATGTGAATACCTAGGAATTTTGCCGATGATTCATGTCCAAGATTCCCTATTCGGTTCAATTGAGTGTTATTTAGCTTTAATTTCAAAGTATTCCACTTTTGATCATTGTTTTGGGGGTGTAAAAGCATGTAGTTGCTTTTATTAATATTAATTGAGAGTTTATTACAGCAGCACCAGTCTGATACATTGGCTAATTCATTGTTGACGTAACTTTGTACCAGTTCGCCATCCTTACCGCTTGTAAACAGTGTTGTGTCATCGGCATACGATAAAATGTCTTGTTGTAGAATTTACCATATCATTCACGTATATTAAGAAAATAATCGGCCCAAGAATTGAGCCTTGGGGGACCCCACAGGAAGTGTTCATAAGGTTAGAAGTAGTCCCACCATATTCAACGTATTGCCTCCGCTCATTCAAATAACTATGGAACCATGACATTGCTACACCCCTGATGCCATAGTGTTCCAGTTTCGATATCAGTATGTCGTGGTCGATCGTATCGAATGCTTTAGATAAATCAATAAATACAGCTAAGGTGGAATCCCGTGTCGGTTTATCATTATTTTTAACGAGATGGTCTAGAAGGTGCAAAATCGGGTGAAAAGTTGAGTGATTTGGTCTAAATCCATATTGGTGTTTATACAAGATTTCATGTTCATTTAGAAAATCTACTAGTCGTTTTTGCATTATTTTTTCAAGTAGTTTAGAGAACGATGGCAGGATACTGATTGGGCGGTAGTTTGTTATTTCCTTTGACTTATTTATTTTAGGAATGGGGACTACTTTGGAAACTTTCATTTTAGCTGGGAGTATTCCCTGTTCGAACGATAGATTAAATATATGCTTAAGTGGTGTGGCTATTGTGAAGATACTCTCTTTCATAAGTGCGATCGATATGCCGTTGTAATCTTTGCTCATTTTCCCTTTCATAGTATAGCATGTCAATATTATTTCCTGTATCGATGAAGGTTCGATTTCGAGTGCGTTTATTTGGCTGTCTCGAAGATAATCAGTGAAATTTGCATCGTTTTCAGTGTGTATGGAGTTGCTGGTGTTTCGACCGATTTTTGAAAAGTAGTCATTGAATTTTTCGGCTATTATGTTCGGGTCAGATAGCTCTGTATCGTTATCATTAAATGTCTGAGGGTAGTTACATGATTTTTGATTTTTATTGATTGCGTTTTTAAGAATTTTCCATGTGTTTTTTATATCATTCTTATTTTTTTCTAGGCTATCGCAGTAATAATTATTTTTACATTTCCTTATTAGTTTATTGTATAATTGACGATAATTTAAATAGGCGATTTTATTTGTTTCTGAAGGTGCCTTCAGTTTATTAGAGTATAATTCTTGCTTAGTAATAGAGGATTTAATGAGTCCAGATGTCATCCATGGTTCGCGTTTTATATATTTTTTGGGTACATTTCGTGTTAGGAGAGGAATGGCTAGATCATGTGCGTTCATATATATGTCTAAAAATAATTCATATGCCTTATCAGGGGAGTTACAACCGAGAACTGAGTCGAATTTACATGATTTTAACAAGTTTTTCAAAATATTGACATTGTTAGTGTTGTAGTTCCTGTACGTGACTTTTTATGAGGGGGGTTTATGGGTTTGTGTTTGTTTGATTCAGATAGGAATATGCCGAAATGATCGGAGATGTCGCAAGTAATTATCCCTGTTTGATGACCAACTTGTACTTTGTTGGTATAGATGTGATCAATTAGGGTAGCAGAGTGCTCAGTCATTCTAGTCGGTTTCGTTATCATGGGCACGAATCCTCTCGTGAAGACATTGTTTATAAAATCGTTAGTTTTTTTATGCGTATCGAAATTTAAAAGGTCGATGTTGAGGTCTCCTATTATGTAAGACTTGGTATTGTTCACTTGTTCTAATATATTATCGAATTTCAACATAAATTGTCCAAGTCGGCCTTTGGTGCTGTGTTCGGTCTATAGATACATCCTACTATATAATTATCGTTCGCTCCTCTGTTTATTTCTATAAATAATGTTTCTATTACATGTGGTATAAATACTGTTAAATCTGGTCTGGGTTTATATTGAAGATTTTCCTTTATATAAATGCCAACGCCGCCTCTGGCATCGTCGCCGTCAGGTCGAGATTTGAATTCTAAGGGGTGATATCTCGGAAGTGAAAAATCTGAGGGACTATGCACTTTGAATATTTCTGTTAGGGCAATAACATCAAACAAATTTTCTTCTGTTTTCAAGTCACAAAGTAGATTTTTTAGATCTCCGTAATTTGCGTTAAGGCTTCTGCAATTTAGGCCGAAGATAGAGAATTTTATATTATTTGATAGCATCTTTTTACCCTGTATAGGCGAAAAATATTGACATGTATTTTGATTCCAAAGTTGGATGCTATCGGGATTGAATTCATCTCCTTCTAATTGAGACCATTTCGCCGCGAAATCATGTGCCTGTGTATCCCGAACCTCACTCAAAGTTATTCTATTTGCAGACATTGTGGAAATTTCTAAATTGCTGTAATGTGCGCCCCGGTATCGCCATATATTTATGTTGTCGTGCGGAAGATGATCGATATGTATGCGTGGAAATTAATACGAATATCATTTTTGCTAAACTTGAATTCAAGTTCTTTGGTGGAATTGTATCAATAAATGCTGATGTTAATATAAATATAGCATATATGATGTCAATATATTTTGTCAAATACAATTTATATAGATGAATAATTACTAACAAAGATGAATAGGCTGGTATACATATATTAGTCACAGGTGCATAAAATGTATAGATCTATATTCCTACAAAACAATATACATACAACGGTATATGTAAACGGTGTGTATACATCGTGATCAATAACCATTATTAGGTCTCCGCATTATCACCCCAACCACAACATGTACAGACGGACGGAGGCATGTTGACAGCCAGACAGCGATGAGAACAAACAGTGGAGACAGGGGTGCACACAGGCCACCTAGCTCTGACATGAGCAATATGTCAATTCCAGTCGTTTAGAAAAAGGAGTCTCACTTTAACACACACATATATATATATATATATTGCCATGCATTTATCACTATTACAAGTCACACCACTGGTTTATATAATTTGGTCTAAACGTTGTTGAATATATTGAAAATTGTCAGTTCTGGCGCTTACTGTATCTGTCCATAATGATGATGTGCCCATCGGTCGTAAATATTATGATTGGTTTCGTCACCTGGTGCACGAATTTATCCTGCGTCTCGGACCAGTGAAGTGAAGCATGACAGGAGGATGCGTGTAAGACCTGTTTCTCTGGACTGATGTATACAGAAATTGTCGTTTATCATATTATGTGCATTAAGAAACTTCTCAATTGGAATATAAAATTCACTCAGTTATATTCGATGATATGTGTACATATTGCGGATGGAGCTAGTAGGTGAATGCCAGAAGATTTGAGGAAGTAATAATTATCTTTGAATACCGTGTGCGTAGAAAGATTGAAGACAACAATAATTATGTGACAAACATGATTTATCCAACAGGCATTAATGCGTTTCTCGTAATGAAAATTCTGGATATTGGCTCCTTGCGGGATGGTAAGTAGAATTTGTGTGTGAAATAATAATCACTGATAATGTTCTAATACATGTATGCCATTCGGTCTATTGGGTACAGTGAGGCAATGAGATTAAGAATTTACCTAGAAATGTAGATCATGCCATCATGCATGATCATTATCCACTCTACACCTGCACGGAAGCCAGAGGAACTTTTGAACTAGTAATATAAACTGTGTGGTCAGATAGAGAAATTTTGAACTATTCATATAAACAATGTGGTTATAAACAATGTGGTTAGATCCCAAGGATTTTTACTAATGGAATCGGATGTAATGACATATTTTAATTTCCATCTCAAGCAATAATGACATGGAGCTGGTTTAAGTGTGGATATTTATGGACTTTCCAAATAAATAAATAATGGGGGATAACCCAACTTTATACTATTATAGCTAGCATAGGGTAGTATACTGATATGTTCCAATGTTTTCAAAAAATTGAGTATAAACATATATTAATGGTTTGTAAATTGTACAGTAAGAGAGGCATTGATTTGTGCCAAGCCACATAAGTTACATGTACACCATGAATCTCCATTATGGCCATACATTAGCCAGACTAGAGATTCTGGACCAGGCATATAAACCATGTGGCTAGTGACACATTTTATGCACATAATGAGATGCACTGAATTGCACCAAATTGAAGCTATGATGATCATACCAAAATTCTCCACTCTGGCTACACAATTATCATAGTAGGGACTCGACTAAATCTGTAAACTATGTGGCTAGTTATATAACCCAAACTCATACTAATATAGACTAGTATAGTGTAGTATACTATATTGTGGTACACCGTAATATGGCATAGTACCAGGAATCTCCTAGAATAGTTTGAGGACCCTTAGAGATGATCTATTTATTGTAAATATTCTATAGATAGCATTATTTCATGTCTATTTTTTTGTGTGTTTTTTGTTGTTGTGTGAAATAATTCATACCAGATATACTTGTTCCCATTACTATATACATATGTATACACATTCATACAAGTATATATGTACACATACACATATATATAAATATAAGCACATTTAGTGTTTCAGACATAAACTTTCTATAAATAGTAACGATTCATGTCCAGGTGTTATGGAAGATGAGATGAGATTTGGAAACAGTATATATATTTTTTCTCATAACAAGTTAGACTTGTTTCCATATATAGTTTGAGTTTTGTTTCAATCACAAATGTTATAGTATACTATAAATAGTTATGTTTGCTGTCCAAGTTTGTGTAAGATGAAATTATTATTTTTTATAGCCCTGATTCAATTCAGAGGCTATTTGGATTACAATAAATGTCATCTCTAAAGGCCCCGCAAAAGGTTCCAGATCTCAACACATGACATTGATATGACTGTAATAATATAACATGACATAGGTACCTGGTGTGAGTCTATTGATTTTGTGCTGTTTCGGTGGTTCTTCAGTGATGTATCTTTAAGAGGGATCTGTGGGTCGGAGAGGTCACAAACTTATTTACTTTGTGCTCCCACTATTATTGTACATTACCATATTTACTGCCAGTAATCAATTTATTTATCAGGGTGTTTGGTTGTTATTGAGTTATGTTATGGGCTAATAGTACCAATATTTATACATAAAACAAAACAAAATGTAAAAAAAAAAATGTGATTTTTTTATTTTTCACAACTAAACAAGCGAGATAACTCCTCACACAACATAAATTAGTAATATTTCTGAAGCCTATAGTGGTTTGTATTATACAGTGTAAATTTGCATTAGTGCTACCATTTAATAGAAACATTGCCCATGATAGGCCTACTGTGCGAACACATGTCTATATTAATTTCACATATTCTTTACCGTTCATTCGTATATACTCCAAGCTCTCTGTTAATACAGAGGCATCAAAACATTGGTCTGGAAAAGACTTACTATGTGAACGCGTGTATACATATTTACTTGATGTATTCTAGTCATAGTTCATTCATATTATTACTCTAAAATGTCCATTACATGGAGTAAATAAAGAGTCCATCTGATGTAGACTAGTGTATAAATGTTTAGTGTATTCTTTTCATAAATTATGTGTATTGTAACTCCTATGAATATAGTCTGTTACAGTGACCATGTGACAGTCTCAAATCACGAAAGGCCTACAATGCGGACGCGTGTATACACATTTATTCGATGTATTCTTTAATCGTTCATTTCTCTTTATTGTCGTTAATTTATAGTATTATTAATAGAAATTTAGTCTAAAATCGCCGTAATATGGAGAAAATAATGCGTCAATATAGCTTTATTGGTGGTAAATGAAATTATTTGCATCATGTATACTAGCGAGACAACTCAGAAATTAGTAATATTTCTGTCTATGGTGGTCTGCTGTGTCTTTATGCCATTATATACACGAAGGCAATGTATTCAAAGTATGCAAGTGTGTGTCTGGTTTATGTATACGTCCACATTTGTTAAAGTACAGTACATATATGTGCGATATGACGTATAACAAGTGCCATTTCCACTGGTAAATCACGTATAAAAGCTCTTTACTGCATAGTTAAACTGAGTTTTCACACGCATTCTATGTCTTATGGACTATATAAGTGGTATATGTCAGTATATACACGAATGTAATGTGATCACGTGTGCGTATTAATTTCATATATTCTTCTCAAAACAACTCAGCACAACGCATCAATTCGTATTAGTTCTGATATCTACGGCGTTTCAAAAAAGTGTACAATTTCATTGTTGTAACCATTAAATGCATACCTGATTTCTGCATAAGAAAGCGGGTCTACATCGTTGCTATGTACCTATATATGTACATATTTCTTAAAGTACAGTATCTATATGTATGTCATGAAGTATATTAAGCGCCCTTTTCATTGGTAAATCACGTATAAACGAACTATACTATAGTTAACTAATCATTTCTATACATATGCGCGGCTCGATGGTGGTTTGGTGTGTCTTACCAATATGCCACTATATGCAGAAGGTAACGTGCTCAAATGTGAACAAGTCTGATTTTGTGTTAATGTGCCGACTCTTTACATATATGTGGGTATATTTTAATGTTAAAGTATGTATATAAACGCTGTTTTAAGGTAGTTAAACTAATAAGATAAGCACATTGAGCGGGGTCTATGTATCAATATGTCATTAAATGACGAGTCATAAACGCTCTTTACTAAGACTCATCTATTGAATTTTCCACACCTAGTGTCTACTAGGTGTTTATATATTGTGACTCTTTACTATAATGAATGCAGTATGTCAGGCCTTATATAGTCAGCCAACTATTTTTAGAAATACCTGGTATATGAGATCATATTGTAGCTGACAGAGACTGGAATGTAACTTACCTCTACCGTGAAGTGCGCTCGAATGAAGTTACACGTACGATATGAGCCATTATATCTGTCGATGAGGTGTTATCGCAGTATTTGCATGCAATATTAGTACATCACAGATCTTTTCCCGCCCATTACCAAGCGAGTGTTTAGCTAACCAACATGGCATGTCGATTATATATATATATATAGCGACGAATCTATGCCTGATCTCACGGATAAATATTCATATTTAGAGTAAATACGTATGTGTATCCTTTAATGTAATGCCACCAATGTATAAAAAAGCAGTGTTCAAAAACTTCAAAATAGTAAAAAGTACACATTTTTATTTTACGTTCAATTTAGCGTTATGAAATTGGTCATTTTATAATCGCGTAATAAGCGATTCCAAAAACGTCTATTTGACAAAATTTTTAAACGTTATTATGACTATATTTGGCGAATAAAAACGAGCTATTTGACGAAGTAGGACAACGCGAAATGACTACTTTTTAAAACGCGAATTTGAAAACGCGAAAATGGAAACGGTATTTAAACTAAATAATAAGTTTGACGCATCGTGTATAGTTTTGTTGACGCATTTTCACCACTCACACACACATAAGCGCTCTTATGATGTAGCAGTATGTTACAGAGTTATCGTTCTTTTCGTGGGCACGAAGCTAAACAAAAAGCAAAGGCCAGCCCTCCTCTCCCAGTTTTAAAGGGTGGGGTTGTGGGAGCGATCGTGAGTCCGAAAAAATGTCACCACATTTTACACTTACCCCCTTCTACATATTTACCAACCTCACACCCTTTTATTATACGCTGTGCATCATTAATCTTCTTTGCCCCCCATGTCCCTGCCATTTCCTATAAGTTAATGCTTACACCACTTTCCAGGTGATCTCCTTTTTAGCCCTATCTGACTACTTTGTCCTTCATACACAAACCCCAAGTCCGTACAGATATACGTAATACTTACATTTCCATTCATTGTCCTCTTCATATTTGCCCCGATCCATTGTCGCTTTAGCTTACCTATGTTTCCACCCATCTATGTTTACACCTAAATTCTCCAATTTTACCTCTCCTTAATCCCCTACACTCCACCCCAGTTCATGTTTAGTTATACATGATGTTTACACATATGTTCATCCCTTCGGCCTATTTTCTCATCCCCCTTTGCTTACCTTTACCTAACGCCATTTCATTTTCTATACCTTTCATTTTAAGCCGTCGCCAGCTCTTACCCTCTAATCGCCATCTGCAACCATGCTTACCCCTGTGGCCCTCTTTTCTCATCTCAGTTGCTTCCCTCTACCTAATATCATTTCATTTTCTATACCTTTCATTTTAAACCCTTCATATTCTCATTATACATTTCAAGCGAATTCCCGCCGCTGAGAATATTATCTAACTTAAAACCCAACCATTGAACTGTCATTGGAGCCAACTATCCATTTGGTCTGGTCCACAGCTCTGTCTTGATTACCCGAGTATACGCCCACATCAATACGCCTCACATCAATTACAGTGCATGTCGATGCAAAATTATACACACCGGATTCGTACATATTTATGTATTTTTCAGAACGCTCTCGTGTGTGGCGACTTAGTCATAATTTTCATTAGGTTCTAGGAAAAAATAGTTTCATAAAACAACGTTTATAACAAGCGGAGACCCCCGAGGCATACTCAAACCACAACTGCATTGCAGGATGTCCGGGACAAGATAGACAGTAAACTACGCATATAAACAATGCTCAGGAAGACGGCACAAACGTATCAGATCCGGTGGCACCGACATGTCGGGGTATAATAACATTTTATTCGCGACAGACGAAGATACACATAATACAATTGTCACGTCACGAAGTTTGGTAAAACATTTATGGTCTAACATGGATAATATGTTTTATATCGCCGATGTATGCATGCGTGGGTCTCGACCAAGTTATCAAGTAAAGTAATCACGATGTTTAAATGGTGCATGAGTAAATTCTACACATATTTTTAGACCCATTTAATAGTTAATTCAGGCAATTAATGTTTATGCAATATTCTCCCACGAGAAAAGCAAGAGAATATACAAGCAAGTGTTAAATAACTGTGTAAACCGATATGAATGGATTTTCATAAACCGTTCTGTTTTATATTTTTAAATACTCATATCTGCGTTTTTATGATGATCAATTTGCTTTAAATTCTGGTTTCCATGGCCACGGAAAGGCCTTAAGATAACAATGGGGATAACCTGTTTTAAGACAGAATCAACCTAACTGTGGTCACATTTATTCATTTAATTATAGGTGTGTGTGTCTGATCAGGTAAAACAATTGTCAATGTGACTGCACAACACACAAGCTACAGGATGACAGGCTAATGAATTGACAGGTTGAGAAAAGGCATTTTAGTCGAACAAGGAGATTGGCGGAATATAAAAATGGGTGTCTGACCTTTTCACACCCATTCGCTGTAGTGGGAGGAGCTTACTAGTACGGTTGCTATGAGACAAGGCGTGTGCAGAAATAATGTAAATAGTTTAACAGCGCTTATGCTATAATACACATTAAAACACACCTGCATATTATCCCATTTTTTTATACCTCTGTTATCCACCAGAATGCTCACGCATTTGGGTAGCAGGTATGTTTTTATAGCGCCCACGGTTTTTCTTTTAATAATAAACGGGTATTCTTTTAAGAATACACGTGATCATTATTAAGAATACGCAAGGGATTATTTGATCGATAATTCGGTCGCGAGTCGAGAACATCGAATAATACGACACACAAAACGACTACCGTAACATGACTCAGATGTGGTGACAGCAGGTAATAAGTAATTAGCAAGGAATTTGTTGGTTTTGAGACAAACAGTCACATATGTTCATAGTTGTGGCCTGGTCACCTCCAATAATGTTTGCCGAAGTCTCAATCTACATATGAATTTTTTTTCACTCTTGCCAGTTCTGTCAAAACATAGGCACTAAATCACTGTGATATAAACTCGACTGTCGGTATCAATGGAAGGGGCAGTGCACATTTGTGATCTTAATTTTGATGTCAAGCTCATGAGCCCGGTTTGTGGCATTTATTTGTCACATCATTACTTCTGGGTACAGAACCAAATGCCATAACTATTTCATATTTAAAAAAAATTCAGTCAATTATCAACTTTGGCACATATGCCATGACCAGGTTTGAAAAGAAACTTGAAACCTCCGCTTGAGATTATACATAGACACATAGTGATTACATGTATCATCGAAACTCTTGCATGCTAATCTACCAATGCCTAGTTATGTCGATCTTAGTTATAATATGTTTAATTTGAAGAAATAACGCATATGCTCACAAAGTAGCCACAGTTGATAAAACGTGTAGATTGCTTGTTTGAGCCCGCTGCCAGTGCCAATCCATCAAATATTAATATCGAAAAAGTATAATATTGTTGCACTAGAGTAATCGGTCGGCTCCATAGCAACGGTTGTCAAGGAACTTTAAGCCAGGTAGAAGGTCAAGTTCTACCCTACTTTGCTAAAACGCCAGGAGGTAATATAATGGATGGAATTTTGCTTGAAAGTGGCATATGTATCAGATTCACTAACTAGTGTTTAGTCTGGCCAAATTTTATGTTTGAACTATAAAAATGTACACCAATTCCACCACCATAGGCATACGCAGAACACATAAGGGAATTTTCGCACAAATGGCAGCCATTTTATCCGCCATTTTGAATTTACCCATATATAAAAGATAAAATTGTCAACGGGTATACAACCTGGTACATTTCCAACACAAATTGATACAAAGTGAGCAGTTTTCGGCACAATTACTGGGCAACCGCAATGCATAATGGGTAACATTAAGAGAAAAACATACATTTTCACCAAAATCGTTGCCATGATATCCAAATTGACTTACATTAATGTGTTGTAGATATATGCCAAATTTGACACTTTTATCATAAAATTCACGATTTATCATTTATTCGCCCCACTAATATCTCTGACTCAAGCGGCGTCACCTTTGACATAATTAAACTCATTATGTAGGTGACTATATAATTCGGCGACTAAACACATTAGCATCGATATTTAGTATCCTCATCTCTCACCCAAACGGCATCAACGTGACGTATATAAACCACACGATTAGATTCCTCGTGTCACCGAGAAGAATATGTATCATTTTTGTGGAAATCGGCGCTAAAAATATGTTTATCAAGGTCAATTTAAACAATATGTTATTTGAACTAAACAGAACAAAATTACAAACAATACAGACATGACATATAATTATAAAATGTTCAAAAGAGGATTGGGCAACAAGCTTAGGGGCTTTTGTTAAGTACTATCAGAAAAGAATTGTTACCCATGGTAGCTTGGAATAGTTACCATTGGGGTATAGCAGACGGATTTAGTTCTGTATAGTCCGAATAATAAAGTTTAGATGAAGGGGAGGGAAATGGAGTGCATGCAGTAATCCTTACCATTAATAGCAGGATAAGATATATCACTGATAAATAAGAGGATTGTATCATGTTAAATTTCTCACCATTTATCGTCACAAGCCCAAGAAAATCTAAATTCAAAACAAATCTGATAACGCTATGATCCAATTGTAGGGAATTTCGAAACGGCGGGTGATAAGGATTATTTACATTACATTAAGGAGCTGTTAAATTAATGTATTTAATAAGTATTTAATAAGTTACAAAATGTGTATGTATCATAATTAATTATTCAATTGTAGAGGGCGATGTGGTTGGGCTAAAAACACGTTCAGTAACTATAATTCAAGACATTTACATATGATTTATTACTAATAGGTGTGTTTCGGCTTTGACCACATTACCCGTTAGTTACAAAACGCCCAGTACGGATAACGAACTTCTGTACCACATCGAAAATTTTGATGTTAAAATCGCGCGACACATACAATAGTACATCGGTTAATATTCTAATTGATGGCAGATCAACAAACATTTTAGTTCTTGCTTTAATGGACATTTCAAGGGAACATGATATGCAGATTAAATTTCAAAAACACATCAGGGACTCTTTTATGTGATTTGTGACAATGTCTTTGTTCAGGTTACTGCATCCCAATCTGATCTTAGTATGATAGACTTGAGCTTTACGAGAATAAATTTAGCAATCTTTGAACGACCAGTGTTAATGTTTCGTTTAAATTCTGCTAACGTTTCTGAATACGTTGCTGAGTCATATATATAAGCTGTTCCAAGCACGAGTGGCAGATGCTAGGAATGTATACATATAGTGATTGTTATTACTATCAGGAATAAAATTGTAGCCACTTGAGGAGGAATCAGGTGTAATCATATTAGAAATGTAGGATAGTAAGAATTGATTATTTTCTGCTTATTTATGCGTTGTGTAAGAAGTTTCCAACCTGTTTCAAGAAATAATTTTCTATCGCTAGAACTCCTGGTTGACCCGGTGACTATTCTTGCCATTCCAAACTGGATATCTTCAATCCTATCACTCGTACACTTGGGGATATTATCCCATACAGGTGATGCATACTCTAGGATAGGGCGAAGAAATGAAAAATATATTGTTTCAAGCGACTTTCTGCTTAATCTAAATTTATGGGTTTTTTTACAAGGTTTATTCTCTTCCATGCCTTATCAATTACAGATGTGACTTTCCCATAAACCAGAAATATCGAAGGTGACTCCAAGATAGTTGTGACTACTTAATTTAGTTAATTCAGATCCATTCATGAAGATGGGCTGATGGTCTATGTCTGTTGTTTTCCTGGATACTACAATAGCTTCGGTCTTTAGGGGGTCAAACTTTTCGAGCCACTTTTGTGACCATTCAAAAATAGTACTGATATCTTTGTTGATTATTATGCAGCGAGAGTTCGATTTTCAACACCAATTTATGTTGATGTCCCTCGCCCACTCCATGCACCCCTGATTCGAACGGCCCAACTTTCGTCATCTTTTAAACCACACAATTAGATTCCTGATATATTGGAGATGATTATGTATAAGTTTCATGGAATGGGCGATATACACATTCTTATCATAGTTAGTGCCACCACCCCGTCTCTCACCCAAACCGGGACCAATTTGACACAAGCAGATCCCTCGCATCATGGAGAAGAATGCGTATCAATTTGGTGGAAATAGGCGCTAAAATATTTTTATCAATTTTGGTGCCACTCGCCGCTTCAATGCTCCCCTGACTCTAATGACATCACAACTTTAAGCCGCACCATTAGACTCCTAATATCATGGATATGATTATGTATACGTTTGGTGGTAATCGGCGACTAAACAAATTCTTATAAAATTTAGTGCCCCAGCCCCATCTAATCCAATCGGCACAGACGATGACGACGACGATGACGCCGAAAATAACACTCGCCGACCGCACCGCCACCAGGGGACCGACACCCTTCTGCTTCCATGGTCGAATGGGCAAGTCTCTAGCTGTAGCGGAAGTGGATATATTAACCCATATGCTACTGCTGCTGTCATTACCCATGAGCCTATAATAGTGATTTGAATGTTGTTTTATAAGATATTTTTGCATGCTTGATAAGGACAAGTCTCCGTGGAACATTTTCGACACAATACACAGTTATGTGCTTTTTAATTATTGGCCTTGGAACTTCCATGTTTCTTCCGTCTGTGTCCATTGATATTTCATCACTCACCTCATGCAAGTTGTCGAATGTCGGCG
The DNA here is from genome assembly GCA_032622095.1 of Siphonodentalium dalli. Lineage (NCBI taxonomy): Eukaryota > Metazoa > Mollusca > Scaphopoda > Gadilida > Siphonodentaliidae > Siphonodentalium > Siphonodentalium dalli. Next base: position 116,889,668 of record CP136069.1, read on the forward strand.
TTGATCTATTAGGACGAGAATACCTCTTCGCCAGTATATATGTAAGTCGGACTTATATAAGCTACGTCGTCGGTGTCAACATGATGTGTTCAATTCGGACTACATGCAGAAATGCAGAACTCGAGCGAGGAACTTGCCCGATATAAATTCGGTTCGCATGTACGAGTGATTACTACGTGAGGACGACAAAATACAACCTCAGGGTCTGTGAGACTAATTTGCCTGTGGACACTTGCCCTTGCCGTATCGACGTATCTGGAGGGGTCTCACTCCCCAAATGGTCAAGATCTTTCAAGATTTGACAATCCCTTCGAATATTTTCATACCTTCAGTCAGAATTTTAGACTGATAAGGATTAAGGGCATTAGAAATTTGGAAATACTCCAAAATATAGGGGTGCTAGCTTTGATATTACTAATTAATTTAATCAGTTGCAAACTTTGATGTATCATTGTAGCAAAATTCCATTTCAAGTGGGATAGTCAATGTTTTCTTCGACATAAACCAACTTGTGATATCGTGTGTTCTAGATATTCGCTTTTTACTGTATTGTATAAGCTGCTGTTTAGGTGCGACTGTTGGAGTGGCTATGGTCTCGCATATCTCATATTTATCAAAGTTTAGGTCACTACAGTTATTTCTATGTCTACAGTGCAAAAAAATTTAATCTCCTTTGACCTGTATTATAATATGGTGGGGGATTCAAAGTCTTATACTTATGATTTCGTCTTTAGTTGGTTCTGATGAGGGGTCATCAACTTATGTATTGTCGGTAGTGGTTTTGCGTGATAGATTCCATTCAGCGATCATGGATGGGACGAAACTCGATTTGAAGTGCATGGGTCGTGTTCGTAAAGTAGTTTATGTATCGCACAGGGTTTATAATGGGGTATCGAGGTGCTTCAGCGACGGTAGCTCGTAGTAGATTGGTGAGGTAAGAAGGGATATGATTAGTAATTATTTTGTTCCAGGCGTGTATTTTATGGAGGTTTCGTTTTTTGCTAAGTGAAGGCCATCCGAGTTCAATCGGAATCTTTCATTATGATACCGAACGCGTGAGACCACTTACTATTCTACCAGCGTTGGTATACAGGCGGTCGAGATTCCGGAGGAGGCAATCGGGGGCATTATCCTAAACAACGTCTCTGTACTCCATTATCAGTGATTATAGGAAGTACGTAAGTTTTTAACATTATCTCGAGGGTTTGTCTATTCAAGAAATTTTATTCTCCTCAGTTGTGACAGTCTGGTTGCCACTGGACTACAAATTTCATTTATATGGGTGTCCCAAATGAAAGTTCGATTGTATAGATACTCCAAAATGTTTATGACAGTCAACTTGCTCTATTTCGTTATTATCAAGTTCGAGATCCAAAGAATCTGCCGAGGGAGTGAGTGAGAACACCATTGATTTTGTTTTGTATGCATTGAATGTAACCCACCATTGTTTCGACCATTAAGAAACTCTGTCCAAATCTTCAAAGAGTTCACTCGTACAGTCATCCAGTGATGGTTTGACACTGAAAAATCAAGTATCATCTGCGTACATACAAGTATAGGGAACGTATAGTCGTTGCTAGGTCGTTTATATAAGTCAAATATAAAAAAGTTCCAAGTATATAGCACTGAGAGACTCCTGTCGGTATACTACGACAATCAGAGAAAGATTTACCCACTAGGACGCGTTGTGATCTGTTGCAGAGCTAGCTATTCAACCAACGGTGGATATTTCCGGCTACTCAGAATGGTTCCAGTTTGAATAACAACCCCCTGTGCCAAACTTTCTCAAATGCTTCATAAATATCGCAAAACATTGCCGACGTATTTAACTTCTCATCGAGGGCCTGGCACAGGGTGTGGTATATCTCGAGTAACTGGAAAGTTGTGCTATGTCCAGGAACAAACCCTGATTTGTGTTGATATAGTATATCATTATTTGAAAAGTGGACCGTTAAGTATTTCAGTACAATTTTCTCTAGTATTTTGCTAAGGCACGGGAGTAAGGGTATTGGACTGTAGCTTTAGCAGCTCCATTTGTAATTTTTCTTGTATATAGGGATAACATTTGCGTGCTTCCACTGTGTTGGGAATGTACCAACTTCAAACGATTTTTTAAATAAAGCTTTCAGGTGGTGGCGATGGCTGGTATTGTGTATTGGATCATATTAACTGTAATTCCCTGTTTATGGTGGCAGCGATCTTGAATTTAGAGGTCACGTGACATTAAAAATTGGAATAGAGTCAAATTATTTACCACTGGTGTTGAAAAGATATATATCCATTGCTTCTAATACAAATGAATACAAGGTTCCAGTTTTTTAAAAGTGATTGTGACAAGTTCAGGACAGACTTAGTTGTGAAATTTCCCACCAAGGTTTAATATTATGTAACAAATAATCTAATGATGCATGCATTTCCTATGAGTCAAATGGTACTCTTTGATGAATAGTCCACGCCCCCCCCCCCCCAAGGATTATTTATCCACGCGGACATTATTTTGGGCTCAGTCACTTCTATTTAATACACAGGAAACGGTGTGTGGCATAGTAGCATACCCCACTGCATCTGGAACTTGGACGCCTATATAGTAACCGAAAATGCAAATACACGTACTTATAAGAACACATTTAATACATTTATATAGAAACATGGGTATACAGCGATATCGGTTGTATGATATATATATAATGTGTAACTCCTAGTTATGCTGTGTGTCATGGGAGTTATGCATTTCGAAATATCGTGAGGGACGAAAATAATGGACAGTTTTAAACTTAGATTAAAAACTTCGCTCAACTGTCGTGCAGCAACATACAATAGTATGTATTCAATCAGGTCCAATGACACAATGTCCAATGGTACTATAATGAACTATATCAGTTAATGTGTATATCACACATATCAGCCGCATTAATGCTGTTTATACTATGTCACTGTTCTTGCCTCAATGACAACTAATTAAGAAATTGCTGTGGAATTATACACGACCATCGTTTGGAATTAGACCATACATGTATAGTCTCACCACTTGATAATATTTTCCCGCGGTGGGCCTACAGTTTTATGGACAGTGGGTGCTTTACCGTCCAAGTTAGAAGTTTTTAATCCAAAAAGTTATAAATCTGTCCATTTTCAACAATCGCACATTCGTGTCTGTCAGTCTGTGCTCTCTATACTGATGAGTAATTTGACACTTATTTCACATACGCGTATAGGTTTATACAACATTGAATCTCGTTCTGTGATACTGGAACGGAACTTTAGACTCCAGTCAGTCGGTGGTGAAAAGAAACTTTGGAATCCAGTCACATAATAGAAATAGTCGAAACATGGCATGCTTATCACTGGCGTCGGCCGTACATTGAAAATGTCACTTCATATCTGTTCTGTTTAGATATTGTTGTGGGATGTTACGCAATCATGGAGACATTTTCTGTTGGCGTCTGTCTTCAGTAGGACGGTACGTTGTATACTCTTTGAGACCTCGCTGGAATGAGAGAAATAGTACAGTCCTCTGTCTCACAATCCCAGTAATCCAGGTCAAACAGTCGGGCATTCCATTGAGGCATATCGGCGATGTTTGTAATGAGAGGCAAGTCTTAATTGGATATGGCATATAATTTGGACGGCGCTGCAAATAGAGATTGACGCGTTGTATATACATTGTATCGATGTCGAAATAATACTACATAATTCTCGAATTCAGAACCTGATTTTGCAATCAGCCTGCACCGTTTTAACACAAATTATAATCGCAGATTGAGGTTGATACTCAACCAAGATATATGTAGCTGAATTGGTTTTTGCATCAATTAGATGACTAAATATTTAATTAGGATATGTAACCACTAGTTCCACTGGCAATACGTTTTAATCGGAAGTTAAGGGAGAACAAGGCCAGTGCAAAAACGTACAATACAAGAAACGGAAGATTCGATGGCCCAACGTGAAAAGCAATGGTAAAACAAAATAGCACCAAAAGCAAAATTATTCCATTGAATGTGTTTTCACGTCGTGTCAGTCACAGGATACAAGATTGTATTGTAATAACACCTCGATGGGCGGTTGCAAACATATAACATACCATATATAACACATATACATGTATAACACACACAGTACCATAACCCGACTCAGATCAAATTCAATCATCAATACTGTGGCGATGTTGCGTTATCTCATTATTGATAATATTTGCGCGCCACGAACCGTTTCATCCCTTTGGATATCTTAGAATCTCTGAAACTTGTATGCTGTATATATAGTCCGCAAATGTGCATTTTATTGGGATTGGGGCACATCTTATAACAATTTAGATCACCCCTCTCTCGTAAAATTACAACAATGAACCTCAGTCTAATAAATATGCAAACTCCTTCTCATTTCTATAAACTACGTTTGACGACACTGGAGCTATAACTGATTTCGGGGATGAAGGAGTCATCCCCATTTTTTGAAAACTTATTAATATCCATGTATCCAAATAAGGCAAATTTATAACTGCGATCCACGCATAAATCTACCCGAAGTCACGTAAACATGCACGTGATTATAAGAGTGGTCACTTTTGCTTCAACCAATTTTCGTGCAATAAATAGACAATAGTTAACTTTTCTGAGTTGATGCGGAGGATTATTTTTACGAGGCACTAGCCGAGTGAAAATAAGCCTCGCATCTCACGAGATGAGAAAAGCCCTATACGCTACTTAGGAGAGTTGACTGTTTTTTTATTATAATTTATTTTCAATACCAGATTGTTACGACCCAGACCATAATGAAACACACGGTTAGACATAATACGTTATTAAAGATATACGAGATCACCAGCCATTTATGTTTAAGATAACGCGCAAGGATACCGAATGACGCAAAGATTTACGTCATGACACAGTATATGATAATATCTTGAGAATAAGATAACAGGTTCGGGTTTCTGGGAGTGGGGATATGATTTATATTTTGATGTAAAACGTTGATGAAAATATAATATTTATGCGAATTTGCCCACTATATGCAGAATACAAGGTACATAGTTCGCATGCTGTATAATAAAGATCAATGAATTGAAGGTTTAGTGACAAAAACGCTAATGGTATTGAGCTGTACTGCCGTGATGTTGCGCATCTCCCTATTTAAAATTGCGCGCGTAATTTACTACGGTAAATACTCTACCGTAGAGTATTCACTCTAAACCATTCGTATTTCGCGCGATGGAATTTTTTTAAAGTGTGAATATCAATTGACTTTGCAGGAGTTTGTAGCTACTTTATATTTTTGAACTTCTGCAATATTATTTTGTTTTTATTATTGCTGATATGTGGTGTACATCTTTTCCTTTAATGAGGTCAGTGGTATTATATACAGCGATGACTTTTGTTCCAATTGCAAGCCTGTTAACAAAACCTTACTCGTTGTGCTTGGTGCTATAGACAATTACTAATAATAATGGCACATTCACACGACGGGCAAGAACATATCAAGTATGCACCATGATTGTGACTCACTTGACTAATGAAATACATGATACAGGAAAATATCCGATTGAGGCGGTCCACTGCTATTTTATTGAAATTGAGTGATATGTGTTCACCTTGATTGGTGGTCCTTGGTATCCGGTAAATAATCTCGCAGTGATACGATCATGACAATTCATGCGCTCGAGTTATATCCATCAATAATATGGTCTGTTTCAACATCCATTCTAGATTGTGTTACGTGGAATTTACAAATGCACCCCCCCCCCCCAATTGAACCACACCAAACTCGCAAGTCTGGGTAATTTCATTTGCACCATCATCCCTTGTGCTTTTAATTTGCCTAACTGCTCCATCACTTGCCTGTATGTTAGGCTATTCTAAACGAATCAGTAGCCATGATGAGGAACATAATCTGGGCCGACCATGGATCGTTCCAGTATGCAATTGTTGGTAATTTCCAACCTGACACCACCCTAAGGTTATAAACTGTCCAACTGATGGCCATTTCAGTCCACAATTTGGACTAAAAGCAGGAAAATTTATATTTGTCTAAAAACAAGAAATGCTCCAGTAATAAATTGCTGGAAAATCAAACTATTTTTCAACCTATTGTTGGTGATAAATTTCCAACTAATGTTGTTACAGGTATGACATTTCCAACTGTTGAACGTTTGTATCAAAATTTGAGGGTGAGACACCCCACCGCTGTCGCCACACTCTTTAGGGCTGTGGCCCGTGCATAGACGATATCACCAGAGTTTGTTAAGATGCCATGTTATTTGTTCATAAAGTACACATAACCCCACTCCAACAACGAGGCTACGTTCCCTTCTCGATAAGACCGGTGGCTGGCATTTTCATAATATTTAATAATGCTATGAACAGGTGCTATGAATTACAAATGTGGACTATATGTTGTTTACCCACAGCAACCCACTCGAACCCGCGCGCATAATACTGTTATGATTGAGCTAAATCATCGCCATCTAAACCGCAACGTTCCCACGACTGTTGTGTTTGCTGCAATAAAATATCAGGATACATTTGTGCCTGATATCTTCTTGCATATATGTTCTTGCAGCTGCATGTGAACATGCCATAAATGTTCTGCTTTAGGTCAGTAATGTGCAGTACGAGGCGATATCGTGCCATTTATCAAGTTTAGTGGTGGGAGGAGCTTGTTATTGTCAGTCAAGTAAGTTTCCGGGGCACTTTAAAACACAGATTATATACCTGTTGTTTGTTGGTCTGGTACGAATACATAGTTGCGATCTTGGTCTGGCTTATCGTCTATGACCCTCATTCTGCTACCTTCGCTGCAAATATTATATCAATGTTATTTCACATGGAAGCTTTAATACAGCTTAGACTTAGAGCTTGAGCATTTTTAAATAAAAAAAATGAATACATATTCATATATATATATAGACCTGCATAAAACAAGAGCCTTGTTGTATATACTATAAATATGTGTAACCAAAACTATAAAATCAATGGCAGAAATATTACATTTAAACTGTATTAATCAGCATATTAATGGTAAATAATAGCGAACAACATGCTATATACTACATACCGTAGTACGCTATATTCTGCATGATTCATAAAACATATTGAGACGAACCAATGGCAAAATTTTGGACAATGTGGGTGAACACATGCTACATGTATATATATACGTGATCGATTGTTGAAATTAGCATGGAATCTCATTACTTTCCAAAGTATAACTACCAATTTCACCCAACTATCTTCCGATTGGGTTCGACCGGACTTGCTCCAATTTGTTATTGCATGGCTGACAGTGACGGTAATATTGTTAGAAGGAATGATAACACCCCTGGTCAAGTGTGCTATGATGCTGGTGGGTCCTGCTGATTTGCTATGATGATGTTAGGAAAAACTGATGCTGTTAAGAAAAAGTACCGTTATTTTTTATAAAGTTGTCATTTTTTTTTTTTTCGAATAATCTGAGCATATCAAGGAAAAGCCATTATTTGTTTCAAATATTCGAGAAACATATATTTTGCGAAATAGTTGTAATACTAATTGTATTAGTTGTTGAAAATCGACTCTAATCAATTTGGCTATTCATGTCGTTTTACAACACCAGTGCAGCCATTATTCAATTTTTCAAAAACATGTATTTTCTTGAATGTTTCATACAGACACTGTCTTTTTCTCAAATCCCTCGGATTAGCCAAACACCACAAACATGACAACTTCAGAAAAAATAACGATACTTTTTCTTAACAGCATCAGTTTGCCCTAGCAGCATCATAGCCATTCAGCAGTGATTATTACGCCCTGTTAGGGTGTATATTGACAGGCTTAATTTGCCGTGTAATAGGAGGTGATGGAGCAATTGTGATTAAAAACGTACTGCGTTTTTGCGCTCTCACAGTTGTTGGCTCTTCGCCACCACGAAGACATAAACTTGTCTGCAGGTGGATACCGCTTAATATTAAAGTAGAAGGCAAATACATTCCTTGTTTACGCTAGAAGACAAACATGTACTTGCCTCATGTGTGCCCGGTAGATGCCAACGGTGCTGTTCGTTTTGGTATATATGTTTTCGTTTTTGGTGATAATAGAAACGCAAATGATTGCCACACAATGATGATTCTGATGGAAACTTAATCGCCAATCGAATGGCGAAGACGTGGCAATGTCATCACATGAACACATAAATACACATTAACCCTTTATTTAATAAATGGATTATCCCTTCATTTATACAAGTATACATTGAAATGGTCTAATATGACCACACGATAGCGTAATTAACGAACCACAGATAAGACACGCTCATATAATTTTACAGTATATGTATAAGGGTAAATGTGTAGCTTTTAAACATAAATCTTGTAAAAATCCAACACGCGAATCGGAATGAAACTTTTCGAAATACTCCACCGATTGGCTAATCAAAATGAAGTGTATCGGGGAACGTCACATAATTAATAAACTATTTTTGAAATAATCTCGCTTGGTGAAAATGACTGCATGTGATCAATGCGGAATGGTTACACTAATGGTGTATTGACGGCATGTATTCGCTTTATACCTGTATCTCCCATTGAAGCGGGACTTGCAGATCATCAATACGACAACAATGATGCAAAGGACACCGAAACACACAGAGAACGTCACAGCCACAACGACAACAACATCATGGTAATCCCTATCATTATACATATACATCTCGCCCTAAGTATCCATGCCATCGGATACTTAGTAACGTAAATGTGTGCGTGTAAATACACGAGTTCTCACCTGTGTTTGTATGATCTATTGTAGTTTGATTTGTATACGACGACAATGATGGCGATGATACAGACGATTAGGAAGCACACGGCAAATGTCACACTGACAGCAATGACGATATCGTAGTAGTCATCTCTCCAGTCGCCGCCATTCCAGCTATTTCCGTATGCATTCCCTGTAGACAGAGGGGCCAATTAAATGCCCATAAACAACCGAAGCCTCAAATTCCATTATTTGGCATATTCAATATATCCCTGGAGCTAATAGAGTACCCCTGAACCCCTCGGGACTTAACTCATTTTCTTCCTGGTTATGTCAAGTTATAACCAAGTGAGTCAAGCTTTGCTTCCGGAACAGCAGAGAATGTTTGGGATATATGTGAAAAATCAACTTTTGATCATATTATGGTTGCATTTTGGAAGACATCTTGAGTAATTTGGTAGATCAAAACGATAAACTATTCCACGGGAAAGCAGAAACTCAAAAACATAGACAATACCAAAATGTTTTCCTGTTGTGAAGAATAATGTGACGTCTAATTGTTGAATACCCAATTAAGATTTGTTCTCAGTGGTTCTCATTTTGCTCCTGTTGTTTGCATGGGTCTTAAAATTTAATATATCTATATGTCAATGACCGAGTAAGTGCCGCCATAAATTATATATATAAATAACAGAGTACTCGAACCTTACGTGTGCCGTTCAGAATCGAATACCAGAGGTAACGCTTGATGCTGATATAGCAGGTTAAATTTTCAGCAACATACCAAAAATGAATCATCCGTCTAAAATTGCATCATTGAAAAATAACTCTTGTTTCGAGTAAGGTTATGAAGTTATAACCGAACCGTTTGAAGACAAATTATATAATGCGCGTAACCATAATCGAAACGAGAGTTATATCTTATAAATCAGTCATTTCGCAAGAGAACCACAATATTTAGAAGGTTGAAGCCAAACGAGCGAAAAATTCTCAGATTATTTCCGAAGAAAAAGACACATACAGTTGAAACAGTCAAGCTGTCACTCAGAAATCTAATTATCGATTAATCAAGTGGCGTCATTAATTCATTGTTTCAAATCACGACTTGGCAACTGGGCTAGTGTAACACGGCTCTATAATTATATAACACTGAATTGTAAGTTTCCATTTAATTTCGTTGCAAATGTAATCACGAGTCTTGTTGATTTCCGAGTCTCTATATGTACTTATGCACTGAGGGTTAGCAGCGTGGTTGTTCGAATGGAAGTCCTACCGAAGGAATTCTGATGAAATATTGAAAATTCAGTTTAAATCGTAGGACGTATCGAATAGTTTTCATATACATTTTAGGCGCGGTCACATCACTCGATGTTGCTGTCATTTTGTTGCGGAAAGCATTCAAGAAATTTATGTTATCGATAAATAACCATAATGGCTAAATGTGTAACAACCAATTGTTTTATAGGTTTCCGTGGATTGACAGCTTATGATTAAATAATTCTGTATTAAACTTGATTTGACAGCAAATCTACATGTAAATCCCCACAAGTACAGTATCTAGCACAGATGCACGAATACCGAGGGTCATTCCATATATTTTCCATATGCACGTAGTTTCAGTACATGTGACAATCATGTATATATGATATCCATGTTTATAAATATTCTTCTCCACAATGGAGGCATACAATAAATATATAATATATATGTGTATGAATGCAACTTACGTGACAAGCAGTATGTGTTATCATTGTTACTATCCTGGTCACTCCAAATACATCTGCATTCGTATCTTCCACTATACAACACACATGCTGAATTTCGGTCTGTGCACTGGTCGTCACCATTTCCTATTGTACATGCTCCATTTAGTGTGACCTCTGAAATTAGGAATACGAACTACATGATAGACGTCATGTCAACCCTTTATATCCTAAATGGATTATCTCCCCCAGTTATAAAAGTATATATTGGAATGGTATATATTATTCAATTGGAGGGGTGTTCAGGGAAAATAAACAGTCGGCTGACCAGCAAACATATAACACAAGTGCGAGTTTAACAAACAGCACATGTCTGCATGGCTATACTATATGGATTCTCCCATTCAGTTATAAAAGTATACATTGGAATAGTCTATAATTCATTTGGATGGGTGTTCAGGATAATTTAGCCGACGAGGGTATGGTGAAAAGATCATATAAGTGCAGAAGGATTCATAACAGTGTGCTGAACAGATCATATAAGTACAGAATGATTCATATTCATTGTACTGTCTTTTGCATGATAATAAAGCAGACCATTGACATAAAACACAAGTGCAAGTTTAACAAACGGCATACAGTAATGCTCTAATTAATCGACTTCTTAACCACAGCATAATTATGGGTAACTTTTCAGGATTTAGCCGGAAATATGGCTTGTTGCCATTCATCGGAAAGCTCTTTCCGAGAGCTTTCCGATGAATGGCAACAAGCCACATTTCCTATGAATGGCAACAAGCCATATTTCCGGCTAAATCCTGAAGTTACCCATAATTCTGCTGTGGTTAAGAAGTCGATTAATTAGAGCATTACTGTGTATGTCTGTATGTTGAACATATCATCTGATCATTTCAGATATAAGCTACTCGTTAATGAGTATTTCGTAAATAAAGGGATACTAGCGCTTACTTGCGGAACAGGTTCCAACCGAGTCTCTATAGTAACCGCTAGTGCAGTCACAGTATGATTTGCCCTCTTTTGACATGCACACTGCACGTGCTGTGTCGCAGGTGTCGAGGTTAGTGCATGCGCCTCCAAGCGGGATATTGACTGAAAATATATTGTAAAAACTATAATTCCAAGTTCCAGCTCAGCATAATATACTATTACAATAACACAACACCATCTAATTATTAGCCATGTTTAGATGCACGTAAGTGTAACTTGTAACACGTGTTGTTGCATAGCCAACGGAAGTCGCATGACCACTCCTTCTACACGTACACGGTCAAACTGTTTAGAAATGTTTTGACCAACACGTTTTTGAATTCGTTTATCATTGGATGCAATATGATGGTAAACTACAGATAAACTCAACCGTACCACGCACCAACTGTTATCCTTCAGTAACCTACCTCCCAAATACCATTTACTGCATGTGTGACACCATTCGCTTGCACCCAAACCAACCTAACTTTTACAATCATCCAATTATGTTTCATCCCTGAAATAATCCATGCGATGATATTGTGTATTGATTTGGAATTATGCAACAGTTCTGACCTGCTTTCGTAAATTGTGTTCATCAGTTAGCAAAGTGGAGCATTTTATAAGTTGAGATAACTTAATATTCACATTCTGATATTCATGTCTAACGTGTGAATTTATCATTGCTTTTGGGATTTTCAATAAAATATTTCATTAATGAATTCACTTAACCCTTTCTATACTATATGGATTCTCCCATTCATTTATAAAAGTATAGATTGGAATAGTCTATTATTCATTTGGATGGGTGTTCAGGATAAATTAGCAGACGACAGTATGGTGAAAAGATAACATAAGTGCAGAAGGATTCATAACAGTGTGATGAAAAGAACAAATAAGAAGGATTCATATTGTTGAAATTATGATCTGAACATTTCCTAAAAGGAACTACTCGTCAATGTGTATTTAGTATAGTAAGGGTTAAAGCATCATACGTCTCTAACATCGCAGTTCACACAGACAAAGTGAATAGGTCGATACATATATGTTTTGTCTTAAGTTTTCGATATATTTTCCGGTTTCCCAGCCCTAAGTGTTCCCGGCATATTCCGGATTACGCGAAACAACCAAAGCAAGCGAAAAAAAATCAAACGAAATTTCCCGCATTACAACATATATAATACGTGCCGTGTTACACTTTTCTGCAGTCATGGAAACCACGTGCTTGATACAATCAAGAAATGAATACAATCCCGATTCTTCAATGTATACGTCATCGATATAGTATACGTGTATGTGCTGACAACGACCAAATCATGTGGACACGGGTAAATTTCAAACTCGATCCATTCAGTTCTCAACAGACATTAAATAATCAAATTATTAATAATTAAGAAATTAATTCAATTTGGGTGTGCTATATATATACGCCCTGTCACTAACTCGCGGCCACATTGGATCCAACAGGCCCTGTTCTGTGGTTTCAGTGCTACAGGTCAAAGCTCTGGAGAAGCATTTCCATATATGGATATCATGAATATTCAAAAGCTCCATATATGGAAATGCTACTTCAAAACTTTGACCTGCAGCTCAAAAACCATGGAATCCGGGCTGGGTGAATCTCTGAAACCACGGAACGTAGCTGGATGAATCCAACATGGCCGCGACTCGGTGATCTCGCTTATTGAATGATATAACTCAGTTGTCGTTAGTCACATTACGCGGTTCACACTGAATGTGATTCGACGACCACAGCGACATACCCCTCAATAAAACTCACTCAAACTACACCCCAATGACCACAGCGACATACCCCTCAATAAAACTCACTCAAACTACACCCAATGACCACAGCGACATACCCCTCAACAAAACTCACTCAAACAACACCCCAATGACCACAGCGACATACCCCTCAATAGAACTCACTCAAACAACACCCCAACGACGGCGACATACCCTCAATAAAACTCACTCAAACTACACCCCAACGACAGCGACACACCCCTCAATAAAACTCACTCAAACTACACCCCAATGACCACAGCGACATACCCTCAATAAAACTCACTCAAACTACTCCCCAATGACCACAGCGACATACCCTCAATAAAACTCACTCAAACTACACCCCAACGACAGCGACATACCCCTCAATAAAACTCACTCAAACTACACCCCAACGACAGCGACATACCCCTCAATAAAACTCACTCAAACTACACCCCAATGACCACAGCGACATACCCTCAATAAAACTCACCCAAACTACACCCCAACGACAACGACATACCCTCAATTAAACTCACTCAAACTACACCCCAACGACAGCGACATACCCTCAATAAAACTCACCCAAACCACACCCCAATGACCACAGCGACATACCCTCAATAAAACTCACTCAAACTACACCCCAATGACCACAGCGACATACCCTCAATAAAACTCACGCAAACTACACCCCAACGACAGCGACATACCCTCAATAAAACTCACTCAAACTACACCCCAATGACCACAGCGACATACCCCTCAATAACACTCACTCAAACAACACCCCAACGACCAGAGCGACATACCCTCAATAAAACTCACTCAAACTACACCCCAATGACCACAGCGACATGTCCCTCAATAAAACTCACTCTCACTCAAACAACACCCCAACGACAGCGACATACCCCTCAATAACACTCACGCAAATTACACCCCAACTACAGCGACATACCCTCAATAAAACTCACTCAAACAACACCCCAATGACCACAGCGACATACCCCTCAATAAAACTCACTCAAACTACACCCCAATGACCAGAGCGACATACCCCTCAATAAAACTCACTCAAACTACACCCCAATGACCACAGCGACATGTCCCTCAATAAAACTCACTCAAACAACACCCCAACGACAGCGACATACCCCTCAATAAAACTCACTCAAACAACACCCCAATGACCACAGCGACATACCCCTCAATAAAACTCACTCAAACTACACCCCAACGACAGCGACATACCCCTCAATAAACTCACTCAAACTATATTCATTTCCTATATTTATATAGCCTTTTCCTTATTAATTTTCTATAAATTTTTGAAATATGTCCACAGTTTGGATCACATGCAACACTGTAAGTTAGCCCAATATTCTGCATGTGAATTATGGATCGATTAGTCTATCGCCGCGCACTTAAAACAACCCAATTGTTCTATATACCGCTTTAGTCAATAAAGTCAACAACGTGTTCGTGTTAGTGTGTGTTTTATTGGAATATAAAACGCTGACCCAATTGTCAGTTGAAATGAAAAAATCACCGAACAGGATTTATTGTAACAACATACACGAGCTATGTAAATATTAGATGATACATATTTAAGTTCATCATCTCACTACGTCTAGCATAACATACTATACTCGTTAAATATGCACTCACCTTTCTCACATGCCTGGGTCCCATGGCTGTATCCTGCGCCACATTGACACGTGAACTCACCATTTGTTTTCTGCGTACACATTGCATTATCTACGCACTGATATTTGGGCGGTCCGTTGCCGAGACATGTGGTGCCGGGGGTCTTCCCTGCGATACAAGATTGAATTTTGTTTAATATTGAATATTGCATATAACAATTCATGTGAGAATGTGCCATAAAAACAATTTAGTTTTAAAGATCTTTTGGACGTGGTGACCCAATTTTCACTATCGTGATGAATGCCCACAAACTAGCACCGCTTTTAATGTTTTTTTTTATCTACTGGGATCTCTTCGACGATACGATTGCTGGACGTCACAATTAAGATTACTTAAGACCACCAAGAAGGGTAGGTAATACAGTGCACAATTTGTCCAGGTACGTCAGTGTGTTCTCTGAGTTTGTGAGTTCACGAAACATCTATTGAGAAGTGGCTAGCTAACTGGGAAGATCACCAGGTGTATATGCTGTTATTATGTCACCAAAGCTGAGAAAGACGTATATAGGTAGAAAGGATCTTTTGAAAGACGCTCAAATACCATAATAATGTGGCACAAATACCATAATAAAGTAGCACATAAATTATGTCATATGCTACCACGAATGAAGCTTGCCAAGAATAAGGAATTGCCGCTTTTGGTGTAAAATCCTGAGATGGACACCGCCATGTGGTTTGTTTGAAACGTTTTGATCAAAGGGATCCTTCTCCAAGGAAGTATGAAATATGTTGTTGGTGTACGAGAACTAGATTAATTCACTTCGTTGACAGAGACTGGTCCAGATAATTCTAAATGTAACACATCAGATCAGTACAGTTAGTTGCAAGTCATAGTATAACCAATTCAACGCACCTACGGTTACGGAGATAATCGGAGCTTACTAGGTAAATGAATTTTGAAATGCCACATCACTATTCATTGTGGTTTGTCGTGTCGTACAGTATGGGTCTGATTGCGTTTTCAGTTGGAACCGATAGCTGATTTATGTACCGTTTTGTCTATACATATTTATATTATGACAGCGGAAATTATAATGTGAAATTATCGAAGACTTTTCAATCTCTGACCGACAGTTTGGCCGCCATATTGGCTGTGAGTATCAATTAGCCTACTCAAACGAATGCTTCGTATCTATGTTCCCTTCCCACGTGTAAATATGGGTGGAATAATTCGCGTAACAATAACGGCCATTGTAAGAAAATAAAGGAATATCGACGTGTTGTCAAATTATGGTCGCCATTTTAGGCGCCATCCTGGACTTGAGAAATGGATGAGATGTGAGGTAATTACTTCGCCTCTGTATTCTCAACTCAACTATTAGCATGGATGGAGATGCCATGACAATAACGCCCACTGAAGTGAATATTATTGTTTTTTTTCTTCAAATTATGTTCGCCATTTTGTGCACCATCTTGGATTTCGGGGATATTTCATTGGATGCGATATAAGGATAGTAATTCGCCTCAGTATTCCAACTGTAATCGTGGATGGAGTTTTTGTGACAATAACGCTCACTGGTGTTGTTAAAATCGGCGATTTTCAGTGATTTGTCCATTTCTGGTCGCCATTTTCACCGCCATCTTGGGTTTAGGTGAATATTCATCAGCACAAGTATAAGATGCACTATAGCCCGGGTATCTCCTACACATATGTATATACATGGTTGGAGTTATCCTAATGATAAGACCCACTGGTTCGAAACAGACACTACGTGATTAGCGTTGATTCGGCTTTGACTGCATTATACGGCATTTGTATCGGGCAATAATATCCGGTCAGGAATGCATATTATGGTCTCATTGTGTGCGCAATTGACTGTTCTATCAGATAAATGTATATAATCACGCCAATATACCCATGTTTCACCACAGAGACAAATGATAGGTGGTAAAATGCCGACAACTGAGCAATTTTTCACATTTCGAACGCCATGCCATCTTGGCCGCCATATTGGATTTTGGTGTCGGAGTTTTCGCTAATTTGTTTTTCGAGAGAAAAACAAAACCGCGTGTTATAGTATCTTTACTATAATGGCGAGCAAAGAGACCTGGTGCATATCAAGCAAAATGGCTACCATGATGGACGTCATGTTGTCTGGAGTCTCTGCGACCACTTTTTTGTGTTGACATCGGAAAAAAGTTAGAAGAGACCTTAAGAATGAAATTAAAGTTGATTCCGGATTGGGGGTGGAAAGGTCGATCAATATCTCCTGGACTATTTTGCCTATAAATTATGCGGCTAGTCCCTCAATATTGACGTAGACAGATCAGAAAAAACTGGAATGCTGCATGGAATATTCAGTGACATATATCTCGTGGGAAATGCTGCGTTAATGTTACATTTGTTGCAGGAAAATTGTGGTGGAAATTTTTTAGCGGGTATATTTGAAAGAACTGATATAAACCTTTTGGCTGAGATATAGGTACATAGCCAAATCCCTAGCTGACCAGCTATATCTAATAATATGGCATATTTCCAGTCGATTGCTCCCTGCTTTAGTGGACAAGGCTGCATACCAACATTTGTATTCATTGAGCTGGTTCTTTATTTTAACAGTTGTTGTAAATGGCTGCTCCCAATTACCCAACACGAAATAACATTCTGTTAGCATTTTTACTTTTACTTTAAACATATTTTATTTGTATATAAATATACAAAAGGGATCGGGGCACAAGTTATTTCAACTTAGCATTCTTAAAGCAGTGTTGCTCTCAATTAAATAGTCGTTCGAGCTTTTCACTAGTTCAGATGGTGTACTTTTTACCAATCAATGTGTATACTTGCTGAGAACGCTACTCCTAAAATTGCCCTTCAAAACATGATCAAAATCATCTTTTTGACATTTTTATTGTTATATCCTTGATGTTTGATGTGGTCTTCAGGTAGCATAGATTCCTTCATGAGGTGTATTAACTTAACAATTAAGTGGTTGTCTGTATACCGGTAGGTCCATGAGGAGTATTAGCTTAACAATTAAGTGGTTGTCTGTATACCGGTAGGCCCCTCTAAACTTTCCACATCCAGAGATAGGCTATGCATGGAAAGACATTAAACTGTTGCGCGATGAGTATCGTATTTTCAGACGATGTGTGCGATTCATTTTCATCTTATGTTTCGATTAATAATTTACAATGGGAATATGTGTATAATACCGGGTACCTAGGTGACTTATAGACATTTATCTGTTTTTCGTTTGTCTAAATGACTTTACCACTGGTGGAGACGGGACTTGAACTCGTTCTATCGGTCGTCACACACATTTAACACTTTCAGTGCCATGTCCGATTTTTGTATCAACCCATATACCCTGTGCCAATGCATGCTCTTATATATGCGAGTCGACCATAGGTCGCCTCGCATATATAAGAGAATGCATTGGCCTAACAATTTTTCATCATTTGTTATTATTTTTTACAATTTTTTACAATTTTAATATTTTTTTCTTATATTCTTTAACAGACTTATTTTGTGGGTTTAGTGCCAGGGAATCTTACGTTTTTCATGGGCATCAAAATTATTACTATGAATACTTGGTGATAGTTTTGAGTTATAACATGCCCCTAAGGTTTTAACCAGTTTGTTTTTAAATTCGCTATAGCATGCTCAAGCATACCCAAAAAATTCAACCCAAAAAAACAAAAACAAATCTATTTTTTTATGGCCGATTTTACAGACCGTAAATTAGGGCCGATGAAAGGGTTAAATTCTCGTTTTTCATGCCCCATTTTGCTGGGTCGATACAGGGAATCTACATCCATAATTATAATACATGTCGATTCTCTATCTCATAAATATCTTAAATGATGTGGTATCAGTTAATCATATACACATAATTATCCATGTATGCGCTGTGTATTATATCACGTATTCTGTATATAATCATCTTCATTGATCTGGAGGAATAAACAATCTCTCTGTCTAACGATTGAAATAGTGTGTCTGACATTTGCAGAAGGACGTCTCCCCAGAAGGTGAACTTAGTGATGCACAGCGGGCTAGCATCTCCAAATTCACCCTCTGTGAACCTCATTTCATAGGAAGTATCTAGTCTCAAATTAATAGTGTTTAGTTACGATATCCTGTTCAGTTTCTATATCCTCTAATCTGCAGAAGATAAAATACATACTCGATGTGACTGATAGGTTAACATCGCCAACTTCAACTAGGGAACTTCAATCTGAGCCGTAGCAGTTGAGACCTTAGAGGAATTCGGTTCATATAGGGTGAATTTGGTGATGCTAGCCCTCTGTGCGGCGTAACGTCATTAAATTCGCCCTCTGGATACCTGATTCTGTAAATGTCAGACACATTATTTCAAGGATTGTCTCTATGACACCTTGTGTGTCGAAAAAATATTCGATATTGATCAGTCTGTGTGAACCTAGACTAATCAAGTTGAATGAATCCAGCGTATCTACCGAATCAGATGCGTTCGATTGTTTAGATGAATCCAGCCTAACTACATCATCAGATGAGTTTTATATTTCAGAACTATGAAAATATATTACGCCATGCAGTCTCTGCCAATGAACAGCTCCTGAGAGCTGTCGATCCGCCGATTGTCTCCGATTAGACTTGCTTCCACCAGATTTAAACAATATTTTCCTTTGAACGAACGGAACGAAAACAGTTATCCCATGTATCTTATATAGAATAGACATTTTCTTAGAATATATATTATCTTAGAATAGATATTATCTTAGAATATATATTATCTTAGAATAGATACTATCTTAGAATAGAAACCAGTGGGACAAAACCACAATGAAGAAACACATTTAGACACCACGTCTAAACAGTTTAAGGTGAGTGAATATTTCGTCACTAATATTCGACCCCCGACGGTCAGTTAGAATCAGTTGTCAGTGCTCTACCACGGAAAAAAAATGCAATTTAATCATCGCCGCGCGACGATTTCTTCCACAAAATATCCCAGAAAATGTCAATTTTCACAATCATCTCAACAACTTTTTGCCACAACCATTATATGTCCTCCCACAAATGCATATATTGAGTATTGTCATGGAATGTCTCAGTATTCCAAATTTCCAATTTATATACAGGCATCCGCTTCGAAATTACTGTCAGGTTAGTCCCAACAAAATCAATCAGTAGTCGCTAAATATCTATCCGCTTAGTCGTGATTCAAATAAAGATTACCCGCCACAATTTATTGTGGAAAAAAACCGTTTTCGCAGATTATATATGCTCTTCATTATATTTTTGCGTGGCGATGACGGTTATGGATCTTTATATTCCCCGGCTACAACATGATCTTTAGGGGTGTCTTATACAATATGCACGCGACACTGAAACTGATATCCAATCCTGAAGTCTGACTATGGTCAGTTCTAGATATTTCTTTATCACAATAGACTGATTAATGTGTCATTGAAACGTAATTTGACGATTAAGGCATAAGAAAAACTTTATATCAAAATTATCCAAAGAAAAACAATCAGGAGGGGACTAAAACGGGTATATGGGGTGTATATACATGTATAGCCATTTTTATATTGGCCCAATTTCCAGTGCAAGAAAAAGACAGTATTTTGTAATTCCAGGTGCTATATATTTCTGACGACATGCCCACATATCTTCAGATGTGACCATTTAAAATTGTCCTCATTATCTGATTGGATATCAATAAATGGGGTATTTCTTTCTTCTGGTACCCGGACAGATTTTACATGCGTTGCCCACTTGTGGTATACCAATTACTATATATCATCTTTTAGTCGAACATCTGTAGGTTCGTGTGTGGTACTATATGTACAGCCTGTCATCACAATGACATGAAACTAATGGGAAGAGAGACATAATTTATGATTTGTAACAATGTGGTATGTGCGCGAATTTGTATTGCCATATATACCGATTTATTTACGAATAAAGTGAACAAATTTGATATTCAATTTTCTATGTTATGTATACCAATCAAATTTTCAGTGGGAAAACAAAAAAATGCTTATAATTACCTATTTCGGATAGGAGTCGTTTTTTTAATGAATGTTCATTATTATGAAGTGTTATTATAACGAAAATATTACAAGGCCATAAACTAAATTACACCCATTTAACTTATATGGCGTACAATTTTAATGTGAACCCCGACGAGGAAAAGCCCTTTGTTTGACTGAAAGTAGGATGTGTCCACGTATTGATTCAAAATAATCATATTAATTAATGTAGATATATCAGGGGGGGGGTCGGAAAAAATTTCCAGGCACGTATGATCATTTAAATTTTTTCAGGCCACGGGGGACCCACCCACCCAATTTTTTCCGTTTCCGGCCTTTTTTTCTTTTTACCATTACCTGATTTGTTATTGATAATCTACTTTTTACCTTTACCTGATTTGTTATTGATAATCTATCTTGTTATCATTTCCTGATTTGTTATTGGTCATCTATCTTTATACCATTACCTGATTTGTTATTGATAATCTATCTTTTTACCACTACCTGATCTGTTATTGATAATCTATATTTTTACCATTACCTGATTTGTTATTGGTAATCTATATTTTTACCATTACCTGATTTGTTATTGGTAATCTATCTTTTTACCATTACCTGATTTGTTATTGATATTCTACTTTTTACCATTACCTGATTTGTTATTGATATTCTACTTTTTACCGTTACCTAATTTGTTATTGATAATCTATCGTTTTACCATTACCTGATTTGTTATTGATAATCTATATTTTTACCATTACCTGATTTGTTATTGATAATCTATCTTTTAACCATTACCTGATTTGTTATTGATAATCTATCTTTTTACAATTACCTGATTTGTTATTGATTTCCGGCCACGGGGGACCCACCCACCCAATTTCTTCCGTTTCCGGCCTTTTTTTCCAGGCAATTTTGGACACCCACCCTTTTTTCCGTTTCATGAAGTTTTTTTCGGTCAGTTTTGGACACCCATCCCCCTTAAATTTGAGAAAAATTATCAATTGAGCAACCAAATAGCTGATTATCCTGCATTATCATAATTTATTGTGAGATATTTGAATAGGACAGTGCATAATGAGATAACTATACTATTTGAATTTATCATATAAGTGTCATTAATCAAGAAATGTGTCAACATAATCACATTTCTAGGGATATATAGGCAGAGTGCCAAGGTTTTTATTAACATTCATTTTCATAATATATAGTCACATGATCTAGTCACATAATCACATTTGAGTATTCTAAAGAATACATGGTACCGGTACAACAAATTTCAGATTATTTGATATTTTGATATTTGCTATGTGATATACAGTAATGCCCTAATTAATCGACTCCATAACCACAGCAGAATAATGGGTAATTTAATTTTAATTTCCGACTAAATCCTGAAAAATTACCCATTATTCTCCTGTGGTTATGGAGTCGTTTAATTAGGGCATTACTGTAATGCTGGAATCAAATTGTTTATCAAAACATGTGGAAATACAACTGTTCATCCCAGTTTGAAGAATAATGCTAATACCAAACATAACCATGATATACATGCGTGACTCTTCTTGGGGCATCTCAGAAACCAGAACTGAGGAAACATGTTATAGCGTGTAATGGCAGGCTGGTAGCCACTGCCTGAAGTAATAGGCTTCGTAATAATTGGGAATAATATGGATGGATAGCCCAATTTCACTTCTTTTTTGCTCACGATATCAGTGACGATAAAATCTTCGTTACTGTGATTAACATTACAAGCTGATCCACATTAGCATGGAAAACAATGTGAAATTGTTCAAGGCTGGCCTTCAATTTATTTGTTAACATTTTATGTTTTACATTGTCAAAAGTCTATTTTATTCCATTATTTATTATATCTTTATTTCCATGTCACATATGGTCAAGTGTGCTTTCATTTTATTGCTTATTTTCAACTGAGTTCTGCATAGTTATTCTTATTTTGTTGTATCAATAGATGGAATCCTGATTAAATTTTATTTTTACAATAGCGCAGTGTCTAGTTCTATCAAGTTGAATTTGGGTTATTGTTGGCCATTGTGCAACTGATCCAACTTCTGATAACCTCTATATGTTGTATAGCATTAGTATTAACTATATATGACATGTTTCTGTTCAAAACACATCAAAATAAGACTCAATAGCAGAAATGGGAAAACAAATTGGCATATGGAAAAAACTGTTTTTTGGACCCAAGAGACACCCACCCACCCCATCATACGTGCCTGGAAATCTTTTCCGACCCCCCCCCTGGATATATAGGAATTTAAAAAATTAAAAATAGAAAGGAATTGGGCTGACATAAAATTTTGTTAACAGTTCATAATAATTTCAACGTATACATATTTGGTCGTAAATAAGACAAGTCCTGTCGAGCTTGATCCCCCGATCCGCATGTAGCCACATGCATCCTTAGCCCAATAGAATATTTGTTTGGATATGCTTTCCAGGTTTCCATATATATACAGAGAGCGATAGCATATGTCCAATGTGCCATTTATCCCAAATATCTTACATTGTTTCTATTTCATTTCATTTTCAGAAAATGTGTAAGCATCGATGCCAGAGACGAGATTAGATGGTCTATGTTTGACCAGCTTCAAAATTTCGAGAAATTCCATTCGCACCCCCACCGGTCTGAATTTTCCAAATGCTACCTCAAAGTTTACAACTGTTTGAAAGTTCTAACCGGGTTACCATTTGAGTCTGATAATTGACTGAACGTACACAATTGTTCGAATTTTGTTCTAAACGTTCCATATTTCACACTCAATACTGGTTGAAATATCAAACTATTGAAAAATATATCCCGACCCCACTCCAACCAATATTGTAGCTGCAGCCCTGGTTGGGGGTAACATTGTAGCTTATATAGTACTGAAATTATTTCCCTATAAATACTTTGATCAATGAACTTACATGCGATCTGAGGGAATGTTTAAGATACTGTTTGATTGCCACTTCAATGACATCAAATTCAATACCGACCTTCCGTAAACATACTATCAGTTATATTATATTATTCTAAAATCAAGTGTAGGTATGTACCGGAACTAAGAGTCTATCTGACTCGTTCTGTTTTATTTATTATGATTATTATGATTATGACTATATTGTTTGGAGAAACAAATGTGTTCGGTAACAAAACTAAAACAGCATACGCTTTGCAACAGAGAAAAATTTATGTAGGCCAAATGTGTCAATTATGGAAACCAAATAACCCAGTTCGACTCTGGGGTGAACACCAGTAACTGTCCGCCGGGTCTGATCGATCGCGACTAAATTTCGGGGTGTACAGGACTAACCTGACATAAATTTTGAAGCGGGTACCTGTATATAAATGTTAAATTTTAAATACTGAGACATTCCATGACAACACTCAATATATGCATTTGTGGGAGGAGGACAGCCCTCTTCGATCGGTATAATGGTTGTGGCGAAAAGGTGTTGAGATGATAGTGAAAATTTACATTTTCTGGGATATTTTGTGGAACAAATCATCGCGCGGCGATGATTAAATGGCATGTTTTCCCCGTGGTGGAGCACTGACAACTGATTCTAACTGATCGTCGGGGGTCGAATATTAGTGACGAAATATTCACTCACCTTAAACTGTTTAGAAGTGGTATCTAAATGTGTTTATAAGTAGCAAAAACGGTGTCAGAAAGTGTCTGCAAACTTTGACAACACAAATTCCTCGACTCGAATTCTACGATTTCCGGTTTTCCTTTGTGTCCGTTGATCCACTGTGAAAACAGACGGTTACTTTTCTGTTTGGTTCGATAAAAACGTTTGATGAAGGAAAGAGAGGCAGGCAACAGATGGAAAAGGACAGTTGACACTGTCATTCATTAGCTGAATTAAATGCATTCAAAACAAAGAAAGGAAGGAATGAAATACCAGTTATATTATTCTGCGTAGTTGTTATCTATAGGTAGTCTTGGTCCACCTACAGACTGGATGCAACTGCTCATGTTAAAACTTACTTCTGACACATTGGCTCCCGGCGGCATAGAAACCCTCTTCACAGACGCATCTGTACTGGAATTCGGCAGACATGTGACAGTTGGCATTGGAAACGCACGGGTTTGTGTACGGTGCTATGTAGTTCGGGAAGTTACCTGTATAGTACTGTACGCACACAGCATATGGTTGTATACCTGCAAAAATATGGTGTAGCAATTAACTGAAAGATGTGTGTCTCTTCCCTGAACTCTATATATAGATTCCGGGATTTATAATAATAGTTCTGTTTGAGGAGCGCTGTCACATGGCTGAGCTTCTGTCACTAGGACGTAATTGTGTTTCAAGTTATTTTCCCACGTTTTGGAACAGAAAAATATTAGCTACCTTTTACCATTAACTGATTTGTTATTGGTAATCTATCTTTTTACCATTACCTGATTTGTTATTGGTAATCTATTTTTTACCACTACCTGATTTGTTATTGGTAATCTATCGTTTTACCATTACCTGATTTGTTATTGCTAATCTATCTTTTTACCTTTACCTGATTTGTTATTGATAATCTATCTTGTTATCATTTCCTGATTTGTTATTGGTCATCTATCTTTATACCATTACCTGATTTGTTATTGATAATCTATATTTTTACCATTACCTGATTTGTTATTGGTAATCTATCTTTTTACCATTACCTGATTTGTTATTGATATTCTACTTTTGACCATTACCTGATTTGTTATTGGTAATCTATCTTTTGACCATTACCTGATTTGTTATTGATATTCTACTTTTTACCATTACCTGATTTGTTATTGATAATCTATCTTTTTACCATTACCTGATTTGTTATTGATAATCTATCTTTTAACCATTATCTGATTTGTTATTGATAATCTATCTTTTTACCATTACCTGATTTGTTATTGATAATCTATCTTTTTACCATTACCTGATTTGTTATTGATAATCTATCTTTTTACCATTACCTGATTTGTTATTGATAATCTATCTTTTTACCATTATCTAATTTGTTATTGGTAATCTATCTTTTTACCATTACCTGATTTGTTATTGATAATCTATCTTTTTAAAATTACCTGATTTGTTATTGATAATCTATCTTTTTACCATTACCTGATTTGTTATTGATACACTACTTTTTACCATTACCTGATTTGTTATTGGTAATCTATCTTTTTACCATTACCTGATTTGTTATTGGTAATCTATCTTTTTACCATTAGCTGATTTGTTATTGATACTCTACCTTTTAAAATTACATGATTTATTATTGATACTCTACTTTTTACCATTACCTGATTTGTTATTTATAATCTATCTTTTTACCATTACCTGATTTGTTATTGGTAATCTGTCTTTTTACCATTACCTGATTTGTTATTGGTAATCTGTCTTTTTACCATTACCTGATTTGTTATTGATAATCTATCTTTTTACCATTACCTGATTTGTTATTGATACTCTACTTTTTACCATTACCTGATTTGTTATTGATAATCTACTTTTTACCATTACCTGATTTGTTATTGATACTCTATCTTTTTACCATTACCTGATTTGTTATTGGTAATCTGTCTTTTTACCATTACCTGATTTGTTATTGATACTCAACTTTTTACCATTACCTGATTTGTTATTGATAATCTACTTTTTACCATTACCTGATTTGTTATTGATAATCTATCTTTTTACCATTACCTGATTTGTTATTGGTAATCTGTCTTTTTACCATTACCTGATTTGTTATTGATAATCTATCTTTTTACCATTACCTGATTTGTTATTGATAATCTATCTTTTTACCATTACCTGATTTGTTATTGATAATCTATCTTTTTACCATTACCTGATTTGTTATGGGTAATCTATCTTTTTACCATTACCTGATTTGTTATTGGTAATCTATCTTTTTACCATTACCTGATTTGTTATTGATAATCGATCTTTTTACCATTACCTGATTTGTTATTGATACTCAACTTTTTACCATTATCTGATTTGTTATTGATACTTTACTTTTTACCATTACCTGATTTGTTATTGATAATCTATATTTTTACCATTACCTGATTTGTTATTGGTAGTCTATCTTTTTACCGTTACCTGATTTGTTATTGATAATCTATCTTTTTACCATTACCTGATTTGTTATTGATAATCTATCTTTTTACCATTACCTGATTTGTTATTGATAATCTATCGTTTTACCATTACCTGATTTGTTATTGATACTCTACTTTTTACCATTACCTGATTTGTTATTGGTAATCTATCTTGTTACCATTACCTGATTTGTTATTGATTTTCTATCTTTTAACCATTACCTGATTTGTTATTGATAATCTATCTTTTTACCATTACCTGATTTGTTATTGATACTCTAAGTTTTACCATTACCTGATTTGTTATTAGTAATCTATCTGTTTACCATTACCTGATTTGTTATTGGTAATCTATCTTTTTACCATTACCTGATTTGTTATTGGTAATCTATCTTTTTACCATTACCTGATTTGTTATTGGTAATCTATCTTTTAACCATTACCTGATTTGTTATTGTTAATCTATCTTTTTACCATTACCTGATTTGTTATTGGTAATCTATCTTTATACCATTACCTGATTTGTTATTGGTAATCTATCTTTTTACCATTACCTGATTTGTTATTGATACTCTAATTTTTACCATTACCTGATTTGTTATTGTTAATCTATCTTTTTACCATTACCTGATTTGTTATTGATAATCTATCTTTTTAACATTACCTGATTTGTTATTGATACTCTACTTTTTACCATTACCTGATTTGTTATTGATACTCTACTTTTTACCATTACCTGATTTGTTATTGGTAATCTATCTTTTTACCATTACCTGATTTGTTATTGATAATCTACTTTTGACCATTACCTGACTTGTTATTGATACTCTACTTTTGACCATTACCTGACTTGTTATTGATACTCTACTTTTTACCATTACCTGATTTGTTATTGGTATTCTATCTTTTTACCATTACCTGATTTGTTATTGGTAATCTATCTTTTTACCATTACCTGATTTGTTATTGATAATCTATCTTTTTACCATTACCTGATTTGTTATTGATAATCTATCTTTTTACCATTACCTGATTTGTTATTGGTAATCTGTCTTTTTACCATTACCTGATTTGTTATTGATACTCTACTTTTTACCATTACCTGATTTGTTATTGATAATCTATCTTTTTACCATTACCTGATTTGTTATTGATAATCTATCTTTTTACCATTACCTGATTTGTTATTGATACTAATATTGTTACCATTGCCTGATTTGTTATTGATAATCTATCTTTTTACCATTACCTGATTTGTTATTGGTACATCTACTTTTTACCATTACCTGATTTGTTATTGATACTCTTCTTTTTACCATTACCTGATTTGTTATTGGTATTCTATCTTTTTACCATTACCTGATTTGTTATTGATAATCTATCTTTTTACCATTACCTGATTTGTTATTGATAATCTATCTTTTTACCATTACCTGATTTGTTATTGATAATCGATCTTTTTACCATTACCTGATTTGTTATTGATACTCTACTTTTTACCATTACCTGATTTGTTATTGATACTCTACTTTTTACCATTACCTGATTTGTTATTGATAATCTATATTTTTACCATTACCTGATTTGTTATTGGTAATCTATCTTTTTACCATTTCCTGATTTGTTATTGATAATCTATCTTTTTACCATTACCTGATTTGTTATTGATAATCTATCTTTTTACCATTACCTGATTTGTTATTGATAATCTATCTTTTTACCATTACCTGATTTGTTATTGATACTCTACTTTTTACCATTACCTGATTTGTTATTGGTAATCTATCTTTTTACCATTACCTGATTTGTTATTGATAATCTATCTTTTTACCATTACCTGATTTGTTATTGATAATCTATCTTTTTACCATTACCTGATTTGTTATGGGTAATCTATCTTTTTACCATTACCTGATTTGTTATTGGTAATCTATCTTTTTACCATTACCTGATTTGTTATTGATAATCGATCTTTTTACCATTACCTGATTTGTTATTGATACTCTACTTTTTACCATTATCTGATTTGTTATTGATACTCTACTTTTTACCATTACCTGATTTGTTATTGATAATCCATATTATTACCATTACCTGATTTGTTATTGGTAGTCTATCTTTTTACCGTTACCTGATTTGTTATTGATAATCTATCTTTTTACCATTACCTGATTTGTTATTGATAATCTATCTTTTTACCATTACCTGATTTGTTATTGATAATCTATCGTTTTACCATTACCTGATTTCTTATTGATACTCTACTTTTTACCATTACCTGATTTGTTATTGGTAATCTATCTTTTTACCATTACCTGATTTGTTATTGATTTTCTATCTTTTTACCATTACCTGATTTTTATTGGTAATCTATCTTTTTACCATTACCTGATTTGTTATTGATAATCTATCTTTTTACCATTACCTGATTTGTTATTGATACTCTAAGTTTTACCATTACCTGATTTGTTATTAGTAATCTATCTGTTTACCATTACCTGATTTGTTATTGGTAATCTATCTTTTTACCATTACCTGATTTGTTATTGATAATCTACTTTTTACCATTACCTGACTTGTTATTGATACTCTACTTTTTACCATTACCTGATTTGTTATTGGTATTCTATCTTGTTACCATTACCTGATTTGTTATTGGTAATATATCTTTTTACCATTACCTGATTTGTTATTGATAATCTATCTTTTTACCATTACCTGATTTGTTATTGATAATCTATCTTTTTACCATTACCTGATTTGTTATTGGTAATCTGTCTTTTTACCATTACCTGATTTGTTATTGATACTCTACTTTTTACCATTACCTGATTTGTTATTGATAATCTATCTTTTTACCATTACCTGATTTGTTATTGATAATCTATCTTTTTACCATTACCTGATTTGTTATTGATACTCTATATTGTTACCATTGCCTGATTTGTTATTGATAATCTATCTTTTTACCATTACCTGATTTGTTATTGGTACATCTACTTTTTACCATTACCTGATTTGTTATTGATACACTTCTTTTTACCATTACCTGATTTGTTATTGGTATTCTATCTTTTTACCATTACCTGATTTGTTATTGATAATCTATCTTTTTACCATTACCTGATTTGTTATTGATAATCTATCTTTTTACCATTACCTGATTTGTTATTGATAATCGATCTTTTTACCATTACCTGATTTGTTATTGATACTCTACTTTTTACCATTACCTGATTTGTTATTGATACTCTACTTTGTACCATTACCTGATTTGTTATTGATAATCTATCTTTTTACCATTACCTGATTTGTTATTGGTAATCTATCTTTTTACCATTACCTGATTTGTTATTGTTAATCTATCTTTTTACCATTACCTGATTTGTTATTGGTAATCTATCTTTTTACCATTACCTGATTTGTTATTGGTAATCTATCTTTTAACCATTACCTGATTTATTATTGGTAATCTATCTTTTTACCATTACCTGATTTGTTATTGGTAATCTATCTTTTTACCATTACCTGATTTGTTATTGTTAATCTATCTTTTTACCATTACCTGATTTGTTATTGGTAATCTATCTTTTTACCATTACCTGATTTGTTATTGGTAATCTATCTTTTTACCATTACCTGATTTGTTATTGATACTCTAATTTTTACCATTACCTGATTTGTTATTGTTATTCCATCTTTTTACCATTACCTGATTTGTTATTGATGCTCTAATTTTTACCATTACCTGATTTGT
Source organism: Siphonodentalium dalli (assembly GCA_032622095.1). Taxonomy (NCBI): domain Eukaryota; kingdom Metazoa; phylum Mollusca; class Scaphopoda; order Gadilida; family Siphonodentaliidae; genus Siphonodentalium; species Siphonodentalium dalli. The sequence goes on from CP136069.1 coordinate 116,920,385, forward strand.
TATTGATAATCTATCTTTTTACCATTACCTGATTTGTTATTTATAATCTATCTTTTTACCATTACCTGATTTGTTATTGGTAATCTATCTTTTTACCATTACCTGATTTGTTATTGATAATCTATCTTTTTACCATTACCTGATTTGTTATTGATAATCTATCTTTTTACCATTAGGCGACACCAATTTTTAAGTCTGGTTTACGAACATGTGGGGAGAAAAAAAGTAGATGCAGGAGGGAAAAAAATAAAAATTAAAAAAATTGTCCCCCCGATTTATATCAAGTAAATCGTGGAATTTTACATAAATTTTACAAAAATTGTGAAAACATGTTTTTGAATGAAATTCTGAACCAAACAAGACATTTCTTGTCATGAAATACATGAAAATATGGATCTGTAAATGATCATAAGCAGAACCGGATGCGACAGCACATGAAAATCAGTACGCGTGTAAAAACATTTGGGAGAAAAAAGTTTTGTTTTTTTTTCATGAAATGGAAAAAAAGTTGTAGGAGGTGTTCGTAAACCTGACTTATAAATTGGTGTCGCCTTACCTGATTTGTTATTGGTAATCTGTCTTTTTACCATTACCTGATTTGTTATTGATGCTCTAATTTTTACCATTACCTGATTTGTTATTGATGCTCTAATTTTTACCATTACCTGATTTGTTATTTATAATCTATCTTTTTACCATTACCTGATTTGTTATTGGTAATCTATCTTTTAACCATTACCTGATTTATTATTGGTAATCTATCTTTTTACCATTACCTGATTTGTTATTGATGCTCTAATTTTTACCATTACCTGATTTGTTATTGATAATCAATCTTTTTACCATTACCTGATTTGTTATTGATAATCTATCTTTTTACCATTACCTGATTTGTTATTGGTAATCTATCTTTTTACCATTACCTGATTTGTTATTGATAATCTATCTTTTTACCATTACCTGATTTGTTATTGATAATCTATCTTTTTACCATTACCTGATTTGTTATTGGTAATCTGTCTTTTTACCATTACCTGATTTGTTATTGATAATCTATCTTTTTACCATTACCTGATTTTTATTGGTAATCTATCTTTTTACCATTACCTGATTTGTTATTGGTAATCTATCTTTTTACCATTACCTGATTTGTTATTGATGCTCTAATTTTTACCATTACCTGATTTGTTATTGATAATCTATCTTTTTACCATTACCTGATTTGTTATTGATAATCTATCTTTTTACAATTACCTGATTTGTTATTGGTAATCTATCTTTTTACCATTACCTGATTTGTTATTGATACTCTAATTTTTACCATTACCTGATTTGTTATTGTTAATCTATCTTTTTACCATTACCTGATTTGTTATTGATAATCTATCTTTTTACATTACCTGATTTGTTATTGGTAATCTATCTTTGTACCATTACCTGATTTTTATTGGTAATCTATCTTTTTACCATTACCTGATTTGTTATTGGTAATCTATCTTTTTACCATTACCTGATTTGTTATTGATTCTCTAATTTTTACCATTACCTGATTTGTTATTGATAATCTATCTTTTTACCATTACCTGATTTGTTATTAATAATCTATCTTTTTACCATTACCTGATTTTTATTGGTAATCTATCTTTTTACCATTACCTGATTTTTATTGGTAATCTATCTTTTTACCATTACCTGATTTTTATTGGTAATCTATCTTTTTACCATTACCTGATTTGTTATTGTTAATATATCTTTTTACCATTACCTGATTTGTTATTGATACTCTAAGTTTTACCATTACCTGATTTGTTATTGTTAATATATCTTTTTACCATTACCTGATTTGTTATTGGTAATCTATCTTTTAACCATTACCTGATTTATTATTGGTAATCTATCTTTTTACCATTACCTGATTTGTTATTGGTAATCTATCTTTTTACCATTACCTGATTTGTTATTATTAATCTATCTTTTTACCATTACCTGATTTGTTATTGGTAATCTGTCGTTTTACCATTACCTGATTTGTTATTGGTAATCTATCTTTTTACCATTACCTGATTTGTTATTGATAATCTATCTTTTTACCATTACCTAATTTTTATTGGTAATCTATCTTTTTACCATTACCTGATTTGTTATTGGTAATCTATCTTTTTACCATTACCTGATTTGTTATTGATGCTCTAATTTTTACCATTACCTGATTTGTCATTGATAATCTATCTTTTTACCATTACCTGATTTGTTATTGATAATCTATCTTTTTACCATTACCTGATTTGTTATTGGTAATCTATCTTTTTACCATTACCTGATTTGTTATTGATAATCAATCTTTTTACATTACCTGATTTGTTATTGGTAATCTATCTTTTTACCATTACCTGATTTTTATTGGTAATCTATCTTTTTACCATTACCTGATTTGTTATTGGTAATCTATCTTTTTACCATTACCTGATTTGTTATTGATGCTCTAATTTTTACCATAACCTGATTTGTTATTGATAATCTATCTTTTTACCATTACCTGATTTGTTATTGATAATCTATCTTTTTACCATTACCTGATTTTTATTGGTAATCTATCTTTTTACCATTACCTGATTTGTTATTGATAAACTATCTTTTTACCATTACCTGATTTTTATTGGTAATCTATCTTTTTACCATTACCTGATTTGTTATTGATAATCTATCTTTTTACCATTACCTGATTTTTATTGGTAATCTATCTTTTTACCATTACCTGATTTGTTATTGATAATCTATCTTTTTACCATTACCTGATTTTTATTGGTAATCTATCTTTTTACCATTACCTGATTTGTTATTGATAATCAATCTTTTTACCATTACCTGATTTTTATTGATAATCTATCTTTTTACCATTACCTGATTTTTATTGGTAATCTATCTTTTTACCATTACCTGATTTGTTATTGTTAATATATCTTTTTACCATTACCTGATTTGTTATTGATACTCTAAGTTTTACCATTACCTGATTTGTTATTGTTAATATATCTTTTTACCATTACCTGATTTGTTATTGGTAATCTATCTTTTAACCATTACTGATTTATTATTGGTAATCTATCTTTTTACCATTACCTGATTTGTTATTGGTAATCTATCTTTTTACCATTACCTGATTTGTTATTGGTAATCTATCTTTTTACCATTACCTGATTTGTTATTGATACTCTACTTTTTACCATTACCTGATTTGTTATTGATACTCTACTTTGTACCATTACCTGATTTGTTATTGATAATCTATATTTTTACCATTACCTGATTTGTTATTGGTAATCTATCTTTTTACCATTTCCTGATTTGTTATTGATAATCTATCTTTTTACCATTACCTGATTTGTTAATGATAATCTAACTTTTTACCATTACCTGATTTGTTATTGATAATCTATCTTTTTACCATTACTTGATTTGTTATTGATACTCTACTTTTTACCATTACCTGATTTGTTATTGGTAATCTATCTTTTTACCATTACCTGATTTGTTATTGATAATCTATCTTTTTACCATTACCTGATTTTTATTGGTAATCTAAGTTTTACCATTACCTGATTTGTTATTGTTAATATATCTTTTTACCATTACCTGATTTGTTATTGTTAATATATCTTTTTACCATTACCTGATTTGTTATTGATACTCTAAGTTTTACCATTACCTGATTTGTTATTGTTAATATATCTTTTTACCATTACCTGATTTGTTATTGGTAATCTATCTTTTAACCATTACCTGATTTATTATTGGTAATCTATCTTTTTACTATTACCTGATTTGTTATTGGTAATCTATCTTTTTACCATTACCTGATTTGTTATTGTTAATCTATCTTTTTACCATTACCTGATTTGTTATTGGTAATCTATCTTTTTACCATTACCTGATTTGTTATTGGTAATCTATCTTTTTACCATTACCTGATTTGTTATTGATACTCTAATTTTTACCATTACCTGATTTGTTATTGTTATTCCATCTTTTTACCATTACCTGATTTGTTATTGATGCTCTAATTTTTACCATTACCTGATTTGTTATTGATAATCTATCTTTTTACCATTACCTGATTTGTTATTTATAATCTATCTTTTTACCATTACCTGATTTGTTATTGGTAATCTATCTTTTTACCATTACCTGATTTGTTATTGATAATCTATCTTTTTACCATTACCTGATTTGTTATTGATAATCTATCTTTTTACCATTAGGCGACACCAATTTTTAAGTCTGGTTTACGAACATGTGGGGAGAAAAAAAGTAGATGCAAGAGGGAAAAAAATAAAAATTAAAAAAATTGTCCCCCCGATTTATATCAAGTAAATCGTGGAAGTTTACATAAATTTTACAAAAATTGTGAAAAAATGTTTTTGAATGAAATTCTGAACCAAACAAGACATTTCTTGTCATGAAATACATGAAAATATGGATCTGTAAATGATCATAAGCAGAACCGGATGCGACAGCACATGAAAATCAGTACGCGTGTAAAAACATTTGGGAGAAAAAAGTTTGTTTTTTTTTTCATGAAATGGAAAAAAAGTTGTAGGAGGTGTTCGTAAACCAGACTTATAAATTGGTGTCGCCTTACCTGATTTGTTATTGGTAATCTGTCTTTTTACCATTACCTGATTTGTTATTGATAATCTATCTTTTTACCATTACCTGATTTTTATTGGTAATCTATCATTTTACCATTACCTGATTTGTCATTGGTAATCTATCTTTTTACCATTACCTGATTTGTTATTGATGCTCTAATTTTTACCATTACCTGATTTGTTATTGATGCTCTAATTTTTACCATTACCTGATTTGTTATTGATAATCTATCTTTTTACCATTACCTGATTTGTTATTGGTAATCTATCTTTTTACCATTACCTGATTTGTTATTGATGCTCTAATTTTTACCATTACCTGATTTGTTATTGATAATCTATCTTTTTACCATTACCTGATTTGTTATTGATAATCTATCTTTTTACCATTACCTGATTTGTTATTGGTAATCTATCTTTTTACCATTACCTGATTTGTTATTGATAATCTATCTTTTTACCATTACCTGATTTGTTATTGATAATCTATCTTTTTACCATTACCTGATTTGTTATTGGTAATCTGTCTTTTTACCATTACCTGATTTGTTATTGATAATCTATCTTTTTACCATTACCTGATTTTTATTGGTAATCTATCTTTTTACCATTACCTGATTTGTTATTGGTAATCTATCTTTTTACCATTACCTGATTTGTTATTGATGCTCTAATTTTTACCATTACCTGATTTGTTATTGATAATCTATCTTTTTACCATTACCTGATTTGTTATTGATAATCTATCTTTTTACAATTACCTGATTTGTTATTGGTAATCTATCTTTTTACCATTACCTGATTTGTTATTGGTACTCTAATTTTTACCATTACCTGATTTGTTATTGTTAATCTATCTTTTTACCATTACCTGATTTGTTATTGATAATCTATCTTTTTACATTACCTGATTTGTTATTGGTAATCTATCTTTGTACCATTACCTGATTTTTATTGGTAATCTATCTTTTTACCATTACCTGATTTGTTATTGGTAATCTATCTTTTTACCATTACCTGATTTGTTATTGATTCTCTAATTTTTACCATTACCTGATTTGTTATTGATAATCTATCTTTTTACCATTACCTGATTTGTTATTAATAATCTATCTTTTTACCATTACCTGATTTTTATCGGTAATCTATCTTTTTACCATTACCTGATTTTTATTGGTAATCTATCTATTTACCATTACCTGATTTTTATTGGTAATCTATCTTTTTACCATTACCTGATTTGTTATTGTTAATATATCTTTTTACCATTACCTGATTTGTTATTGATACTCTAAGTTTTACCATTACCTGATTTGTTATTGTTAATATATCTTTTTACCATTACCTGATTTGTTATTGGTAATCTATCTTTTAACCATTACCTGATTTATTATTGGTAATCTATCTTTTTACCATTACCTGATTTGTTATTGGTAATCTATCTTTTTACCATTACCTGATTTGTTATTATTAATCTATCTTTTTACCATTACCTGATTTGTTATTGGTAATCTATCGTTTTACCATTACCTGATTTGTTATTGGTAATCTATCTTTTTACCATTACCTGATTTGTTATTGATAATCTATCTTTTTACCATTACCTGATTTTTATTGGTAATCTATCTTTTTACCATTACCTGATTTGTTATTGGTAATCTATCTTTTTACCATTACCTGATTTGTTATTGATGCTCTAATTTTTACCATTACCTGATTTGTCATTGATAATCTATCTTTTTACCATTACCTGATTTGTTATTGATAATCTATCTTTTTACCATTACCTGATTTGTTTTTGGTAATCTATCTTTTTACCATTACCTGATTTGTTATTGATAATCAATCTTTTTACATTACCTGATTTGTTATTGGTAATCTATCTTTTTACCATTACCTGATTTTTATTGGTAATCTATCTTTTTACCATTACCTGATTTGTTATTGGTAATCTATCTTTTTACCATTACCTGATTTGTTATTGATGCTCTAATTTTTACCATAACCTGATTTGTTATTGATAATCTATCTTTTTACCATTACCTGATTTGTTATTGATAATCTATCTTTTTACCATTACCTGATTTTTATTGGTAATCTATCTTTTTACCATTACCTGATTTGTTATTGATAAACTATCTTTTTACCATTACCTGATTTTTATTGGTAATCTATCTTTTTACCATTACCTGATTTGTTATTGATAATCTATCTTTTTACCATTACCTGATTTGTTATTGGTAATCTATCTTTTTACCATTACCTGATTTGTTATTGATGCTCTAATTTTTACCATTACCTGATTTGTTATTGATAATCTATCTTTTTACCATTACCTGATTTGTTATTGATAATCTATCTTTTTACCATTACCTGATTTGTTATTGGTAATCTATCTTTTTACCATTACCTGATTTGTTATTGATAATCTATCTTTTTACCATTACCTGATTTGTTATTGATAATCTATCTTTTTACCATTACCTGATTTGTTATTGGTAATCTGTCTTTTTACCATTACCTGATTTGTTATTGATAATCTATCTTTTTACCATTACCTGATTTTTATTGGTAATCTATCTTTTTACCATTACCTGATTTGTTATTGGTAATCTATCTTTTTACCATTACCTGATTTGTTATTGATGCTCTAATTTTTACCATTACCTGATTTGTTATTGATAATCTATCTTTTTACCATTACCTGATTTGTTATTGATAATCTATCTTTTTACAATTACCTGATTTGTTATTGGTAATCTATCTTTTTACCATTACCTGATTTGTTATTGATACTCTAATTTTTACCATTACCTGATTTGTTATTGTTAATCTATCTTTTTACCATTACCTGATTTGTTATTGATAATCTATCTTTTTACATTACCTGATTTGTTATTGGTAATCTATCTTTGTACCATTACCTGATTTTTATTGGTAATCTATCTTTTTACCATTACCTGATTTGTTATTGGTAATCTATCTTTTTACCATTACCTGATTTGTTATTGATTCTCTAATTTTTACCATTACCTGATTTGTTATTGATAATCTATCTGTTTACCATTACCTGATTTGTTATTAATAATCTATCTTTTTACCATTACCTGATTTTTATTGGTAATCTATCTTTTTACCATTACCTGATTTTTATTGGTAATCTATCTATTTACCATTACCTGATTTTTATTGGTAATCTATCTTTTTACCATTACCTGATTTGTTATTGTTAATATATCTTTTTACCATTACCTGATTTGTTATTGATACTCTAAGTTTTACCATTACCTGATTTGTTATTGTTAATATATCTTTTTACCATTACCTGATTTGTTATTGGTAATCTATCTTTTAACCATTACCTGATTTATTATTGGTAATCTATCTTTTTACCATTACCTGATTTGTTATTGGTAATCTATCTTTTTACCATTACCTGATTTGTTATTATTAATCTATCTTTTTACCATTACCTGATTTGTTATTGGTAATCTATCGTTTTACCATTACCTGATTTGTTATTGGTAATCTATCTTTTTACCATTACCTGATTTGTTATTGATAATCTATCTTTTTACCATTACCTGATTTTTATTGGTAATCTATCTTTTTACCATTACCTGATTTGTTATTGATGCTCTAATTTTTACCATAACCTGATTTGTTATTGATAATCTATCTTTTTACCATTACCTGATTTGTTATTGATAATCTATCTTTTTACCATTACCTGATTTTTATTGGTAATCTATCTTTTTACCATTACCTGATTTGTTATTGATAAACTATCTTTTTACCATTACCTGATTTTTATTGGTAATCTATCTTTTTACCATTACCTGATTTGTTATTGATAATCTATCTTTTTACCATTACCTGATTTTTATTGGTAATCTATCTTTTTACCATTACCTGATTTGTTACTGATAATCTATCTTTTTACCATTACCTGATTTTTATTGGTAATCTATCTTTTTACCATTACCTGATTTGTTATTGATAATCAATCTTTTTACCATTACCTGATTTTTATTGATAATCTATCTTTTTACCATTACCTGATTTTTATTGGTCATCTATCTTTTTACCATTACCTGATTTGTTATTGTTAATATATCTTTTTACCATTACCTGATTTGTTATTGATACTCTAAGTTTTACCATTACCTGATTTGTTATTGTTAATATATCTTTTTACCATTACCTGATTTGTTATTGGTAATCTATCTTTTAACCATTACCTGATTTATTATTGGTAATCTATCTTTTTACCATTACCTGATTTGTTATTGATGCTCTAATGTTTACCATTACCTGATTTGTTATTGATAATCTATCTTTTTACCATTACCTGATTTGTTATTGATAATCTATCTTTTTACCATTACCTGATTTGTTATTGGTAATCTATCTTTTTACCATTACCTGATTTGTTATTGATAATCTATCTTTTTACCATTACCTGATTTGTTATTGATAATCTATCTTTTTACCATTACCTGATTTGTTATTGGTAATCTGTCTTTTTACCATTACCTGATTTGTTATTGATAATCTATCTTTTTACCATTACCTGATTTTTATTGGTAATCTATCTTTTTACCATTACCTGATTTGTTATTGGTAATCTATCTTTTTACCATTACCTGATTTGTTATTGATGCTCTAATTTTTACCATTACCTGATTTGTTATTGATAATCTATCTTTTTACCATTACCTGATTTGTTATTGATAATCTATCTTTTTACAATTACCTGATTTGTTATTGGTAATCTATCTTTTTACCATTACCTGATTTGTTATTGATACTCTAATTTTTACCATTACCTGATTTGTTATTGTTAATCTATCTTTTTACCATTACCTGATTTGTTATTGATAATCTATCTTTTTACATTACCTGATTTGTTATTGGTAATCTATCTTTGTACCATTACCTGATTTTTATTGGTAATCTATCTTTTTACCATTACCTGATTTGTTATTGGTAATCTATCTTTTTACCATTACCTGATTTGTTATTGATTCTCTAATTTTTACCATTACCTGATTTGTTATTGATAATCTATCTTTTTACCATTACCTGATTTGTTATTAATAATCTATCTTTTTACCATTACCTGATTTTTATTGGTAATCTATCTTTTTACCATTACCTGATTTTTATTGGTAATCTATCTTTTTACCATTACCTGATTTGTTATTGGTAATCTATCTTTTTACCATTACCTGATTTGTTATTGTTAATATATCTTTTTACCATTACCTGATTTGTTATTGATACTCTAAGTTTTACCATTACCTGATTTGTTATTGTTAATATATCTTTTTACCATTACCTGATTTGTTATTGGTAATCTATCTTTTAACCATTACCTGATTTATTATTGGTAATCTATCTTTTTACCATTACCTGATTTGTTATTGGTAATCTATCTTTTTACCATTACCTGATTTGTTATTATTAATCTATCTTTTTACCATTACCTGATTTGTTATTGGTAATCTATCGTTTTACCATTACCTGATTTGTTATTGGTAATCTATCTTTTTACCATTACCTGATTTGTTATTGATAATCTATCTTTTTACCATTACCTAATTTTTATTGGTAATCTATCTTTTTACCATTACCTGATTTGTTATTGGTAATCTATCTTTTTACCATTACCTGATTTGTTATTGATGCTCTAATTTTTACCATTACCTGATTTGTCATTGATAATCTATCTTTTTACCATTACCTGATTTGTTATTGATAATCTATCTTTTTACCATTACCTGATTTGTTATTGGTAATCTATCTTTTTACCATTACCTGATTTGTTATTGATAATCAATCTTTTTACATTACCTGATTTGTTATTGGTAATCTATCTTTTTACCATTACCTGATTTTTATTGGTAATCTATCTTTTTACCATTACCTGATTTGTTATTGGTAATCTATCTTTTTACCATTACCTGATTTGTTATTGATGCTCTAATTTTTACCATAACCGGATTTGTTATTGATAATCTATCTTTTTACCATTACCTGATTTGTTATTGATAATCTATCTTTTTACCATTACCTGATTTTTATTGGTAATCTATCTTTTTACCATTACCTGATTTGTTATTGATAAACTATCTTTTTACCATTACCTGATTTTTATTGGTAATCTATCTTTTTACCATTACCTGATTTGTTACTGATAATCTATCTTTTTACCATTACCTGATTTTTATTGGTAATCTATCTTTTTACCATTACCTGATTTGTTATTGATAATCTATCTTTTTACCATTACCAGATTTTTATTGGTAATCTATCTTTTTACCATTACCTGATTTGTTATTGATAATCAATCTTTTTACCATTACCTGATTTTTATTGATATTCTATCTTTTTACCATTACCTGATTTTTATTGGTAATCTATCTTTTTACCATTACCTGATTTGTTATTGTTAATATATCTTTTTACCATTACCTGATTTGTTATTGATACTCTAAGTTTTACCATTACCTGATTTGTTATTGTTAATATATCTTTTTACCATTACCTGATTTGTTATTGGTAATCTATCTTTTAACCATTACCTGATTTATTATTGGTAATCTATCTTTTTACCATTACCTGATTTGTTATTGGTAATCTATCTTTTTACCATTACCTGATTTGTTATTGGTAATCTATCTTTTTACCATTACCTGATTTGTTATTGATACTCTAATTTTTACCATTACCTGATTTGTTATTGTTAATCTATCTTTTTACCATTACCTGATTTGTTATTGGTAATCTATCTTTTTACCATTACCTGATTTGTTATTGGTAATCTGTCTTTTTACCATTACCTGATTTGTTATTGATAATCTATCTTTTTACCATTACCTGATTTGTTATTGGTAATCTATCTTTTTACCATTACCTAATTTGTTATTGATACTCTGATTTTTACCATTACCTGATTTGTTATTGTTTATCTATATTTTTACCATTATCTGATTTGTTATTGATAATCTATTTTTTTACCATTACCTGAATTGTTATTGATAATCTATCTTTTTACCATTACCTGAATTGTTATTGATAATCTATCTTTTTACCATTACCTGATTTGTTATAGATAATCTGTCTTTATACCATTACCTGATTTGTTATTGGTAATCTATCTTTTTACCATTACCTGATTTGTTATTGGTAATCTATCTTTTTACCATTACCTGATTTGTTATTGATTCTCTAATTTTTACCATTACCTGATTTGTTATTGATAATCTATCTTTTTACCATTACCTGATTTGTTATTAATAATCTATCTTTTTACCATTACCTGATTTTTATTGGTAATCTATCTTTTTACCATTACCTGATTTTTATTGGTAATCTATCTTTTTACCATTACCTGATTTTTATTGGTAATCTATCTTTTTACCATTACCTGATTTGTTATTGTTAATATATCTTTTTACCATTACCTGATTTGTTATTGATACTCTAAGTTTTACCATTACCTGATTTTTATTGGTAATCTATCTTTTTACCATTACCTGATTTGTTATTGGTAATCTATCTTTTAACCATTACCTGATTTATTATTGGTAATCTATCTTTTTACCATTACCTGATTTGTTATTGGTAATCTATCTTTTTACCATTACCTGATTTGTTATTATTAATCTATCTTTTTACCATTACCTGATTTGTTATTGGTAATCTATCGTTTTACCATTACCTGATTTGTTATTGGTAATCTATCTTTTTACCATTACCTGATTTGTTATTGATAATCTATCTTTTTACCATTACCTGATTTTTATTGGTAATCTATCTTTTTACCATTACCTGATTTGTTATTGGTAATCTATCTTTTTACCATTACCTGATTTGTTATTGATGCTCTAATTTTTACCATTACCTGATTTGTCATTGATAATCTATCTTTTTAACATTACCTGATTTGTTATTGATAATCTATCTTTTTACCATTACCTGATTTGTTATTGGTAATCTATCTTTTTACCATTACCTGATTTGTTATTGATAATCAATCTTTTTACATTACCTGATTTGTTATTGGTAATCTATCTTTTTACCATTACCTGATTTTTATTGATAATCTATCTTTTTACCATTACCTGATTTGTTATTAATAATCTATCTTTTTACCATTACCTGATTTTTATTGGTAATCTATCTTTTTACCATTACCTGATTTTTATTGGTAATCTATCTTTTTACCATTACCTGATTTTTATTGGTAATCTATCTTTTTACCATTACCTGATTTGTTATTGTTAATATATCTTTTTACCATTACCTGATTTGTTATTGATACTCTAAGTTTTACCATTACCTGATTTGTTATTGTTAATATATCTTTTTACCATTACCTGATTTGTTATTGGTAATCTATCTTTTAACCATTACCTGATTTATTATTGGTAATCTATCTTTTTACCATTACCTGATTTGTTATTGGTAATCTATCTTTTTACCATTACCTGATTTGTTATTATTAATCTATCTTTTTACCATTACCTGATTTGTTATTGGTAATCTATCGTTTTACCATTACCTGATTTGTTATTGGTAATCTATCTTTTTACCATTACCTGATTTGTTATTGATAATCTATCTTTTTACCATTACCTGATTTTTATTGGTAATCTATCTTTTTACCATTACCTGATTTGTTATTGGTAATCTATCTTTTTACCATTACCTGATTTGTTATTGATGCTCTAATTTTTACCATTACCTGATTTGTCATTGATAATCTATCTTTTTAACATTACCTGATTTGTTATTGATAATCTATCTTTTTACCATTACCTGATTTGTTATTGGTAATCTATCTTTTTACCATTACCTGATTTGTTATTGATAATCAATCTTTTTACATTACCTGATTTGTTATTGGTAATCTATCTTTTTACCATTACCTGATTTTTATTGGTAATCTATCTTTTTACCATTACCTGATTTGTTATTGATAATCTATCTTTTTACCATTACCTGATTTTTATTGGTAATCTATCTTTTTACCATTACCTGATTTGTTATTGGTAATCTATCTTTTTACCATTACCTGATTTTTATTGGTAATCTATCTTTTTACCATTACCTGATTTGTTATTGATAATCTATCTTTTTACCATTACCTGATTTTTATTGGTAATCTATCTTTTTACCATTACCTGATTTGTTATTGATAATCAATCTTTTTACCATTACCTGATTTTTATTGATATTCTATCTTTTTACCATTACCTGATTTTTATTGGTAATCTATCTTTTTACCATTACCTGATTTGTTATTGTTAATATATCTTTTTACCATTACCTGATTTGTTATTGATACTCTAAGTTTTACCATTACCTGATTTGTTATTGTTAATATATCTTTTTACCATTACCTGATTTGTTATTGGTAATCTATCTTTTAATCATTACCTGATTTATTATTGGTAATCTATCTTTTTACCATTACCTGATTTGTTATTGGTAATCTATCTTTTTACCATTACCTGATTTGTTATTGGTAATCTATCTTTTTACCATTATCTGATTTGTTATTGATACTCTAATTTTTACCATTACCTGATTTGTTATTGTTAATCTATCTTTTTACCATTACCTGATTTGTTATTGATAATCTATCTTTTTACCATTACCTGATTTGTTATTGGTAATCTGTCTTTTTACCATTACCTGATTTGTTATTGATAATCTATCTTTTTACCATTACCTGATTTGTTATTGGTAATCTATCTTTTTACCATTACCTAATTTGTTATTGATACTCTGATTTTTACCATTACCTGATTTGTTATTGTTTATCTATATTTTTACCATTATCTGATTTGTTATTGATAATCTATTTTTTTACCATTGCCTGAATTGTTATTGATAATCTATCTTTTTACCATTACCTGAATTGTTATTGATAATCTATCTTTTTACCATTACCTGATTTGTTATAGATAATCTGTCTTTTTACCATTACCTGATTTGTTATTATTAATCTATCTTTTTACCATTACCTGATTTGTTATTGGTAATCTATCGTTTTACCATTACCTGATTTGTTATTGGTAATCTATCTTTTTACCATTACCTGATTTGTTATTGATAATCTATCTTTTTACCATTACCTGATTTTTATTGGTAATCTATCTTTTTACCATTACCTGATTTGTTATTGGTAATCTATCTTTTTACCATTGCCTGATTTGTTATTGATGCTCTAATTTTTACCATTACCTGATTTGTCATTGATAATCTATCTTTTTAACATTACCTGATTTGTTATTGATAATCTATCTTTTTACCATTACCTGATTTGTTATTGGTAATCTATCTTTTTACCATTACCTGATTTGTTATTGATAATCAATCTTTTTACATTACCTGATTTGTTATTGGTAATCTATCTTTTTACCATTACCTGATTTTTATTGATAATCTATCTTTTTACCATTACCTGATTTGTTATTAATAATCTATCTTTTTACCATTACCTGATTTTTATTGGTAATCTATCTTTTTACCATTACCTGATTTTTATTGGTAATCTATCTTTTTACCATTACCTGATTTTTATTGGTAATCTATCTTTTTACCATTACCTGATTTGTTATTGTTAATATATCTTTTTACCATTACCTGATTTGTTATTGATACTCTAAGTTTTACCATTACCTGATTTGTTATTGTTAATATATCTTTTTACCATTACCTGATTTGTTATTGGTAATCTATCTTTTAACCATTACCTGATTTATTATTGGTAATCTATCTTTTTACCATTACCTGATTTGTTATTGGTAATCTATCTTTTTACCATTACCTGATTTGTTATTATTAATCTATCTTTTTACCATTACCTGATTTGTTATTGGTAATCTATCGTTTTACCATTACCTGATTTGTTATTGGTAATCTATCTTTTTACCATTACCTGATTTGTTATTGATAATCTATCTTTTTACCATTACCTGATTTTTATTGGTAATCTATCTTTTTACCATTACCTGATTTGTTATTGGTAATCTATCTTTTTACCATTACCTGATTTGTTATTGATGCTCTAATTTTTACCATTACCTGATTTGTCATTGATAATCTATCTTTTTAACATTACCTGATTTGTTATTGATAATCTATCTTTTTACCATTACCTGATTTGTTATTGGTAATCTATCTTTTTACCATTACCTGATTTGTTATTGATAATCAATCTTTTTACATTACCTGATTTGTTATTGGTAATCTATCTTTTTACCATTACCTGATTTTTATTGGTAATCTATCTTTTTACCATTACCTGATTTGTTATTGATAATCTATCTTTTTACCATTACCTGATTTTTATTGGTAATCTATCTTTTTACCATTACCTGATTTGTTATTGGTAATCTATCTTTTTACCATTACCTGATTTTTATTGGTAATCTATCTTTTTACCATTACCTGATTTGTTATTGATAATCTATCTTTTTACCATTACCTGATTTTTATTGGTAATCTATCTTTTTACCATTACCTGATTTGTTATTGATAATCAATCTTTTTACCATTACCTGATTTTTATTGATATTCTATCTTTTTACCATTACCTGATTTTTATTGGTAATCTATCTTTTTACCATTACCTGATTTGTTATTGTTAATATATCTTTTTACCATTACCTGATTTGTTATTGATACTCTAAGTTTTACCATTACCTGATTTGTTATTGTTAATATATCTTTTTACCATTACCTGATTTGTTATTGGTAATCTATCTTTTAATCATTACCTGATTTATTATTGGTAATCTATCTTTTTACCATTACCTGATTTGTTATTGGTAATCTATCTTTTTACCATTACCTGATTTGTTATTGGTAATCTATCTTTTTACCATTATCTGATTTGTTATTGATACTCTAATTTTTACCATTACCTGATTTGTTATTGTTAATCTATCTTTTTACCATTACCTGATTTGTTATTGATAATCTATCTTTTTACCATTACCTGATTTGTTATTGGTAATCTGTCTTTTTACCATTACCTGATTTGTTATTGATAATCTATCTTTTTACCATTACCTGATTTGTTATTGGTAATCTATCTTTTTACCATTACCTAATTTGTTATTGATACTCTGATTTTTACCATTACCTGATTTGTTATTGTTTATCTATATTTTTACCATTATCTGATTTGTTATTGATAATCTATTTTTTTACCATTACCTGAATTGTTATTGATAATCTATCTTTTTACCATTACCTGAATTGTTATTGATAATCTATCTTTTTACCATTACCTGATTTGTTATAGATAATCTGTCTTTATACCATTACCTGATTTGTTATTGGTAATCTATCTTTTTACCATTACCTGATTTGTTATTGGTAATCTATCTTTTTACCATTACCTGATTTGTTATTGATTCTCTAATTTTTACCATTACCTGATTTGTTATTGATAATCTATCTTTTTACCATTACCTGATTTGTTATTAATAATCTATCTTTTTACCATTACCTGATTTTTATTGGTAATCTATCTTTTTACCATTACCTGATTTTTATTGGTAATCTATCTTTTTACCATTACCTGATTTTTATTGGTAATCTATCTTTTTACCATTACCTGATTTGTTATTGTTAATATATCTTTTTACCATTACCTGATTTGTTATTGATACTCTAAGTTTTACCATTACCTGATTTGTTATTGTTAATATATCTTTTTACCATTACCTGATTTGTTATTGGTAATCTATCTTTTAACCATTACCTGATTTATTATTGGTAATCTATCTTTTTACCATTACCTGATTTGTTATTGGTAATCTATCTTTTTACCATTACCTGATTTGTTATTATTAATCTATCTTTTTACCATTACCTGATTTGTTATTGGTAATCTATCTTTTTACCATTACCTGATTTGTTATTGGTAATCTATCTTTTTACCATTACCTGATTTGTTATTGATGCTCTAATTTTTACCATTACCTGATTTGTCATTGATAATCTATCTTTTTAACATTACCTGATTTGTTATTGATAATCTATCTTTTTACCATTACCTGATTTGTTATTGGTAATCTATCTTTTTACCATTACCTGATTTGTTATTGATAATCAATCTTTTTACATTACCTGATTTGTTATTGGTAATCTATCTTTTTACCATTACCTGATTTTTATTGGTAATCTATCTTTTTACCATTACCTGATTTGTTATTGGTAATCTATCTTTTTACCATTACCTGATTTGTTATTGATGCTCTAAGTTTTACCATAACCTGATTTGTTATTGATAATCTATCTTTTTACCATTACCTGATTTGTTATTGATAATCTATCTTTTTACCATTACCTGATTTTTATTGGTAATCTATCTTTTTACCATTACCTGATTTGTTATTGATAAACTATCTTTTTACCATTACCTGATTTTTATTGGTAATCTATCTTTTTACCATTACCTGATTTGTTATTGATAATCTATCTTTTTACCATTACCTGATTTTTATTGGTAATCTATCTTTTTACCATTGCCTGATTTGTTATTGATAATCTATCTTTTTACCATTACCTGATTTTTATTGGTAATCTATCTTTTTACCATTACCTGATTTGTTATTGATAATCAATCTTTTTACCATTACCTGATTTTTATTGATAATCTATCTTTTTACCATTACCTGATTTTTATTGGTAATCTATCTTTTTACCATTACCTGATTTGTTATTGTTAATATATCTTTTTACCATTACCTGATTTGTTATTGATACTCTAAGTTTTACCATTACCTGATTTGTTATTGTTAATATATCTTTTTACCATTACCTGATTTGTTATTGGTAATCTATCTTTTAACCATTACCTGATTTATTATTGGTAATCTATCTTTTTACCATTACCTGATTTGTTATTGGTAATCTATCTTTTTACCATTACCTGATTTGTTATTGGTAATCTATCTTTTTACCATTACCTGATTTGTTATTGATACTCTAATTTTTACCATTACCTGATTTGATATTGTTAATCTATATTTTTACCATTACCTGATTTGTTATTGATAATCTATCTTTTTACCATTACCTGATTTGTTATTGGTAATCTGTCTTTTTACCATTACCTGATTTGTTATTGATAATCTATCTTTTTACCATTACCTGATTTGTTATTGGTAATCTATCTTTTTACCATTACCTGATTTGTTATTGATACTCTAATTTTTACCATTACCTGATTTGTTATTGTTTATCTATATTTTTACCATTATCTGATTTGTTATTGATAATCTATTTTTTTACCATTACCTGAATTGTTATTGATAATCTATCTTTTTACCATTACCTGAATTGTTATTGATAATCTATCTTTTTACCATTACCTGATTTGTTATAGATAATCTGTCTTTATACCATTACCTGATTTGTTATTGGTAATCTATCTTTTTACCATTACCTGATTTGTTATTGATAATCTATCTTTTTACCTTTACCTGATTTGTTATTGATAACCTATCGTTTTACCATTACCTGATTTGTTTTTGTTAATCTATCTTTTTACCATTACCTGATTTGTTATTGATAATCTATCTTTTTACCATTACCTGATTTGTTATTGGTAATCTGTCTTTTTACCATTACCTGATTTGTTATTGATAATCTATCTTTTTACCATTACCTGATTTGTTATTGATGCTCTAATTTTTACCATTACCTGATTTGTTATTGATAATCTATCTTTTTACCATTACCTGATTTGTTATTAATAATCTATCTTTTTACATTACCTGATTTGTTATTGGTAATCTATCTTTTTACCATTACCTGATTTTTATTGGTAATCTATCTTTTTACCATTACCTGATTTGTTATTGGTAATCTATCTTTTTGCCATTACCTGATTTGTTATTGATTCTCTAATTTTTACCATTACCTGATTTGTTATTGATAATCTATCTTTTTACCATTACCTGATTTGTTATTAATAATCTATCTTTTTACCGTTACCTGATTTGTATTGGTAATCTATCTTTTTACCATTACCTGATTTTTATTGGTAATCTATCTTTTTACCATTACCTGATTTTTATTGGTAATCTATCTTTTTACCATTACCTGATTTGTTATTGTTAATATATCTTTTTACCATTACCTGATTTGTTATTGATACTCTAAGTTTTACCATTACCTGATTTGTTATTGTTAATATATCTTTTTACCATTACCTGATTTGTTATTGGTAATCTATCTTTTAACCATTACCTGATTTATTATTGGTAATCTATCTTTTTACCATTACCTGATTTGTCATTGATAATCTATCTTTTTACCATTACCTGATTTGTTATTGATAATCTATCTTTTTACCATTACCTGATTTGTTATTGGTAATCTATCTTTTTACCATTACCTGATTTGTTATTGATAATCTATCTTTTTACATTACCTGATTTGTTATTGGTAATCTATCTTTTTACCATTACCTGATTTTTATTGGTAATCTATCTTTTTACCATTACCTGATTTGTTATTGGTAATCTATCTTTTTACCATTACCTGATTTGTTATTGATGCTCTAATTTTTACCATAACCTGATTTGTTATTGATAATCTATCTTTTTACCATTACCTGATTTGTTATTGATAATCTATCTTTTAACCATTACCTGATTTTTATTGGTAATCTATCTTTTTACCATTACCTGATTTGTTATTGATAAACTATCTTTTTACCATTACCTGATTTTTATTGGTAATCTATCTTTTTACCATTACCTGATTTGTTATTGATAATCTATCTTTTTACCATTACCTGATTTTTATTGGTAATCTATCTTTTTACCATTACCTGATTTGTTATTGATAATCTATCTTTTTACCATTACCTGATTTTTATTGGTAATCTATCTTTTTACCATTACCTGATTTGTTATTGATAATCAATCTTTTTACCATTACCTGATTTTTATTGATAATCTATCTTTTTACCATTACCTGATTTTTATTGGTAATCTATCTTTTTACCATTACCTGATTTGTTATTGTTAATATATCTTTTTACCATTACCAGATTTGTTATTGATACTCTAAGTTTTACCATTACCTGATTTGTTATTGTTAATATATCTTTTTACCATTACCTGATTTGTTATTGGTAATCTATCTTTTAACCATTACCTGATTTATTATTGGTAATCTATCTTTTTACCATTACCTGATTTGTTATTGGTAATCTATCTTTTTACCATTACCTGATTTGTTATTGATAATCTATCTTTTTACCATTACCTGATTTGTTATTGATACTCTAATTTTTACCATTACCTGATTTGTTATTGTTAATCTATCTTTTTACCATTACCTGATTTGTTATTGGTAATCTATCTTTTTACCATTACCTGATTTGTTATTGGTAATCTGTCTTTTTACCATTACCTGATTTGTTATTGATAATCTATCTTTTTACCATTACCTGATTTGTTATTGGTAATCTATCTTTTTACCATTACCTGAATTGTTATTGATACTCTAATTTTTACCATTACCTGATTTGTTATTGTTTATCTATATTTTTACCATTACCTGATTTGTTATTGATAATCTATTTTTTTTACCATTACCTGAATTGTTATTGATAATCTATCTTTTTACCATTACCTGATTTGTTATAGATAATCTGTCTTTATACCATTACCTGATTTGTTATTGGTAATCTATCTTTTTACCATTACCTGATTTGTTATTGATAATCTATCTTTTTACCTTTACCTGATTTGTTATTGATAATCTATCGTTTTACCATTACCTGATTTGTTTTTGTTAATCTATCTTTTTACCATTACCTGATTTGTTATTGATAATCTATCTTTTTACCATTACCTGATTTGTTATTGGTAATCTGTCTTTTTACCATTACCTGATTTGTTATTGATAATCTATCTTTTTACCATTACCTGATTTGTTATTGTTAATATATCTTTTTACCATTACCTGATTTGTTATTGGTAATCTATCTTTTAACCATTACCTGATTTATTATTGGTAATCTATCTTTTTACCATTACCTGATTTGTTATTGGTAATCTATCTTTTTACCATTACCTGATTTGTTATTGGTAATCTATCTTTTTACCATTACCTGATTTGTTATTGATACTCTAATTTTTACCATTACCTGATTTGTTATTGTTAATCTATATTTTTACCATTACCTGATTTGTTATTGATAATCTATCTTTTTACCATTACCTGATTTGTTATTGGTAATCTGTCTTTTTACCATTACCTGATTTGTTATTGATAATCTATCTTTTTACCATTACCTGATTTGTTATTGGTAATCTATCTTTTTACCATTACCTGATTTGTTATTGATACTCTAATTTTTACCATTACCTGATTTGTTATTGTTTATCTATATTTTTACCATTATCTGATTTGTTATTGATAATCTATTTTTTTACCATTACCTGAATTGTTATTGATAATCTATCTTTTTACCATTACCTGAATTGTTATTGATAATCTATCTTTTTACCATTACCTGATTTGTTATAGATAATCTGTCTTTATACCATTACCTGATTTGTTATTGGTAATCTATCTTTTTACCATTACCTGATTTGTTATTGATAATCTATGTTTTTACCTTTACCTGATTTGTTATTGATAATCTATCGTTTTACCATTACCTGATTTGTTTTTGTTAATCTATCTTTTTACCATTACC
This sequence comes from Siphonodentalium dalli, assembly GCA_032622095.1. Classification (NCBI taxonomy): domain Eukaryota; kingdom Metazoa; phylum Mollusca; class Scaphopoda; order Gadilida; family Siphonodentaliidae; genus Siphonodentalium; species Siphonodentalium dalli. The sequence continues at coordinate 116,942,783 of CP136069.1, forward strand.
TGATTTGTTATTGATAATCTATCTTTTTACCATTACCTGATTTGTTATTGGTAATCTGTCTTTTTACCATTACCTGATTTGTTATTGATAATCTATCTTTTTACCATTACCTGATTTGTTATTGATGCTCTAATTTTTACCATTACCTGATTTGTTATTGATAATCTATCTTTTTACCATTACCTGATTTGTTATTAATAATCTATCTTTTTACATTACCTGATTTGTTATTGGTAATCTATCTTTTTACCATTACCTGATTTTTATTGGTAATCTATCTTTTTACCATTACCTGATTTGTTATTGGTAATCTATCTTTTTACCATTACCTGATTTGTTATTGATTCTCTAATTTTTACCATTACCTGATTTGTTATTGATAATCTATCTTTTTACCATTACCTGATTTGTTATTAATAATCTATCTTTTTACCATTACCTGATTTGTATTGGTAATCTATCTTTTTACCATTACCTGATTTTTATTGGTAATCTATCTTTTTACCATTACCTGATTTTTATTGGTAATCTATCTTTTTACCATTACCTGATTTGTTATTGTTAATATATCTTTTTACCATTACCTGATTTGTTATTGATACTCTAAGTTTTACCATTACCTGATTTGTTATTGTTAATATATCTTTTTACCATTACCTGATTTGTTATTGGTAATCTATCTTTTAACCATTACCTGATTTATTATTGGTAATCTATCTTTTTACCATTACCTGATTTGTCATTGATAATCTATCTTTTTACCATTACCTGATTTGTTATTGATAATCTATCTTTTTACCATTACCTGATTTGTTATTGGTAATCTATCTTTTTACCATTACCTGATTTGTTATTGATAATCTATCTTTTTACATTACCTGATTTGTTATTGGTAATCTATCTTTTTACCATTACCTGATTTTTATTGGTAATCTATCTTTTTACCATTACCTGATTTGTTATTGGTAATCTATCTTTTTACCATTACCTGATTTGTTATTGATGCTCTAATTTTTACCATAACCTGATTTGTTATTGATAATCTATCTTTTTACCATTACCTGATTTGTTATTGATAATCTATCTTTTAACCATTACCTGATTTTTATTGGTAATCTATCTTTTTACCATTACCTGATTTGTTATTGATAAACTATCTTTTTACCATTACCTGATTTTTATTGGTAATCTATCTTTTTACCATTACCTGATTTGTTATTGATAATCTATCTTTTTACCATTACCTGATTTTTATTGGTAATCTATCTTTTTACCATTACCTGATTTGTTATTGGTAATCTATCTTTTTACCATTACCTGATTTTTATTGGTAATCTATCTTTTTACCATTACCTGATTTGTTATTGATAATCAATCTTTTTACCATTACCTGATTTTTATTGATAATCTATCTTTTTACCATTACCTGATTTTTATTGGTAATCTATCTTTTTACCATTACCTGATTTGTTATTGTTAATATATCTTTTTACCATTACCTGATTTGTTATTGATACTCTAAGTTTTACCATTACCTGATTTGTTATTGTTAATATATCTTTTTACCATTACCTGATTTGTTATTGGTAATCTATCTTTTAACCATTACCTGATTTATTATTGGTAATCTATCTTTTTACCATTACCTGATTTGTTATTGGTAATCTATCTTTTTACCATTACCTGATTTGTTATTGATAATCTATCTTTTTACCATTACCTGATTTGTTATTGATACTCTAATTTTTACCATTACCTGATTTGTTATTGTTAATCTATCTTTTTACCATTACCTGATTTGTTATTGGTAATCTATCTTTTTACCATTACCTGATTTGTTATTGGTAATCTGTCTTTTTACCATTACCTGATTTGTTATTGATAATCTATCTTTTTACCATTACCTGATTTGTTATTGGTAATCTATCTTTTTACCATTACCTGATTTGTTATTGATACTCTAATTTTTACCATTACCTGATTTGTTATTGTTTATCTATATTTTTACCATTACCTGATTTGTTATTGATAATCTATTTTTTTTACCATTACCTGAATTGTTATTGATAATCTATCTTTTTACCATTACCTGATTTGTTATAGATAATCTGTCTTTATACCATTACCTGATTTGTTATTGGTAATCTATCTTTTTACCATTACCTGATTTGTTATTGATAATCTATCTTTTTACCTTTACCTGATTTGTTATTGATAATCTATCGTTTTACCATTACCTGATTTGTTTTTGTTAATCTATCGTTTTACCATTACCTGATTTGTTTTTGTTAATCTATCTTTTTACCATTACCTGATTTGTTATTGATAATCTATCTTTTTACCATTACCTGATTTGTTATTGGTAATCTGTCTTTTTACCATTACCTGATTTGTTATTGATGCTCTAATTTTTACCATTACCTGATTTGTTATTGATAATCTATCTTTTTACCATTACCTGATTTGTTATTAATAATCTATCTTTTTACCATTACCTGATTTGTTATTAATAATCTATCTTTTTACCATTACCTGATTTTTATTGGTAATCTATCTTTTTACCATTACCTGATTTGTTATTGATAATCTATCTTTTTACCATTACCTGATTTTTATTGGTAATCTATCTTTTTACCATTACCTGATTCGTTATTGATAATCTATCTTTTTATCATTACCTGATTTTTATTGGTAATCTATCTTTTTACCATTACCTGATTTGTTATTGATAATCTATCTTTTTACATTACCTGATTTGTTATTGGTAATCTGTCTTTTTACCATTACCTGATTTGTTATTGATAATCTATCTTTTTACCATTACCTGATTTTTATTGGTAATCTATCTTTTTACCATTACCTGATTTGTTATTGGTAATCTATCTTTTTACCATTACCTGATTTGTTATTGATGCTCTAATTTTTACCATTACCTGATTTGTTATTGATAATCTATCTTTTTACCATTACCTGATTTGTTATTTATAATCTATCTTTTTACCATTACCTGATTTGTTATTGGTAATCTATCTTTTTACCATTACCTGATTTGTTATTGATAATCTATCTTTTTACCATTACCTGATTTGTTATTGATAATCTATCTTTTTACCATTAGGCGACACCAATTTTTAAGTCTGGTTTACGAACATGTGGGGAGAAAAAAAGTAGATGCAGGAGGGAAAAAAATAAAAATAAAAAAAATTGTTCCCCCGATTTATATCAAGTAAATCGTGGAATTTTACATAAATTTTACAAAAATTGTGAAAAAATGTTTTTGAATGAAATTCTGAACCAAACAAGACATTTCTTGTCATGAAATACATGAAAATATGGATCTGTAAATGATCATAAGCAGAACCGGATGCGACAGCACATGAAAATCAGTACGCGTGTAAAAACATTTGGGAGAAAAAAGTTTTTGTTTTTTTTCATGAAATGGAAAAAAAGTTGTAGGAGGTGTTCGTAAACCAGACTTATAAATTGGTGTCGCCTTACCTGATTTGTTATTGGTAATCTGTCTTTTTACCATTACCTGATTTGTTATTGATAATCTATCTTTTTACCATTACCTGATTTTTATTGGTAATCTATCTTTTTACCATTACCTGATTTGTTATCGGTAATCTATCTTTTTACCATTACCTGATTTGTTATTGATGCTCTAATTTTTACCATTACCTGATTTGTTATTGATGCTCTAATTTTTACCATTACCTGATTTGTTATTGATAATCTATCTTTTTACCATTACCTGATTTGTTATTGGTAATCTATCTTTTTACCTTTACCTGATTTGTTATTGATGCTCTAATTTTTACCATTACCTGATTTGTTATTGATAATCTATCTTTTTACCATTACCTGATTTGTTATTGATAATCTATCTTTTTACCATTACCTGATTTGTTATTGATAATCTATCTTTTTACCATTACCTGATTTGTTATTGATAATCTATCTTTTTACCATTACCTGATTTGTTATTGATAATCTATCTTTTTACCATTACCTGATTTGTTATTGGTAATCTGTCTTTTTACCATTACCTGATTTGTTATTGATAATCTATCTTTTTACCATTACCTGATTTGTTATTGATAATCTATCTTTTTACCATTACCTGATTTGTTATTGGTAATCTATCTTTTTACCATTACCTGATTTGTTATTGATAATCTATCTTTTTACATTACCTGATTTGTTATTGGTAATCTATCTTTTTACCATTACCTGATTTTTATTGGTAATCTATCTTTTTACCATTACCTGATTTGTTATTGGTAATCTATCTTTTTACCATTACCTGATTTGTTATTGATGCTCTAATTTTTACCATAACCTGATTTGTTATTGATAATCTATCTTTTTACCATTACCTGATTTGTTATTGATAATCTATCTTTTAACCATTACCTGATTTTTATTGGTAATCTATCTTTTTACCATTACCTGATTTGTTATTGATAAACTATCTTTTTACCATTACCTGATTTTTATTGGTAATCTATCTTTTTACCATTACCTGATTTGTTATTGATAATCTATCTTTTTACCATTACCTGATTTTTATTGGTAATCTATCTTTTTACCATTACCTGATTTGTTATTGGTAATCTATCTTTTTACCATTACCTGATTTTTATTGGTAATCTATCTTTTTACCATTACCTGATTTGTTATTGATAATCAATCTTTTTACCATTACCTGATTTTTATTGATAATCTATCTTTTTACCATTACCTGATTTTTATTGGTAATCTATCTTTTTACCATTACCTGATTTGTTATTGTTAATATATCTTTTTACCATTACCTGATTTGTTATTGATACTCTAAGTTTTACCATTACCTGATTTGTTATTGTTAATATATCTTTTTACCATTACCTGATTTGTTATTGGTAATCTATCTTTTAACCATTACCTGATTTATTATTGGTAATCTATCTTTTTACCATTACCTGATTTGTTATTGGTAATCTATCTTTTTACCATTACCTGATTTGTTATTGATAATCTATCTTTTTACCATTACCTGATTTGTTATTGATACTCTAATTTTTACCATTACCTGATTTGTTATTGTTAATCTATCTTTTTACCATTACCTGATTTGTTATTGGTAATCTATCTTTTTACCATTACCTGATTTGTTATTGGTAATCTGTCTTTTTACCATTACCTGATTTGTTATTGATAATCTATCTTTTTACCATTACCTGATTTGTTATTGGTAATCTATCTTTTTACCATTACCTGATTTGTTATTGATACTCTAATTTTTACCATTACCTGATTTGTTATTGTTTATCTATATTTTTACCATTACCTGATTTGTTATTGATAATCTATTTTTTTTACCATTACCTGAATTGTTATTGATAATCTATCTTTTTACCATTACCTGATTTGTTATAGATAATCTGTCTTTATACCATTACCTGATTTGTTATTGGTAATCTATCTTTTTACCATTACCTGATTTGTTATTGATAATCTATCTTTTTACCTTTACCTGATTTGTTATTGATAATCTATCGTTTTACCATTACCTGATTTGTTTTTGTTAATCTATCGTTTTACCATTACCTGATTTGTTTTTGTTAATCTATCTTTTTACCATTACCTGATTTGTTATTGATAATCTATCTTTTTACCATTACCTGATTTGTTATTGGTAATCTGTCTTTTTACCATTACCTGATTTGTTATTGATGCTCTAATTTTTACCATTACCTGATTTGTTATTGATAATCTATCTTTTTACCATTACCTGATTTGTTATTAATAATCTATCTTTTTACCATTACCTGATTTGTTATTAATAATCTATCTTTTTACCATTACCTGATTTTTATTGGTAATCTATCTTTTTACCATTACCTGATTTGTTATTGATAATCTATCTTTTTACCATTACCTGATTTTTATTGGTAATCTATCTTTTTACCATTACCTGATTCGTTATTGATAATCTATCTTTTTATCATTACCTGATTTTTATTGGTAATCTATCTTTTTACCATTACCTGATTTGTTATTGATAATCTATCTTTTTACATTACCTGATTTGTTATTGGTAATCTGTCTTTTTACCATTACCTGATTTGTTATTGATAATCTATCTTTTTACCATTACCTGATTTTTATTGGTAATCTATCTTTTTACCATTACCTGATTTGTTATTGGTAATCTATCTTTTTACCATTACCTGATTTGTTATTGATGCTCTAATTTTTACCATTACCTGATTTGTTATTGATAATCTATCTTTTTACCATTACCTGATTTGTTATTTATAATCTATCTTTTTACCATTACCTGATTTGTTATTGGTAATCTATCTTTTTACCATTACCTGATTTGTTATTGATAATCTATCTTTTTACCATTACCTGATTTGTTATTGATAATCTATCTTTTTACCATTAGGCGACACCAATTTTTAAGTCTGGTTTACGAACATGTGGGGAGAAAAAAAGTAGATGCAGGAGGGAAAAAAATAAAAATAAAAAAAATTGTTCCCCCGATTTATATCAAGTAAATCGTGGAATTTTACATAAATTTTACAAAAATTGTGAAAAAATGTTTTTGAATGAAATTCTGAACCAAACAAGACATTTCTTGTCATGAAATACATGAAAATATGGATCTGTAAATGATCATAAGCAGAACCGGATGCGACAGCACATGAAAATCAGTACGCGTGTAAAAACATTTGGGAGAAAAAAGTTTTTGTTTTTTTTCATGAAATGGAAAAAAAGTTGTAGGAGGTGTTCGTAAACCAGACTTATAAATTGGTGTCGCCTTACCTGATTTGTTATTGGTAATCTGTCTTTTTACCATTACCTGATTTGTTATTGATAATCTATCTTTTTACCATTACCTGATTTTTATTGGTAATCTATCTTTTTACCATTACCTGATTTGTTATCGGTAATCTATCTTTTTACCATTACCTGATTTGTTATTGATGCTCTAATTTTTACCATTACCTGATTTGTTATTGATGCTCTAATTTTTACCATTACCTGATTTGTTATTGATAATCTATCTTTTTACCATTACCTGATTTGTTATTGGTAATCTATCTTTTTACCTTTACCTGATTTGTTATTGATGCTCTAATTTTTACCATTACCTGATTTGTTATTGATAATCTATCTTTTTACCATTACCTGATTTGTTATTGATAATCTATCTTTTTACCATTACCTGATTTGTTATTGATAATCTATCTTTTTACCATTACCTGATTTGTTATTGATAATCTATCTTTTTACCATTACCTGATTTGTTATTGATAATCTATCTTTTTACCATTACCTGATTTGTTATTGGTAATCTGTCTTTTTACCATTACCTGATTTGTTATTGATAATCTATCTTTTTACCATTACCTGATTTTTATTGGTAATCTATCTTTTTACCATTACCTGATTTTTATTGGTAATCTATCTTTTTACCATTACCTGATTTGTTATTGGTAATCTATCTTTTTACCATTACCTGATTTGTTATTGATGCTCTAATTTTTACCATTACCTGATTTGTTATTGATAATCTATCTTTTTACCATTACCTGATTTGTTATTGGTAATCTATCTTTTTACCATTACCTGATTTGTTATTGATACTCTAATTTTTACCATTACCTGATTTGTTATTGATACTCTAATTTTTACCATTACCTGATTTGTTATTGTTAATCTATCTTTTTACCATTACCTGATTTGTTATTGATAATCTATCTTTTTACATTACCTGATTTGTTATTGGTAATCTATCTTTTTACCATTACCTGATTTTAATTGGTAATCTATCTTTTTACCATTACCTGATTTGTTATTGGTAATCTATCTTTTTACCATTACCTGATTTGTTATTGATGCTCTAATTTTTACCATTACCTGATTTGTTATTGATAATCTATCTTTTTACCATTACCTGATTTGTTATTAATAATCTATCTTTTTACCATTACCTGATTTTTATTGGTAATCTATCTTTTTACCATTACCTGATTTGTTATTGATAATCTATCTTTTTACCATTACCTTATTTTTATTGGTAATCTATCTTTTTACCATTACCTGATTTGTTATTGATAATCTATCTTTTTACCATTACCTGATTTTTATTGGTAATCTATCTTTTTACCATTACCTGATTTGTTATTGATAATCTATCTTTTTACCATTACCTGATTTTTATTGGTAATCTATCTTTTTACCATTACCTGATTTGTTATTGGTAATCTATCTTTTTACCATTACCTGATTTTTATTGGTAATCTATCTTTTTACCATTACCTGATTTGTTATTGGTAATCTATCTTTTTACCATTACCTGATTTGTTATTGATGCTCTAATTTTTACCATTACCTGATTTGTTATTGATAATCTATCTTTTTACCATTACCTGATTTGTTATTGATAATCTATCTTTTAACCATTACCTGATTTGTTATTGGTAATCTATCTTTTTACCATTACCTGATTTGTTATTGATAATCTATCTTTTTACCATTACCTGATTTTTATTGGAAATCTATCTTTTTACCATTACCTGATTTGTTATTGGTAATCTATCTTTTTACAATTACCTGATTTGTTATTGATAATCTATCTTTTTACCATTACCTGATTTGTTATTGATAATCTATCTTTTTACCATTACCTGATTTGTTATTGGTAATCTATCTTTTTACCATTACCTGATTTGTTATTGGTAATCTATCTTTTTACCATTACCTGATTTGTTATTGATGCTCTAATTGTTACCATTACCTGATTTGTTATTGATAATCTATCTTTTTACCATTATCTGATTTGTTATTGATAATCTATCTTTTTACCATTACCTGATTTGTTATTGGTAATCTATCTTTTTACCATTACCTGATTTGTTATTGATAATCTATCTTTTTACCATTACCTGATTTTTATTGGAAATCTATCTTTTTACCATTACCTGATTTGTTATTGGTAATCTATCTTTTTAACATTACCTGATTTGTTATTGATGCTCTAATTTTTACCATTACCTGATTTGTTATTGATAATCTATCTTTTTACCATTACCTGATTTGTTATTGATAATCTATCTTTTTACCATTACCTGATTTGTTATTGATAATCTATCTTTTTACCATTACCTGATTTGTTATTGGTAATCTATCTTTTTACCATTACCTGATTTGTTATTGATAATCTATCTTTTTACCATTACCTGATTTGTTATTGATAATCTATCTTTTTACCATTACCTGATTTGTTATTGGTAATCTGTCTTTTTACCATTACCTGATTTGTTATTGATAATCTATCTTTTTACCATTACCTGATTTTTATTGGTAATCTATCTTTTTACCATTACCTGATTTGTTATTGGTAATCTATCTTTTTACCATTACCTGATTTGTTATTGGTAATCTATCTTTTTACCATTACCTGATTTGTTATTGATGCTCTAATTTTTACCATTACCTGATTTGTTATTGATAATCTATCTTTTTACCATTACCTGATTTGTTATTGATAATCTATCTTTTTACCATTACCTGATTTGTTATTGGTAATCTATCTTTTTACCATTACCTGATTTGTTATTGATACTCTAATTTTTACCATTACCTGATTTGTTATTGTTAATCTATCTTTTTACCATTACCTGATTTGTTATTGATAATCTATCTTTTTACATTACCTGATTTGTTATTTGTAATCTATCTTTTTACCATTACCTGATCTTTATTGGTAATCTATCTTTTTACCATTACCTGATTTCTTATTGGTAATCTATCTTTTTACCATTACCTGATTTGTTATTGATGCTCTAATTTTTACCATTACCTGATTTGTTATTGATAATCTATCTTTTTACCATTACCTGATTTGTTATTACTAATCTATCTTTTTACCATTACCTGATTTTTATTGGTAATCTATCTTTTTACCATTACCTGATTTGTTATTGATAATCTATCTTTTTACCATTACCTGATTTTTATTGGTAATCTATCTTTTTACCATTACCTGATTTGTTATTGATAATCTATCTTTTGACCATTACCTGATTTTTATTGGTAATCTATCTTTTTACCATTACCTGATTTGTTATTGATAATCTATCTTTTTACCATTACCTGATTTTTATTGGTAATCTATCTTTTTACCATTACCTGATTTGTTATTGGTAATCTATCTTTTTACCATTACCTGATTTTTATTGGTAATCTATCTTTTTACCATTACCTGATTTGTTATTGGTAATCTATCTTTTTACCATTACCTGATTTGTTATTGATGCTCTAATTTTTACCATTACCTGATTTGTTATTGATAATCTATCTTTTTACCATTACCTGATTTGTTATTGGTAATCTATCTTTTTACCATTACCTGATTTGTTATTGATAATCTATCTTTTTACCATTACCTGATTTTTATTGGAAATCTATCTTTTTACCATTACCTGATTTGTTATTGGTAATCTATCTTTTTAACATTACCTGATTTGTTATTGGTAATCTATCTTTTTAACATTACCTGATTTGTTATTGATGCTCTAATTTTTACCATTACCTGATTTGTTATTGATAATCTATCTTTTTACCATTATCTGATTTGTTATTGATAATCTATCTTTTTACCATTACCTGATTTGTTATTGATAATCTATCTTTTTACCATTACCTGATTTGTTATTGATAATCTATCTTTTTACCATTACCTGATTTTTATTGGTAATCTATCTTTTTACCATTACCTGATTTGTTATTGGTAATCTATCTTTTTACCATTACCTGATTTTTATTGGTAATCTATCTTTTTACCATTACCTGATTTGTTATTGGTAATCTATCTTTTTACCATTACCTGATTTGTTATTGATGCTCTAATTTTTACCATTACCTGGTTTGTTATTGATAATCTATCCCTTTTTACCATTACCTGATTTGTTATTGGTAATCTATCTTTTTACCATTACCTGATTTGTTATTGATAATCTATCTTTTTACCATTACCTGATTTTTATTGGTAATCTATCTTTTTACCATTACCTGATTTGTTATTGATAATATATCTTTTTACCATTACCTGATTTTTATTGGTAATCTATCTTTTTACCATTACCTGATTTGTTATTGATAATCTATCTTTTTACCATTACCTGATTTTTATTGGTAATCTATCTTTTTACCATTACCTGATTTGTTATTGATAATCAATCTTTTTACCATCACCTGATTTTATTGGTAATCTATCTTTTTACCATTACCTGATTTTTATTGGTAATCTGTCTTTTTACCATTACCTGATTTGTTATTGTTAATATATCTTTTTACCATTACCTGATTTGTTATTGATACTCTAAGTTTCACCATTACCTGATTTGTTATTGTTAATATAACTTTTAACCATTACCTGATTTGTTATTGGTAATCTATCTTTTAACCATTACCTGATTTATTATTGGTAATCTATCTTTTTACCATTACCTGATTTGTTATTGATAATCTATCTTTTTACCATTACCTGATTTGTTATTGATAATCTATCTTTTTACCATTACCTGATTTGTTATTGATAATCTATCTTTTTACCATTACCTGATTTGTTATTGGTAATCTATCTTTTTACCATTACCTGATTTGTTATTGAGAATCTATCTTTTTACCATTACCTGATTTGTTATTGATAATCTATCTTTTTACCATTACCTGATTTGTTATTGGTAATCTATCTTTTTACCATTACCTGATTTGTTATTGATAATCTATCTTTTTACCATTACCTGATTTTGTATTGGTAATCTGTCTTTTTACCATTACCTGATTTGTTATTGATAATCTATCTTTTTACCATTACCTGATTTTTATTGGTAATCTATCTTTTTACCATTATCTGATTTGTTATTGGTAATCTATCTTTTTACCATTACCTGATTTGTTATTGATGCTCTAATTTTTACCATTACCTGATTTGTTATTGATAATCTATCTTTTTACCATTACCTGATTTGTTATTGATAATCTATCTTTTTACCATTACCTGATTTGTTATTGGTAATCTATCTTTTTACCATTACCTGATTTGTTATTGATACTCTAATTTTTACCATTACCTGATTTGTTATTGTTAATCTATCTTTTTACCATTACCTGATTTGTTATTGATAATCTATCTTTACATTACCTGATTTGTTATTGGTAATCTATCTTTTTACCATTACCTGATTTTTATTGGTAATCTATCTTTTTACCATTACCTGATTTGTTATTGGTAATCTATCTTTTTACCATTACCTGATTTGTTATTGATGCTCTAATTTTTACCATTACCTGATTTGTTATTGATAATCTATCTTTTTACCATTACCTGATTTGTTATTAATAATCTATCTTTTTACCATTACCTGATTTTTATTGGTAAACTATCTTTTTACCATTACCTGATTTTTATTGGTAATTTATCTTTTTACCATTACCTGATTTGTTATTGATAATCTATCTTTTTACCATTACCTGATTTTTATTGGTAATCTATCTTTTTACCATTATCTGATTTGTTATTGGTAATCTATCTTTTTACCATTACCTGATTTGTTATTGATGCTCTAATTTTTACCATTACCTGATTTGTTATTGATAATCTATCTTTTTACCATTACCTGATTTGTTATTGATAATCTATCTTTTTACCATTACCTGATTTGTTATTGGTAATCTATCTTTTTACCATTACCTGATTTGTTATTGATAATCTATCTTTTTACCATTACCTGATTTTGTATTGGTAATCTGTCTTTTTACCATTACCTGATTTGTTATTGATAATCTATCTTTTTACCATTACCTGATTTTTATTGGTAATCTATCTTTTTACCATTATCTGATTTGTTATTGGTAATCTATCTTTTTACCATTACCTGATTTGTTATTGATGCTCTAATTTTTACCATTACCTGATTTGTTATTGATAATCTATCTTTTTACCATTACCTGATTTGTTATTGATAATCTATCTTTTTACCATTACCTGATTTGTTATTGGTAATCTATCTTTTTACCATTACCTGATTTGTTATTGATACTCTAATTTTTACCATTACCTGATTTGTTATTGTTAATCTATCTTTTTACCATTACCTGATTTGTTATTGATAATCTATCTTTTTACATTACCTGATTTGTTATTGGTAATCTATCTTTTTACCATTACCTGATTTTTATTGGTAATCTATCTTTTTACCATTACCTGATTTGTTATTGGTAATCTATCTTTTTACCATTACCTGATTTGTTATTGATGCTCTAATTTTTACCATTACCTGATTTGTTATTGATAATCTATCTTTTTACCATTACCTGATTTGTTATTAATAATCTATCTTTTTACCATTACCTGATTTTTATTGGTAATCTATCTTTTTACCATTACCTGATTTTTATTGGTAATCTATCTTTTTACCATTACCTGATTTGTTATTGATAATCTATCTTTTTACCATTACCTGATTTGTTATTGTTAATATATCTTTTTACCATTACCTGATTTGTTATTGATACTCTAAGTTTCACCATTACCTGATTTGTTATTGTTAATATAACTTTTTACCATTACCTGATTTGTTATTGGTAATCTATCTTTTTACCATTACCTGATTTGTTATTGATAATCAATCTTTTTACCATCACCTGATTTTATTGGTAATCTATCTTTTTACCATTACCTGATTTTTATTGGTAATCTGTCTTTTTACCATTACCTGATTTGTTATTGTTAATATATCTTTTTACCATTACCTGATTTGTTATTGATACTCTAAGTTTCACCATTACCTGATTTGTTATTGTTAATATAACTTTTTACCATTACCTGATTTGTTATTGGTAATCTATCTTTTAACCATTACCTGATTTATTATTGGTAATCTATCTTTTTACCATTACCTGATTTGTTATTGATAATCTATCTTTTTACCATTACCTGATTTGTTATTGATAATCTATCTTTTTACCATTACCTGATTTGTTATTGATAATCTATCTTTTTACCATTACCTGATTTGTTATTGGTAATCTATCTTTTTACCATTACCTGATTTGTTATTGAGAATCTATCTTTTTACCATTACCTGATTTGTTATTGGTAATCTATCTTTTTACCATTACCTGATTCGTTATTGATAATCTATCTTTTTACCATTACCTGATTTTGTATTGGTAATCTGTCTTTTTACCATTACCTGATTTGTTATTGATAATCTATCTTTTTACCATTACCTGATTTTTATTGGTAATCTATCTTTTTACCATTATCTGATTTGTTATTGGTAATCTATCTTTTTACCATTACCTGATTTGTTATTGATGCTCTAATTTTTACCATTACCTGATTTGTTATTGATAATCTATCTTTTTACCATTACCTGATTTGTTATTGATAATCTATCTTTTTACCATTACCTGATTTGTTATTGGTAATCTATCTTTTTACCATTACCTGATTTGTTATTGATACTCTAATTTTTACCATTACCTGATTTGTAATTATTAATCTATCTTTTTACCATTACCTGATTTGTTATTGATATTCTATCTTTTTACATTACCTGATTTGTTATTGGTAATCTATCTTTTTACCATTACCTGATTTTTATTGGTAATCTATCTTTTTACCATTACCTGATTTGTTATTGGTAATCTATCTTTTTACCATTACCTGATTTGTTATTGATGCTCTAATTTTTACCATTACCTGATTTGTTATTGATAATCTATCTTTTTACCATTACCTGATTTGTTATTAATAATCTATCTTTTTACCATTACCTGATTTTTATTGGTAATCTATCTTTTTACCATTACCTGATTTTTATTGGTAATCTATCTTTTTACCATTACCTGATTTGTTATTGATAATCTATCTTTTTACCATTACCTGATTTGTTATTGATAATCTATTTTTTTACCATTACCTGAATTGTTATTTATAATCTATCTTTTTACCATTACCTGATTTGTTATTGGTAATCTATCTTTTTACCATTACCTGATTTGTTATTGATAATCTATCTTTTTACCATTAGCTGATTTGTTATTGATAATCTATCTTTTTACCATTAGGCGACACCAATTTTTAAGTCTGGTTTACGAACATGTGGGGAGAAAAAAAGTAGATGCAGGAGGGAAAAAAATAAAAAATAAAAAAAAATGTCCCCCCGATTTATATCAAGTAAATCGTGGAATTTTACATAAATTTTACAAAAATTGTGAAAAAATGTTTTTGAATGAAATTCTGAACCAAACAAGACATTTCTTGTCATGAAATACATGAAAATATGGATCTGTAAATGATCATAAGCAGAACCGGATGCGACAGCACATGAAAATCAGTACGCGTGTAAAAACATTTGGGAGAAAAAAGTTTTTGTGTTTTTTCATGAAATGGAAAAAAAGTTGTAGGAGGTGTTCGTAAACCAGACTTATAAATTGGTGTCGCCTTACCTGATTTGTTATTGGTAATCTGTCTTTTTACCATTACCTGATTTGTTATTGATAATCTATCTTTTTACCATTACCTGATTTTTATTGGTAATCTATCTTTTTACCATTACCTGATTTTTTATTGGTAATCTATCTTTTTACCATTACCTGATTTGTTATTGATGCTCTAATTTTTACCATTACCTGATTTGTTATTGATGCTCTAATTTTTACCATTACCTGATTTGTTATTGATAATCTATCTTTTTACCATTACCTGATTTGTTATTGGTAATCTATCTTTTTACCATTACCTGATTTGTTATTGATGCTCTAATTTTTACCATTACCTGATTTGTTATTGATAATCTATCTTTTTACCATTACCTGATTTGTTATTGATAATCTATCTTTTTACCATTACCTGATTTGTTATTGGTAATCTATCTTTTTACCATTACCTGATTTGTTATTGATAATCTATCTTTTTACCATTACCTGGTTTGTTATTGATAATCTATCTTTTTACCATTACCTGATTTGTTATTGGTAATCTGTCTTTTTACCATTACCTGATTTGTTATTGATAATCTATCTTTTTACCATTACCTGATTTTTATTGGTAATCTATCTTTTTACCATTACCTGATTTGTTATTGGTAATCTATCTTTTTACCATTACCTGATTTGTTATTGATGCTCTAATTTTTACCATTACCTGATTTGTTATTGATAATCTATCTTTTTACCATTACCTGATTTGTTATTGATAATCTATCTTTTTACCATTACCTGATTTGTTATTGGTAATCTATCTTTTTACCATTACCTGATTTGTTATTGATACTCTAATTTTTACCATTACCTGATTTGTTATTGTTAATCTATCTTTTTACCATTACCTGATTTGTTATTGATAATCTATCTTTTTACATTACCTGATTTGTTATTGGTAATCTATCTTTTTAACATTACCTGATTTTTATTGGTAATCTATCTTTTTACCATTACCTGATTTGTTATTGGTAATCTATCTTTTTACCATTACCTGATTTGTTATTGATGCTCTAATTTTTACCATTACCTGATTTGTTATTGATAATCTATCTTTTTACCATTACCTGATTTGTTATTAATAATCTATCTTTTTACCATTACCTGATTTTTATTGGTAATCTATCTTTTTACCATTACCTGATTTGTTATTGATAATATATCTTTTTACCATTACCTTATTTTTATTGGTAATCTATCTTTTTACCATTACCTGATTTGTTATTGATAATCTATCTTTTTACCATTACCTGATTTTTATTGGTAATCTATCTTTTTACCATTACCTGATTTGTTATTGATAATCTATCTTTTTACCATTACCTGATTTGTTATTGATAATCTATCTTTTTACATTACCTGATTTGTTATTGGTAATCTATCTTTTTAACATTACCTGATTTTTATTGGTAATCTATCTTTTTACCATTACCTGATTTGTTATTGGTAATCTATCTTTTTACCATTACCTGATTTGTTATTGATGCTCTAATTTTTACCATTACCTGATTTGTTATTGATAATCTATCTTTTTACCATTACCTGATTTGTTATTAATAATCTATCTTTTTACCATTACCTGATTTGTTATTGGTAATCTATCTTTTTACCATTACCTGATTTTTATTGGTAATCTATCTTTTTACCATTACCTGATTTGTTATTGGTAATCTATCTTTTTACCATTACCTGATTTGTTATTGATGCTCTAATTTTTACCATTACCTGATTTGTTATTGATAATCTATCTTTTTACCATTACCTGATTTGTTATTGATAATCTATCTTTTTACCATTACCTGATTTGTTATTGGTAATCTATCTTTTTACCATTACCTGATTTGTTATTGATAATCTATCTTTTTACCATTACCTGATTTTTATTGGAAATCTATCTTTTTACCATTACCTGATTTGTTATTGGTAATCTATCTTTTTAACATTACCTAGTTGTTATTGATGCTCTAATTTTTACCATTACCTGATTTGTTATTGATAATCTATCTTTTTACAATTACCTGATTTGTTATTGATAATCTATCTTTTTACCATTACCTGATTTGTTATTGATAATCTATCTTTTTACCATTACCTGATTTGTTACTGGTAATCTATCTTTTTACCATTACCTGATTTGTTATTGGTAATCTATCTTTTTACCATTACCTGATTTGTTATTGATGCTCTAATTTTTACCATTACCTGATTTGTTATTGATAATCTATCTTTTTACCATTACCTGATTTGTTATTGATAATCTATCTTTTTACCATTACCTGATTTGTTATTGGTAATCTATCTTTTTACCATTACATGATTTGTTATTGATAATCTATCTTTTTACCATTACCTGATTTTTATTGGAAATCTATCTTTTTACCATTACCTGATTTGTTATTGGTAATCTATCTTTTTAACATTACCTGATTTGTTATTGATGCTCTAATTTTTACCATTACCTGATTTGTTATTGATAATTTATCTTTTTACCATTACCTGATTTGTTATTGATAATCTATCTTTTTACCATTACCTGATTTGTTATTGGTAATCTATCTTTTTACCATTACCTGATTTGTTATTGATACTCTAATTTTTACCATTACCTGATTTGTTATTGTTAATCTATCTTTTTACCATTACCTGATTTGTTATTGATAATCTATCTTTTTACATTACCTGATTTGTTATTTGTAATCTATCTTTTTACCATTACCTGATTTTTATTGGTAATCTATCTTTTTACCATTACCTGATTTGTTATTGGTAATCTATCTTTTTACCAGTACCTGATTTGTTATTGATGCTCTAATTTTTACCATTACCTGATTTGTTATTGATAATCTATCTTTTTACCATTACCTGATTTGTTATTACTAATCTATCTTTTTACCATTACCTGATTTTTATTGGTAATCTATCTTTTTACCATTACCTGATTTGTTATTGATAATCTATCTTTTTACCATTACCTGATTTTTATTGGTAATCTATCTTTTTACCATTAGCTGATTTGTTATTGATAATCTATCTTTTGACCATTACCTGATTTTTATTGGTAATCTATCTTTTTACCATTACCTGATTTTTATTGGTAATCTATGTTTTTACCATTACCTGATTTTTATGGGTAATCTATCTTTTTACCATTACCTGATTTGTTATTGGTAATCTATCTTTTTACCATTACCTGATTTTTATTGGTAATCTATCTTTTTACCATTACCTGATTTGTTATTGGTAATCTATCTTTTTACCATTACCTGATTTGTTATTGATGCTCTAATTTTTACCATTACCTGATTTGTTATTGATAATCTATCTTTTTACCATTACCTGATTTGTTATTAATAATCTATCTTTTTACCATTACCTGATTTGTTATTGGTAATCTATCTTTTTACCATTACCTGATTTGTTATTGGTATTCTATCTTTTTACCATTACCTGATTTGTTATTGGTAATCTATCTTTTTACAATTACCTGATTTGTTATTGGTAATCTATCTTTTTACCATTACCTGATTTGTTATTGATGCTCTAATTTTTACCATTACCTGATTTGTTATTGATAATCTATCTTTTTACCATTACCTGATTTGTTATTGATAATCTATCTTTTTACCATTACCTGATTTGTTATTGGTAATCTATCTTTTTACCATTACCTGATTTGTTATTGATAATCTATCTTTTTACCATTACCTGATTTGTTATTGATAATCTATCTTTTTACCATTACCTGATTTGTTATTGGTAATCTATCTTTTTACCATTACCTGATTTGTTATTGATAATCTATCTTTTTACCATTACCTGATTTTTATTGGTAATCTATCTTTTTACCATTACCTGATTTGTTATTGATAATCAATCTTTTTACCATTACCTGATTTTTATTGGTAATCTATCTTTTTACCATTACCTGATTTTTATTGGTAATCTATCTTTTTACCATTACCTGATTTGTTATTGTTAATAAATCTTTTTACCATTACCTGATTTGTTATTGATACTCTAAGTTTTACCATTACCTGATTTGTTATTGTTAATATAACTTTTTACCATTACCTGATTTGTTATTGGTAATCTATCTTTTAACCATTACCTGATTTATTATTGGTAATCTATCTTTTTACCATTACCTGATTTGTTATTGATAATCTATCTTTTTACCATTACCTGATTTGTTATTGATAATCTATCTTTTTACCATTACCTGATTTGTTATTGATAATCTATCTTTTTACCATTACCTGATTTGTTATTGGTAATCTATCTTTTTACCATTACCTGATTTGTTATTGATGATCTATCTTTTTACCATTACCTGATTTGTTATTGATAATCTATCTTTTTACCATTACCTGATTTGTTATTGGTAATCTGTCTTTTTACCATTACCTGATTTGTTATTGATAATCTATCTTTTTACCATTACCTGATTTTTATTGGTAATCTATCTTTTTACCATTACCTGATTTGTTATTGGTAATCTATCTTTTTACCATTACCTGATTTGTTATTGATGCTCTAATTTTTACCATTACCTGATTTGTTATTGATAATCTATCTTTTTACCATTACCTGATTTGTTATTGATAATCTATCTTTTTACCATTACCTGATTTGTTATTGGTAATCTATCTTTTTACCATTACCTGATTTGTTATTGATACTCTAATTTTTACCATTATCTGATTTGTTATTGTTAATCTATCTTTTTACCATTACCTGATTTGTTATTGATAATCTATCTTTTTACATTACCTGATTTGTTATTGGTAATCTATCTTTTTACCATTACCTGATTTTTATTGGTAATCCATCTTTTTACCATTACCTGATTTTTATTGGTAATCTATCTTTTTACCATTACCTGATTTGTTATTGATGCTCTAATTTTTACCATTACCTGATTTGTTATTGATAATCTATCTTTTTACCATTACCTGATTTGTTATTAATAATCTATCTTTTTACCATTACCTGATTTTTATTGGTAATCTATCTTTTTACCATTACCTGATTTGTTATTGATAATCTATCTTTTTACCATTACCTGATTTTTATTGGTAATCTATCTTTTTACCATTACCTGATTTGTTATTGGTAATCTATCTTTTTACCATTACCTGATTTGTTATTGATGCTCTAATTTTTACCATTACCTGATTTGTTATTGATAATCTATCTTTTTACCATTACCTGATTTGTTATTGGTAATCTATCTTTTTACCATTACCTGATTTGTTATTGATAATCTATCTTTTTACCATTACCTGATTTTTATTGGAAATCTATCTTTTTACCATTACCTGATTTGTTATTAGTAATCTATCTTTTTAACATTACCTGATTTGTTATTGATGCTCTAATTTTTACCATTACCTGATTTGTTATTGATAATCTATCTTTTTACCATTACCTGATTTGTTATTGATAATCTATCTTTTTACCATTACCTGATTTGTTATTGATAATCTATCTTTTTACCATTACCTGATTTGTTATTGATAATCTATCTTTTTACCATTACCTGATTTTTATTGGTAATCTATCTTTTTACCATTACCTGATTTGTTATTGGTAATCTATCTTTTTACCATTACCTGATTTTTATTGATAATCTATCTTTTTACCATTACCTGATTTGTTATTGGTAATCTATCTTTTTACCATTACCTGATTTGTTATTGATGCTCTAATTTTTACCATTACCTGATTTGTTATTGATAATCTATCTTTTTACCATTACCTGATTTGTTATTGATAATCTATCTTTTTACCATTACCTGATTTGTTATTGATAATCTATCTTTTTACCATTACCTGATTTGTTATTGGTAATCTATCTTTTTACCATTACCTGATTTGTTATTGATAATCTATCTTTTTACCATTACCTGATTTGTTATTGGTAATCTATCTTTTTACCATTACCTGATTTTTATTGGTAATCTATCTTTTTACCATTACCTGATTTGTTATTGATAATCTATCTTTTTACCATTACCTGATTTGTTATTGGTAATCTATCTTTTTACCATTACCTGATTTGTTATTGATAATTGTTATTGTTAATCTGTCTTTTTACCATTACCTGATTTGTTATTGATAATCTATCTTTTTACCATTACCTGATTTGTTATTGGTAATCTTTCTTTTTACCATTACCTGATTTGTTATTGATGCTCTAATTTTTACCATTACCTGATTTGTTATTGATAATCTATCTTTTTACCATTACCTGATTTGTTATTAATAATCTATCTTTTTACCATTACCTGATTTTTATTGGTAATCTATCTTTTTACCATTACCTGATTTTTATTGGTAATCTATCTTTTTACCATTACCTGATTTGTTATTGGTAATCTGTCTTTTTACCATTACCTGATTTGTTATTGATAATCTATCTTTTTACCATTACCTGATTTTTATTGGTAATCTATCTTTTTACCATTACCTGATTTGTTATTGGTAATCTATCTTTTTACCATTACCTGACTTGTTATTGATGCTCTAATTTTTACCATTACCTGATTTGTTATTGATGCTCTAATTTTTACCATTACCTGATTTGTTATTGATAATCTATCTTTTTACCATTACCTGATTTGTTATTTATAATCTATCTTTTTACCATTACCTGATTTGTTATTGGTAATCTATCTTTTTACCATTACCTGATTTGTTATTGATAATCTATCTTTTTACCATTAGCTGATTTGTTATTGATAATCTATCTTTTTACCATTAGGCGACACCAATTTTTAAGTCTGGTTTACGAACATGTGGGGAGAAAAAAAGTAGATGCAGGAGGGAAAAAAATAAAAAAAAAAAAAATTGTCCCCCCGATTTATATCAAGTAAATCGTGGAATTTTACATAAATTTTACAAAAATTGTGAAAAAATGTTTTTGAATGAAATTCTGAACCAAACAAGACATTTCTTGTCATGAAATACATGAAAATATGGATCTGTAAATGATCATAAGCAGAACCGGATGCGACAGCACATGAAAATCAGTACGCGTGTAAAAACATTTGGGAGAAAAAAGTTTTTGTTTTTTTTCATGAAATGGAAAAAAAGTTGTAGGAGGTGTTCGTAAACCAGACTTATAAATTGGTGTCGCCTTACCTGATTTGTTATTGGTAATCTGTCTTTTTACCATTACCTGATTTGTTATTGATAATCTATCTTTTTACCATTACCTGATTTTTATTGGTAATCTATCTTTTTACCATTACCTGATTTGTTATTGGTAATCTATCTTTTTACCATTACCTGATTTGTTATTGATGCTCTAATTTTTACCATTACCTGATTTGTTATTGATGCTCTAATTTTTACCATTACCTGATTTGTTATTGATAATCTATCTTTTTACCATTACCTGATTTGTTATTGGTAATCTATCTTTTTACCATTACCTGATTTGTTATTGATGCTCTAATTTTTACCATTACCTGATTTGTTATTGATAATCTATCTTTTTACCATTACCTGATTTGTTATTGATAATCTATCTTTTTACCATTACCTGATTTGTTATTGGTAATCTATCTTTTTACCATTACCTGATTTGTTATTGATAATCTATCTTTTTACCATTACCTGATTTGTTATTGATAATCTATCTTTTTACCATTACCTGATTTGTTATTGGTAATCTGTCTTTTTACCATTACCTGATTTGTTATTGATAATCTATCTTTTTACCATTACCTGATTTTTATTGGTAATCTATCTTTTTACCATTACCTGATTTGTTATTGGTAATCTATCTTTTTACCATTACCTGATTTGTTATTGATGCTCTAATTTTTACCATTACCTGATTTGTTATTGATAATCTATCTTTTTACCATTACCTGATTTGTTATTGATAATCTATCTTTTTACCATTACCTGATTTGTTATTGGTAATCTATCTTTTTACCATTACCTGATTTGTTATTGATACTCTAATTTTTACCATTACCTGATTTGTTATTGTTAATCTATCTTTTTACCATTACCTGATTTGTTATTGATAATCTATCTTTTTACATTACCTGATTTGTTATTGGTAATCTATCTTTTTAACATTACCTGATTTTTATTGGTAATCTATCTTTTTACCATTACCTGATTTGTTATTGGTAATCTATCTTTTTACCATTACCTGATTTGTTATTGATGCTCTAATTTTTACCATTACCTGATTTGTTATTGATAATCTATCTTTTTACCATTACCTGATTTGTTATTAATAATCTATCTTTTTACCATTACCTGATTTTTATTGGTAATCTATCTTTTTACCATTACCTGATTTGTTATTGATAATCTATCTTTTTACCATTACCTTATTTTTATTGGTAATCTATCTTTTTACCATTACCTGATTTGTTATTGATAATCTATCTTTTTACCATTACCTGATTTTTATTGGTAATCTATCTTTTTACCATTACCTGATTTGTTATTGATAATCTATCTTTTTACCATTACCTGATTTTTATTGGTAATCTATCTTTTTACCATTACCTGATTTGTTATTGGTAATCTATCTTTTTACCATTACCTGATTTTTATTGGTAATCTATCTTTTTACCATTACCTGATTTGTTATTGGTAATCTATCTTTTTACCATTACCTGATTTGTTATTGATGCTCTAATTTTTACCATTACCTGATTTGTTATTGATAATCTATCTTTTTACCATTACCTGATTTGTTATTGATAATCTATCTTTTTACCATTACCTGATTTGTTATTGGTAATCTATCTTTTTACCATTACCTGATTTGTTATTGATAATCTATCTTTTTACCATTACCTGATTTTTATTGGAAATCTATCTTTTTACCATTACCTGATTTGTTATTGGTAATCTATCTTTTTAACATTAACTGATTTGTTATTGATGCTCTAATTTTTAGCATTACCTGATTTGTTATTGATAATCTATCTTTTTACAATTACCTGATTTGTTATTGATAATCTATCTTTTTAACATTACCTGATTTGTTATTGATGCTCTAATTTTTACCATTACCTGATTTGTTATTGATAATCTATCTTTTTACCATTACCTGATTTTTATTGGTAATCTATCTTTTTACCATTACCTGATTTGTTATTGATAATCTATCTTTTTACCATTATCTGATTTTTATTGGTAATCTATCTTTTTACCATTACCTGATTTGTTATTGATAATCTATCTTTTTACCATTACCTGATTTTTATTGGTAATCTATCTTTTTACCATTACCTGATTTGTTATTGATAATCAATCTTTTTACCATTACCTGATTTTTATTGGTAATCTATCTTTTTACCATTACCTGATTTTTATTGGTAATCTATCTTTTTACCATTACCTGATTTGTTATTGTTAATATATCTTTTTACCATTACCTGATTTGTTATTGATACTCTAAGTTTTACCATTACCTGATTTGTTATTGTTAATATATCTTTTTACCATTACCTGATTTGTTATTGGTAATCTATCTTTTAACCATTACCTGATTTATTATTGGTAATCTATCTTTTTACCATTACCTGATTTGTTATTGGTAATCTATCTTTTTACCATTACCTGATTTGTTATTGATGCTCTAATTTTTACCATTACCTGATTTGTCATTGATAATCTATCTTTTTACCATTACCTGATTTGTTATTGATAATCTATCTTTTTACCATTACCTGATTTGTTATTGGTAATCTATCTTTTTACCATTACCTGATTTGTTATTGATAATTGTTATTGTTAATCTGTCTTTTTACCATTACCTGATTTGTTATTGATAATCTATCTTTTTACCATTACCTGATTTGTTATTGGTAATCTTTCTTTTTACCATTACCTGATTTGTTATTGATGCTCTAATTTTTACCATTACCTGATTTGTTATTGATAATCTATCTTTTTACCATTACCTGATTTGTTATTAATAATCTATCTTTTTACCATTACCTGATTTTTATTGGTAATCTATCTTTTTACCATTACCTGATTTTTATTGGTAATCTATCTTTTTACCATTACCTGATTTGTTATTGGTAATCTGTCTTTTTACCATTACCTGATTTGTTATTGATAATCTATCTTTTTACCAATACCTGATTTTTATTGGTAATCTATCTTTTTACCATTACCTGATTTGTTATTGGTAATCTATCTTTTTACCATTACCTGACTTGTTATTGATGCTCTAATTTTTACCATTACCTGATTTGTTATTGATGCTCTAATTTTTACCATTACCTGATTTGTTATTGATAATCTATCTTTTTACCATTACCTGATTTGTTATTTATAATCTATCTTTTTACCATCACCTGATTTGTTATTGGTAATCTATCTTTTTACCATTACCTGATTTGTTATTGATAATCTATCTTTTTACCATTAGCTGATTTGTTATTGATAATCTATCTTTTTACCATTAGGCGACACCAATTTTTAAGTCTGGTTTACGAACATGTGGGGAGAAAAAAAGTAGATGCAGGAGGGAAAAAAATAAAAAATAAAAAAAATTGTCCCCCCGATTTATATCAAGTAAATCGTGGAATTTTACATAAATTTTACAAAAATTGTGAAAAAATGTTTTTGAATGAAATTCTGAACCAAACAAGACATTTCTTGTCATGAAATACATGAAAATATGGATCTGTAAATGATCATAAGCAGAACCGGATGCGACAGCACATGAAAATCAGTACGCGTGTAAAAACATTTGGGAGAAAAAAGTTTTTGTTTTTTTTCATGAAATGGAAAAAAAGTTGTAGGAGGTGTTCGTAAACCAGACTTATAAATTGGTGTCGCCTTACCTGATTTGTTATTGGTAATCTGTCTTTTTACCATTACCTGATTTGTTATTGATAATCTATCTTTTTACCATTACCTGATTTTTATTGGTAATCTATCTTTTTACCATTACCTGATTTGTTATTGGTAATCTATCTTTTTACCATTACCTGATTTGTTATTGATGCTCTAATTTTTACCATTACCTGATTTGTTATTGATGTTCTAATTTTTACCATTACCTGATTTGTTATTGATAATCTATCTTTTTACCATTACCTGATTTGTTATTGGTAATCTATCTTTTTACCATTACCTGATTTGTTATTGATGCTCTAATTTTTACCATTACCTGATTTGTTATTGATAATCTATCTTTTTACCATTACCTGATTTGTTATTGGTAATCTATCTTTTTACCATTACCTGATTTGTTATTGATAATCTATCTTTTTACCATTACCTGATTTGTTATTGATAATCTATCTTTTTACCATTACCTGATTTGTTATTGGTAATCTGTCTTTTTACCATTACCTGATTTTTATTGGTAAT
Organism: Siphonodentalium dalli; assembly: GCA_032622095.1. Classification (NCBI taxonomy): domain Eukaryota; kingdom Metazoa; phylum Mollusca; class Scaphopoda; order Gadilida; family Siphonodentaliidae; genus Siphonodentalium; species Siphonodentalium dalli. The sequence goes on from CP136069.1 coordinate 116,969,702, forward strand.
CTATCTTTTTACCATTACCTGATTTGTTATTGGTAATCTATCTTTTTACCATTACCTGATTTTTATTGGTAATCTATCTTTTTACCATTACCTGATTTGTTATTGGTAATCTATCTTTTTACCATTACCTGATTTGTTATTGATGCTCTAATTTTTACCATTACCTGATTTGTTATTGATAATCTATCTTTTTACCATTACCTGATTTGTTATTGATAATCTATCTTTTTACCATTACCTGATTTGTTATTGGTAATCTATCTTTTTACCATTACCTGATTTGTTATTGATAATCTATCTTTTTACCATTACCTGATTTTTATTGGAAATCTATCTTTTTACCATTACCTGATTTGTTATTGGTAATCTATCTTTTTAACATTACCTGATTTGTTATTGATGCTCTAATTTTTACCATTACCTGATTTGTTATTGATAATCTATCTTTTTACAATTACCTGATTTGTTATTGATAATCTATCTTTTTACCATTACCTGATTTGTTATTGATAATCTATCTTTTTACCATTACCTGATTTGTTATTGGTAATCTATCTTTTTACCATTACCTGATTTGTTATTGGTAATCTATCTTTTTACCATTACCTGATTTGTTATTGATGCTCTAATTTTTACCATTACCTGATTTGTTATTGATAATCTATCTTTTTACCATTACCTGATTTGTTATTGATAATCTATCTTTTTACCATTACCTGATTTGTTATTGGTAATCTATCTTTTTACCATTACCTGATTTGTTATTGATAATCTATCTTTTTACCATTACCTGATTTTTATTGGAAATCTATCTTTTTACCATTACCTGATTTGTTATTGGTAATCTATCTTTTTAACATTACCTGATTTGTTATTGATGCTCTAATTTTTACCATTACCTGATTTGTTATTGATAATTTATCTTTTTACCATTACCTGATTTGTTATTGATAATCTATCTTTTTACCATTACCTGATTTGTTATTGGTAATCTATCTTTTTACCATTACCTGATTTGTTATTGATACTCTAATTTTTACCATTACCTGATTTGTTATTGTTAATCTATCTTTTTACCATTACCTGATTTGTTATTGATAATCTATCTTTTTACATTACCTGATTTGTTATTTGTAATCTATCTTTTTACCATTACCTGATTTTTATTGGTAATATATCTTTTTACCATTACCTGATTTGTTATTGGTAATCTATCTTTTTACCATTACCTGATTTGTTATTGATGCTCTAATTTTTACCATTACCTGATTTGTTATTGATAATCTATCTTTTTACCATTACCTGATTTGTTATTACTAATCTATCTTTTTACCATTACCTGATTTTTATTGGTAATCTATCTTTTTACCATTACCTGATTTGTTATTGATAATCTATCTTTTTACCATTACCTGATTTTTATTGGTAATCTATCTTTTTACCATTACCTGATTTGTTATTGATAATCTATCTTTTGACCATTACCTGATTTTTATTGGTAATCTATCTTTTTACCATTACCTGATTTGTTATTGATAATCTATGTTTTTACCATTACCTGATTTTTATGGGTAATCTATCTTTTTACCATTACCTGATTTGTTATTGGTAATCTATCTTTTTACCATTACCTGATTTTTATTGGTAATCTATCTTTTTACCATTACCTGATTTGTTATTGGTAATCTATCTTTTTACCATTACCTGATTTGTTATTGATGCTCTAATTTTTACCATTACCTGATTTGTTATTGATAATCTATCTTTTTACCATTACCTGATTTGTTATTAATAATCTATCTTTTTACCATTACCTGATTTGTTATTGGTAATCTATCTTTTTACCATTACCTGATTTGTTATTGGTAATCTATCTTTTTACCATTACCTGATTTTTATTGGTAATCTATCTTTTTACCATTACCTGATTTGTTATTGGTAATCTATCTTTTTACCATTACCTGATTTGTTATTGATGCTCTAATTTTTACCATTACCTGATTTGTTATTGATAATCTATCTTTTTACCATTACCTGATTTGTTATTGATAATCTATCTTTTTACCATTACCTGATTTGTTATTGGTAATCTATCTTTTTACCATTACCTGATTTGTTATTGATAATCTATCTTTTTACCATTACCTGATTTTTATTGGAAATCTATCTTTTTACCATTACCTGATTTGTTATTGGTAATCTATCTTTTTAACATTACCTGATTTGTTATTGATGCTCTAATTTTTACCATTACCTGATTTGTTATTGATAATCTATCTTTTTACAATTACCTGATTTGTTATTGATAATCTATCTTTTTACCATTACCTGATTTGTTATTGATAATCTATCTTTTTAACATTACCTGATTTGTTATTGATGCTCTAATTTTTAGCATTACCTGATTTGTTATTGATAATCTATCTTTTTACAATTACCTGATTTGTTATTGATAATCTATCTTTTTAACATTACCTGATTTGTTATTGATGCTCTAATTTTTACCATTACCTGATTTGTTATTGATAATCTATCTTTTTACCATTACCTGATTTTTATTGGTAATCTATCTTTTTACCATTACCTGATTTGTTATTGATAATCTATCTTTTTACCATTATCTGATTTTTATTGGTAATCTATCTTTTTACCATTACCTGATTTGTTATTGATAATCTATCTTTTTACCATTACCTGATTTTTATTGGTAATCTATCTTTTTACCATTACCTGATTTGTTATTGATAATCAATCTTTTTACCATTACCTGATTTTTATTGGTAATCTATCTTTTTACCATTACCTGATTTTTATTGGTAATCTATCTTTTTACCATTACCTGATTTGTTATTGTTAATATATCTTTTTACCATTACCTGATTTGTTATTGATACTCTAAGTTTTACCATTACCTGATTTGTTATTGTTAATATATCTTTTTACCATTACCTGATTTGTTATTGGTAATCTATCTTTTAACCATTACCTGATTTATTATTGGTAATCTATCTTTTTACCATTACCTGATTTGTTATTGGTAATCTATCTTTTTACCATTACCTGATTTGTTATTGATGCTCTAATTTTTACCATTACCTGATTTGTCATTGATAATCTATCTTTTTACCATTACCTGATTTGTTATTGATAATCTATCTTTTTACCATTACCTGATTTGTTATTGGTAATCTATCTTTTTACCATTACCTGATTTGTTATTGATAATTGTTATTGTTAATCTGTCTTTTTACCATTACCTGATTTGTTATTGATAATCTATCTTTTTACCATTACCTGATTTGTTATTGGTAATCTTTCTTTTTACCATTACCTGATTTGTTATTGATGCTCTAATTTTTACCATTACCTGATTTGTTATTGATAATCTATCTTTTTACCATTACCTGATTTGTTATTAATAATCTATCTTTTTACCATTACCTGATTTTTATTGGTAATCTATCTTTTTACCATTACCTGATTTTTATTGGTAATCTATCTTTTTACCATTACCTGATTTGTTATTGGTAATCTGTCTTTTTACCATTACCTGATTTGTTATTGATAATCTATCTTTTTACCAATACCTGATTTTTATTGGTAATCTATCTTTTTACCATTACCTGATTTGTTATTGGTAATCTATCTTTTTACCATTACCTGACTTGTTATTGATGCTCTAATTTTTACCATTACCTGATTTGTTATTGATGCTCTAATTTTTACCATTACCTGATTTGTTATTGATAATCTATCTTTTTACCATTACCTGATTTGTTATTTATAATCTATCTTTTTACCATCACCTGATTTGTTATTGGTAATCTATCTTTTTACCATTACCTGATTTGTTATTGATAATCTATCTTTTTACCATTAGCTGATTTGTTATTGATAATCTATCTTTTTACCATTAGGCGACACCAATTTTTAAGTCTGGTTTACGAACATGTGGGGAGAAAAAAAGTAGATGCAGGAGGGAAAAAAATAAAAAATAAAAAAAATTGTCCCCCCGATTTATATCAAGTAAATCGTGGAATTTTACATAAATTTTACAAAAATTGTGAAAAAATGTTTTTGAATGAAATTCTGAACCAAACAAGACATTTCTTGTCATGAAATACATGAAAATATGGATCTGTAAATGATCATAAGCAGAACCGGATGCGACAGCACATGAAAATCAGTACGCGTGTAAAAACATTTGGGAGAAAAAAGTTTTTGTTTTTTTTCATGAAATGGAAAAAAAGTTGTAGGAGGTGTTCGTAAACCAGACTTATAAATTGGTGTCGCCTTACCTGATTTGTTATTGGTAATCTGTCTTTTTACCATTACCTGATTTGTTATTGATAATCTATCTTTTTACCATTACCTGATTTTTATTGGTAATCTATCTTTTTACCATTACCTGATTTGTTATTGGTAATCTATCTTTTTACCATTACCTGATTTGTTATTGATGCTCTAATTTTTACCATTACCTGATTTGTTATTGATGTTCTAATTTTTACCATTACCTGATTTGTTATTGATAATCTATCTTTTTACCATTACCTGATTTGTTATTGGTAATCTATCTTTTTACCATTACCTGATTTGTTATTGATGCTCTAATTTTTACCATTACCTGATTTGTTATTGATAATCTATCTTTTTACCATTACCTGATTTGTTATTGGTAATCTATCTTTTTACCATTACCTGATTTGTTATTGATAATCTATCTTTTTACCATTACCTGATTTGTTATTGATAATCTATCTTTTTACCATTACCTGATTTGTTATTGGTAATCTGTCTTTTTACCATTACCTGATTTTTATTGGTAATCTATCTTTTTACCATTACCTGATTTGTTATTGGTAATCTATCTTTTTACCATTACCTGATTTTTATTGGTAATCTATCTTTTTACCATTACCTGATTTGTTATTGGTAATCTATCTTTTTACCATTACCTGATTTGTTATTGATGCTCTAATTTTTACCATTACCTGATTTGTTATTGATAATCTATCTTTTTACCATTACCTGATTTGTTATTGATAATCTATCTTTTTACCATTACCTGATTTGTTATTGGTAATCTATCTTTTTACCATTACCTGATTTGTTATTGATAATCTATCTTTTTACCATTACCTGATTTTTATTGGAAATCTATCTTTTTACCATTACCTGATTTGTTATTGGTAATCTATCTTTTTAACATTACCTGATTTGTTATTGATGCTCTAATTTTTACCATTACCTGATTTGTTATTGATAATCTATCTTTTTACAATTACCTGATTTGTTATTGATAATCTATCTTTTTACCATTACCTGATTTGTTATTGATAATCTATCTTTTTACCATTACCTGATTTGTTATTGGTAATCTATCTTTTTACCATTACCTGATTTGTTATTGGTAATCTATCTTTTTACCATTACCTGATTTGTTATTGATGCTCTAATTTTTACCATTACCTGATTTGTTATTGATAATCTATCTTTTTACCATTACCTGATTTGTTATTGATAATCTATCTTTTTACCATTACCTGATTTGTTATTGGTAATCTATCTTTTTACCATTACCTGATTTGTTATTGATAATCTATCTTTTTACCATTACCTGATTTTTATTGGAAATCTATCTTTTTACCATTACCTGATTTGTTATTGGTAATCTATCTTTTTAACATTACCTGATTTGTTATTGATGCTCTAATTTTTACCATTACCTGATTTGTTATTGATAATTTATCTTTTTACCATTACCTGATTTGTTATTGATAATCTATCTTTTTACCATTACCTGATTTGTTATTGGTAATCTATCTTTTTACCATTACCTGATTTGTTATTGATACTCTAATTTTTACCATTACCTGATTTGTTATTGTTAATCTATCTTTTTACCATTACCTGATTTGTTATTGATAATCTATCTTTTTACATTACCTGATTTGTTATTTGTAATCTATCTTTTTACCATTACCTGATTTTTATTGGTAATATATCTTTTTACCATTACCTGATTTGTTATTGGTAATCTATCTTTTTACCATTACCTGATTTGTTATTGATGCTCTAATTTTTACCATTACCTGATTTGTTATTGATAATCTATCTTTTTACCATTACCTGATTTGTTATTACTAATCTATCTTTTTACCATTACCTGATTTTTATTGGTAATCTATCTTTTTACCATTACCTGATTTGTTATTGATAATCTATCTTTTTACCATTACCTGATTTTTATTGGTAATCTATCTTTTTACCATTACCTGATTTGTTATTGATAATCTATCTTTTGACCATTACCTGATTTTTATTGGTAATCTATCTTTTTACCATTACCTGATTTGTTATTGATAATCTATGTTTTTACCATTACCTGATTTTTATGGGTAATCTATCTTTTTACCATTACCTGATTTGTTATTGGTAATCTATCTTTTTACCATTACCTGATTTTTATTGGTAATCTATCTTTTTACCATTACCTGATTTGTTATTGGTAATCTATCTTTTTACCATTACCTGATTTGTTATTGATGCTCTAATTTTTACCATTACCTGATTTGTTATTGATAATCTATCTTTTTACCATTACCTGATTTGTTATTAATAATCTATCTTTTTACCATTACCTGATTTGTTATTGGTAATCTATCTTTTTACCATTACCTGATTTGTTATTGGTAATCTATCTTTTTACCATTACCTGATTTTTATTGGTAATCTATCTTTTTACCATTACCTGATTTGTTATTGGTAATCTATCTTTTTACCATTACCTGATTTGTTATTGATGCTCTAATTTTTACCATTACCTGATTTGTTATTGATAATCTATCTTTTTACCATTACCTGATTTGTTATTGATAATCTATCTTTTTACCATTACCTGATTTGTTATTGGTAATCTATCTTTTTACCATTACCTGATTTGTTATTGATAATCTATCTTTTTACCATTACCTGATTTTTATTGGAAATCTATCTTTTTACCATTACCTGATTTGTTATTGGTAATCTATCTTTTTAACATTACCTGATTTGTTATTGATGCTCTAATTTTTACCATTACCTGATTTGTTATTGATAATCTATCTTTTTACAATTACCTGATTTGTTATTGATAATCTATCTTTTTACCATTACCTGATTTGTTATTGATAATCTATCTTTTTACCATTACCTGATTTGTTATTGGTAATCTATCTTTTTACCATTACCTGATTTGTTATTGGTAATCTATCTTTTTACCATTACCTGATTTGTTATTGATGCTCTAATTTTTACCATTACCTGATTTGTTATTGATAATCTATCTTTTTACCATTACCTGATTTGTTATTGATAATCTATCTTTTTACCATTACCTGATTTGTTATTGGTAATCTATCTTTTTACCATTACCTGATTTGTTATTGATAATCTATCTTTTTACCATTACCTGATTTTTATTGGAAATCTATCTTTTTACCATTACCTGATTTGTTATTGGTAATCTATCTTTTTAACATTACCTGATTTGTTATTGATGCTCTAATTTTTACCATTACCTGATTTGTTATTGATAATTTATCTTTTTACCATTACCTGATTTGTTATTGATAATCTATCTTTTTACCA